>CAJGYO010000004.1:93923823-94436120 GCA_904845875.1 Miscanthus lutarioriparius | reverse complement strand
ATCACCGTCAAGTCCACACACGAGCATGCATACGATCGCGACGCCGAATGCATCGAATACGTAGAGGCTATCGTGGAGGCCGAGGCACTCATCGTCAACCTCAACCAACTCGGTAGCGGCACCCGACTCAAGCGCCGCGCCAGACTTTCGAGCCTGCAGAGATCGCTAAGCTCGTTCCCGGCCGACCCCAATCGCCTCCAACGGTCGACGTTGAGGGTCAGGCGCCACCTCGACAAAGAATAGGAAGCCGTGCTCGTCGACTTCCTCCGCGCGAATGTCGATATGTTCGCATGGAGCCCCTCGGACATGCCGGGCATACCGAGGGAGGTCGCCGAGCATGCCTTGGACGTCTGGACCAGCTCTAGACTAGTGAAGCCACGCCTGGGCCGATTCGATGAGGAGAAGCGCAGGGCCATCGGCGAGGAGGTGCAGAAGCTCTTGGCGGCTGAATTCATCAAGGAAGTATTCCATCCAGAGTGGTTAGCCAATCATGTATTAGTTAGGAAGAAAAATGGAAAATGGAGGATGTGTGTAGACTACACCGGTTTAAATAAAGCATGTCCAAAGGTTCCATTCCCGTTGCCTCGGATCGATCAAATCGTTGACTCTACTGCAGGATGCGAGACCTTATCCTTCCTTGATGCGTATTCTGGTTACCATCAAATCAAGATGAAAGAGTCCGACCAGCTCACGACTTCTTTCATCACCCCATTTGGCATGTACTGCTATAGAACTATGCCATTTGGTCTCAGAAACGCAGAGGCCACGTACCAACGGTGCATGACCTAGGTCTTCGGCAAGCACATCGGGCAAACTATCGAGGCCTACGTGGATGACATCGTAGTCAAGTCTAGAAAGGCCAGTAACCTCGTCGATGACCTGGAGATCGCCTTCAAATGCCTCAGGGAGAAGGGCATCAAGCTTAACCCCGAGAAGTGCGTCTTCGGGGTCCCCCGAGGCATGCTCTTGGGATTCATAGTCTCAAAACGTGACATCGAGGCCAACCCAGAGAAGATCTCGACCGTGACCAACATGGGGCCGATCCGGGACCTCAAGGGATTACAAAGAGTTATGGGATGTCTTGCGGCCTCGAAGTCGCTTCATCTCGCGCTTTATGGCGAAAAAGGCTTACCTCTGTACCGTCTCTTGAGAAAATCCGAACGCTTTTCCTGGACCCCCGAGGCCGAGGAGGCCCTCACCAAGCTCAAAGCATTACTCACCAACCCCCCCGTCCTGGTACCACCAACCAAGGGCGAGGCCCTCTTATTTACGCCGCCGCAGAATGACCTGTGGTGGTCACACAAGGCAATAGTAGTCGAGAGGCAAGAAGAGGGCATGCTCTCTCGTCCAACGACCCGCTTACTTCATTAGTGAAGTACTCTTTGAAACTAAGACATGCTACCCCATATCCGTAAGCTAGTTCACGCCATAGTCTTGGCTCGGCGCAAGTCTGCGTCACTACTTCGAATCCCACCCGATGACCGTGGTGTCCTCCTTCCTCTCGGGGAGATAATCCAACCGGAAGCCTCGGGTAGAATAGCCAAGTGGGCTGTCGAACTCATGGGGAGGCCCATGCTTTTGTGCCTCTGAAAGCAATTAAATCCCAGGTCTTAGTCAATTTTGTGGCTGAGTGGACCGACACTCAGCTACCACCTGCTCATATCTAATCAGAATGCTGGACCATGTACTTTGACGGGTCTCTGATGAAGGCCGGGGCAGGCGTGGGTCTGCTTTTCATCTCCCCCCTCGGTGTGCATGTGCGTTACATAATTCGGCCCCACTTCACCGCCTCCAACAACGCAGCCGAGTACGAAGCTCTCATCAACGGATTGCAGATCGCCATCGAACTTGGAGTGCGGCGTCTCGACGTACGGGGCGATTCGCAGCTCGTCATCGACCAGGTCATGAAGGACTCAAATTGTCACGACCCCAAAATGGAGGCGTACTGTAAACTGGTACGTCGCCTTGAAGATAAATTTGACGGTCTCGATCTCAACCACATTGCGCGGAAGTTCAACGAGGCCACGAACGAACTGGCGAAAATGGCATCGGCACGGGCCTCGGTCCCCCCGAACATATTCGCTAGAGACCTGCACAAGCCCTTGGTGGACTACACCTCGGCAACACAAGAAGGCCCACCGGCCGAGCCACCCACAGGGCCCAAGGCCCCCTCTGTTGCTGAGACCCCGGCGGCCGAGCTCGAGGCCATGGAAATCAATACAGAGCCTCCCGAGGCCGACCGAGGGGCAGACTGGCGAGTCCCCCTCCTTGATCGCCTCACTCAAGGAGCGCTTCCTGTGGATAGAGCCAAGGCCCAACGGCTGGCGCGACGAGCCAAAACTTACGTCGTCAGCAACGGCGAGTTGTACAAACGAAGCCCATCTGGCGTTCTCCAACGATGCATCGCCATCGGGGAAGGCCAAGCCCTGCTTTGGGACTTGCATGCAGGAGCCTGCGGACACCATGCTGCGCCTCGGACGCTCGTCGGAAACGCTTTCCACCAAGGGTTCTACTGGCCAACGGCGGTTGCCAACGCCACCAAGCTGGTACGCTCCTGCGAAGGATGTCGCATTATGCGCGCCGATGCACACACCTCCCGGCTCAAGCCCTCCAAACCATCCCCATCACATGGCCGTCACCGTATGGGGATCGGACATGGTTGGGCCTCTGCAGAAAGCCCCCGGGGGCTATACCCACTTGTTGGTAGCTATTGACAAATTCTCCAAGTGGATAGAGGCTCGATCGATCACTCAAATCAAATCCGAGCAAGCAGTATTGTTCTTCACGGACATCGTCCACAGGTTCGGAGTTCCAAACACCATCATCACCGACAATGGGACACAATTCACCGGACATAAATTTCTAACGTTCTGTGATGACCACCACATCCGCGTGGTCTGGTTGGCCGTAGGACACCCTAGGACGAATGGCCAAGTAGAACGTGCCAACGGCATGATTCTTCAGGGCCTCAAGCCAAGGATATACAACCGGCTAAAGAAATTCGGCAAGAAATGGCTGGTCGAACTTCCGTCGGTCATCTGGAGCCTAAGGAATACACCAAGCCGAGCCACGGGGTTCACGCCATTCTTCCTGGTCTATGGAGCCAAGGCCATCCTCCCCACTGACTTGGAGTATGGCTCCCCAAGGCTGCAGGCTTACAACGAGCAAAGCAACCGCACTACCCGCGAGGACGCTCTCGACCAACTGGAGGAAGCCCGAGACGCTATACCGCTACATTCAAATGGTACCAACAAGCCCTATGACGCTATCAAGCCCTACAGATCTCAAGCCGAGACCAAGGTGGGCGACCTGGTCGCCGAGGACCGAGGCGAGAGCAACAAGGGCCGCCATACAAGTCGACCCCGCCATGGGAAGGACCGTATATCATCGCCCAAGTGCTAAAACCCGGACCTACAAGTCGGCCAACGAAGAAGGGTGAAATCTTCACCAACGCTTGAACATAGAACAAATGTGTCGCTTTCTACCCTTAAACCTCCAAGCATTGTATATATTGTTTCTAAATATATTAAAGAAGCGTTCTTTAGTTATTCTAATTTTTGAGAAAACTCCCCGACGGGAACCGACGTAAAAATAACGTTATAGGGAGACTCGCTCTGCCTCTACAGAGCCGAGCCCCTCGGGGGCTAGAATCGGGGAGCCCCTAAGTCCCGTGCACTATTTTTAATCGTTTTTCGATAAATTTCACGCCAAACTCGCTATGTACTCGATAGACCATGTAAAAATCTAAGGACCGAAAGCGCGCCTCGAGTGCATGAGGCCGGCCGAAATCACGAGATCGCTACGCCTCACATTATTTAAGCAACTCCTCGCCACCTTTCGCCAGAGGGGCACTCAGTTTTCGAGGAAATTGTTTGCACGAGACCTTGTCTAGAAGCAATGCAGAAGGCAGAGGCTTGGAAAAATGATATAAACAAATTAAAAAAGCGTACGCACAAATACTTTAAAAGGCCTCGACGGCCACAAATGTCACGACACAACAATAACTTAGTTCGTTTACATGGCCCCTTTGGCCCAGGTCAAGGCTCAGGATCTCCTGCGTCGGCGGCGGGCGCAGAGGGAACCACTTCTTCTTCAAACAGACTGTCTAGCGCCGCACCAGTGACCTCAGCCACCTCCATCAGCTTGGTGACCTCCTCATTAGCCTCCTCGTCATCATCAGGCAAGATGTAACCATCGCTAACGGCCTCAAGGTTGACGGCGTAGTGCGAAGAAATGACGGGCAGGGCACGCTTGACGCCTGTATGCAACGTCGTCCAAAGTCGCTCTCGCATTTGGCCACTCAACGCAGCCAGGCGGCTCCTGAGGGAACTACCCGAAGGCGGAAAAGGTGAGTACGGGCAAGGTAAGGAGGGGATGGTCGAGACTCGTTTCATATTTATGCAGGGAAAGGTCGAAACGGTCAGGCGATGAAATCGAGGAAGTTTCCCTCGAGTCCGTGCAGAGGCTAAGGGGCTCTACCTGTAACTTTGCCGAGACCCAGCGGCCTAGGTTCGTACTCGAGGGGGCTCGGCAAACACACCCCTCCTTCCGAACGAAAAGGTTGCGTGAGGGTCGTACAAAAAGCCAGGGGAACTCCTGACAGCCCTCTTGCTCCGGGCAGAGGCTAGGGAGCTCTTCCTGCAGATATGCTGAGACCCTGTGACCCAGGCTCGCACCCGAGGGGGTCTCAGCAAACAAACCCTCACGCGCGAGGGGCGTATAAAAAGCCAGGAGAGCACCTGACGGCCCTCTCGCTCCATGTAGAGGACAGGGGCTCTTCCTGCAAGTTTGCCGAGACCCAGCGACCCAGGTTCGCACACGAGTGGGCTCAGCAAACAACCCCTCTGTCCGAACGAAAAGGATGTGCGAGGGTTGAACAAAAAGTCAGGGGGACCCCTGACCGCCCTCTTGCTCCGTAAGGAGGCTCGGGGGCTCCTCCTGCACCCAAGACGAGGACAAGCGACCCAAGCCCGCACCTGAAGACTCGAAAAAACGCGATTAAAAGGCATCGAGCCTGTTACGGTCCAGGGGTTCGAAGGCTGGGCCCCTAAGGGTTTCGACAGCTGCCCCAGGGCAACAGAATCAGGGACAACTATGGGCGAGCCCACTGCTGGCCGAGACCCGAAAGGCATTTACTCGCTGGGACGCTCTAAGTCGTGTCCGAGACCAGCAGGAGGTCTTCGAATGGGATCCCACCGTGGGAGGCACCGAGCCACCGGGCTTAGCGAACAGCCCCTGAGACCCACTAGAAAACCCTCTAGTACTCTTGGAGTGCGTCTCGACCGCTAGCCGACCCTCTAACGAACGGGGTTTGGGCCTCCACTCGACTTATCCGATAACAATACGGGAGGTGTCACCGTCAGTGCCCACCGAGGGTAGCATGACACCTCCACCCCTCCTTCCGAACAAAATGGATGTGTGAGGGCAATGCAAAAAGACAGGGAAACTCCTGGTCGCCCTCTTGCTCCAAGCGAGGCTCGGGGTTCTTCCTATAACTAAACCGAGGCTCAAAACCCAACTCGCATTCATAGGCTTGGCTAGTGCAATAAAAACCGTTGCACGACGTAGAAAAGCCCCGGAGGAGTCAAATCACTCCTCTAGGGCATCGGGGCTACACTCGGCCAGGAGGCCACAAGCACCCACCGAGGCCCTCGAGTACAAAACACAATCCCAAACAGAGAGTCATTGCGAGCCAAGTCTCGACAAAACCTCAGGAGAGTGCCCTCACCCTCCTCGAGGCTCGGGGCTACTGCTTGATACCGCAAGAAGGGGTACCCTAAGCAAGAAACCAAAATATTGCTTAAACCTTGCAAAAATCAAAGCCGAAAGACTACCGCAAGGTCTCAAAGCAGATTCTCCGATTCGCCTTTAGAGGCCTTGCGCCGAGCCTCATGCGAAAGGCCAAAGCTCCCCGCTTCCGAGGCCCTCTTGCCGAGGCCCTCTCACCGAGACCCTCTCGCCGAGGCCCCGCCCGAAAGGCCTCTTTGACGGGATGCCAATTCTCCGATTCGCCGAGGTCGGGCTCGGCAAACAACCTCGTTACCTCCGTCCCCGACCGAACTCGACAAAACGTCACGTCCGGATTAATGCGCCTAACTACTCCCAAAAACGTCACCAGACGCGGTGCAGTCGGGCAGAGCGACCGACGGATTAGGGGACCGGGCGCAGTAGGGGTTACTCGCCATCGCGGTTCATCACTCATGCTCCTTTACTAACACCCATACCGCCTTGTGCTACCTAACCCTCAAGGCCAAGGACAAAGCGGCGTGGAAGGTCAAGTCCAGTCCCTCAGAAGTCTCAAAGAAGAATGAAAGAGCCCACCGCTGTTTCTCCGCCTTTGTCCGAGACCCCGGCGCAGGCCTCGACGATCTTTTTCTTTCTCCGCCTCGGCCGAGGCCGGCTCTCGTCCCCGCATCCCGGTCGCCTCCACCTCAACCATCCCCGGCAGCAGTGTCCCATCCATTTAATGCGCCTGAATGCACCCGCTACGTCAGCCACGACCGACAGAGTACAGCAACAGGAGCAATGGGACAATGGTCAAATCTCCTTTTTTACCATGCCCTGCACTTTTCCACCTAAACCAGGTCACTATAGCCTCGGAATCGCAGTGCATAGGCCCAATCGCTCCCGCCAAGGCCTCGGCCAGCGGTCACCTATTTAACCCGCCAGGCCTCGGCAAATCAGGCCTCGGCGTGGTTAGCTTACAACCCGCCAGCCCCTAAGACTCCACCGTGCCAAGAGTCCACCAAAGCACGACATGTCTCCGACCATGGAAGTCATACTGACTAGACGTCGACAAGGACTCCCACGACCTCAACCACTTCAAACCTGACCAGCACGGCGCGCCAGACAAGTACAGATCTCCATTCCCAACGCCATGCTACTACAGGACTAAACTGCAGTAGGCTCCACGTGTAGCTTACTCATGTACTGCTGGCTCCTTCCTTGCGGTTATAAAAGTAAGCGGTCAGGGATAGCTCGAAAGGGGAGAGAAGGACATACGATAGAACCGCGCTCCCATACTCGCCCTAGACACATCCTGTAACACCCATGCTCCCGGGCTGCTTGAGAGCAGCGTCTCAAGCACCTCACACCATCCCACGTCGAGACCTGAGACTAGCTCCCTCTCTCACCCAGCTTGTAACCCCCTACTACAAGCACTTCGGTGCAAGGAATACAAGACCGATCTCTCAGACTGGACGTAGGGCACCAATTGCCTGAACCAGTATAAACCTTGTGTCTCTTTGCATCACCATCCGGGATTAGGGGCACGCAGTTCACTTTTACTAGTTGGTTGAGGACCCCCGGTCCGAAACAGCGACAGTATTAATTCATAAATCTAGAATAATGTCATTAAGCTAGAAAAGGAAAAAACCCGTGAAGAAGCTGATCAATCCTTTTATTTTTTTTATACTCTTCGTAAATACAAACATGATTTTTGCTACATATTATAATTTTGAATCTTGAGAGTACAATCTTGATAGTTTTTTTTCTCCCTCAACTGCCAACTCTTCTCTTTTTACTCCATACATTACAAGGCCTAGAGGCGTTAGTACACCCAATATCGTACACGACCTATCACACAGCGAGAAATCCCAAGATCACCAAGACAACTCATTTTTTTGCTTTATATCAATTTTTATAGTTATTAGTAATTGTCAAATAAATATTTCATATGTCCATTGTTTATCCTTTTCACAATATGTATTAATTCATAAACCTAGAATAATTTCGTTAAGCTAGAAAAGGAAAAAAACGTGAAGAAGCTACAACATTTTCACATGAAGCCTGAACACTTTTCTAATTTAGTGAGAATAATATTCCTGTGAAATTGGAATTTTATTCCTCTTCTCGCTTTAATTCAATTTTCTAGTTAGTAAAAATATTGCATGTGTCCATTGTTTATTCTTTTTCTCAATCTATATTTTTATTCCTCTTCTCGCTTTAATTCAATCTATATTCCTGTGAAATCTTTTTTTCTTGGTTACTTGTTACAAATCAGTTTTTATTTGCTCGTAGTTACCTAAATTAACACATATACTCTACCTTCACCCTAAGAAAAATTTAGGACGCAATCTTTATTTGATTTTGCATGCCAAAAAATCGTAGCTTGATCTAATATGTTATAAATTTATGTGTGTGGCTTGTTACTATTAAGCATATGGCGTATTGTCCTGCCCAGGCTCTCTAAAACTCCTGGCTCCGCCACTGCCTATGATATGCATCTTGTGAACATATCTATGCAATAAAAAATATGGTTTGTTGATCAATGTGTTAGTAATCTCGTTCCTTCGCTCCACTCTTTGCTCATTGTTTTTCACGCACAAGTTTTAGTTCTACATTGATTTCTTGTTGGCAAGCATAGACTTGTTCTGATCCGTCTAAAACCGTGCTAGGGCATCGTGTTATTGGTCCAAAAAGTTTGATTAGTTAATCTTTTATAGATTTTGTTTAATCTTAAAATTAGGGCTTAATCAATTCTCGTCATTATCTGAGACAACAACCTTATTTGTTTTATATCTCAAGTTCTAGACCTTCGACATGATTCCACCTATGTTTGTTTAGGAATTTTATCGAGTTTATTCTTGCAAAAACTGAGATTAATCGGAATTAAGATTTTTATCGAGATCGATTTTTTTGGAGATGTACTGTTTTGTCCATAAACTTCGCCTATGGTGGGGCGCCTTTGGTGTCCCAGCATAGCAGGTCCCAAGCTCTAGTAAAGAAGAAGGGTTGTGTTAGGCGCGGCGAGCCAATGTAAAAACTTAGCCACTTTTATGGAGATGAAACCCAAAAGAATCCTATTGGGGTGTAACTCTCTTAGCGACGCGCCATGTCGGAACCTGGGTATAGTGTTAAATGAGCAAGGGCCGGGTCATCACCCCCGTGATGCGTCGTGTCGTGATCTGGGCACGGTGTCAAGTGAGCAAGGATCGGGTCGTCGCATCCTAGTGGCGCGCCACATTGGCGCCCATGTGCGGTGCAAAATGAGCAAGAGTCTTCACACCTACCTCGGCGGGTGCAAAGGGTAAGGAATCTAGTCGAGCCAACTAGGATCCATTTAGGTAGCTGGAATGTAGGGTCCCTTACGGGTAAGTTAAGAGAGTTAGTGGACACAATGGTTAGAAGACGTGTAAATATCTTATGCGTCCAAGAGACTAAATGGAAGGGACAGAAGGCGAAGGAGGTGGACAATACCGGCTTCAAGCTCTGGTACACATGGACAACTTCAAATAAAAATAGAGTAGGAGTTTTGATTGATAAGCGCCTCAAGGATGGTGTGGTGGAGGTGAAAAGGCAAGGGGATAGGATCATCTTAGTTAAACTTGTCATTAGTGATATGGTCTTAAATGTAATCAGTGCGTATGCCCCCAAGTAGGCCATGATGAGAGTGCTAAGCGGCTTTTCTGGGAAGACTTAGATCCCTTGGCTAGAGCAGTCCCTAGTAGCGAGAAGCTCTTTATAGGAGGTCATCTTAAAGGCCATGTAGGTACATCAAGTGTAGGTTTCAAGGCGGTTCATGGGGTTTTGGATATGGTAGTAGGAACCAGGAGGGAGAGCAAGTCTTAGACTTCACCATAGTTTTTGATCTGATGATAGCTAAGACTTTCTTTCGTAAGAGACAATCCCATTTAGTGACCTTTAGTAGCAGCCAGTACTCTAGTCAAATTGACTTTATCCTTACAAGAAGGAGGGATAAACGAACATGCGAGGACAGTAAGGTGATACTTGGAGAATGTGTGGTCGCTCAACACAAGCTGGTGGTGGCTGACTTCCGCTTTCTGGTGCAAGCTCATGGGAACAAATAAGGTAGGGTTGCTAGAACGAAGTGGTGAAAATTAGAAGGGGAGGCATCAAAGGTCTTTAAGAAAAAGGTCATTGAAGAGGGCCCTTGAAAGGATGAAGGCGATGCAAACAACATGTGGGAGAAGATGGAAACATGCGTTTGGAAGGTTGCTTCAGAGGTGCTTGAAGTGACCAAAGGGAGCGGATGCGACTCGAAAAACACTTGATGGTGGAATAAAGATGTGAAAAAGGCTATTATGGAAAAGAAGAAGTGCTATAAACGCTTGTATCATGACAGGTGTGCAGACAACATGGAGAAGTACAAGGTGGCAAAAAAGACTACAAAATGAGCGGTGAGTGAGGCTAAGGGGCGGGCCTATGAGAACCTTTACCAATGTTTGAGTATGAAGGAAGGAGAGAAGGACATTTATAGGATGGCTATGGATCGTGATAGGAAGACAAGGGACTTCAACCAAGTCAAATGCTTAAAGGATGAGAGAGAGCAGCTCTTGGTGAAGGAGGATGAGATCAGACATAGATGGCAAGAGTATTTTGATAAATTGTTCAATGGTGAGAATGAGAACACCACCGTTCAGCTGGATGACTCATTTGATGACACTAACAGGCGCTTTATGCGGAGGATTTAAGAATCAGAGGTCAGAGAAGCCTTGAAAAGGATGAAAAGGGGGCAAAGCGATGGGCCCTGATGGTATCCCAATCAAGGTGTGGAGATGTCTCAAGGATATAGCTATAGTATGGGATAACCAAGATGTTCAACAATATCTTTTGATCAAACAAGATGCCTGAGGAGTGGAGAAGAAGCATATTGGTACCAATCTACAAGAACAAGGGAGATATCCAAAGTTGTACTAATTATCGGGGAATTAAGTTGATGAGCCACACTATGAAGCTATGGGAGAGAGTCATCGAGCAGCGCCTACAAGGAACGACGCAAATATCAACAAACCAATTTGGTTTCATGCCTGGAAGGTCAACCACAGAAGCAATCTTCTTAATAAGACAAGTTATGGAGCGGTTTAGAGAGCAGACGAAGGACCTCCACATGGTTTTTATTGACTTGGAGAAGGCTTATGACAAGATACCAAGAAATGTTATGTGGTGGGCTTCGGACAAACATAAAGTCCCATCAAAGTACATGACCCTCATCAAGGACATGTACAACAATGTTGTGACAAGTGTTCGAACAAACGATGGTAACATAGATTACTTCCCGATTAAAATTGGACTCCATCAAAGTATCTCTTTGCCTTGGTAATGGATCAGGTTACCAGTAACATACAATGGGATATCCCTTGGTGTTTGTTGTTCGCTGATGATGTAGTGTTAGTGGACGAAAGCCACGCGAGAGTAAATATGAAACTAGAGTTATGGCGAGGACCCTTGAGTCTAAAGGTTTTAGAACAAAACTAAAATCGAATACATGAGATGCGACTTTGGTGGAGCTGCACAGGAGGAGAGAGATGTGAGTTTGGAAGGTCAAGTAGTGCCTAAGAAGGATACCTTTCGGTATCTAGGATCGATGCTACAGAGGGATAGAGATATTGATGCGGACGTTAGCCATAGAATCAAAGCAGGGTGGATCAAGTGGCGATAAGCTTCTGGCATTCTCTGTGGCAAGAGGGTACCACAAAAGCTAAAAGACAAGTTTTATAGAACGGCGATTAGACCGTCTATGATGTATAGAGCAGAATGTTGGCCTACTGTAGAGTCAAGATGGCGGACTAGAGGAGGGGTGAATAGTTCTTTCTAAAATTAATCACATCAGCTAACCATAACAAATGCAGAATTAAAACTATTGATCTAGCCAAGGCTACACCCATCTATCTAAATTCACAAGCACCTTATAAAGATCCTAATTAAGCAACAAAAGTGCTGGGCTAGCTAGAGCTCACCTAACAATTCTAGCTTGCAAGGTCACACAAACCTATGCAACTAGTACTATAGCAACTGGGGAGCTCCTATAGAATCTAGCAAGCAAAAGCACAAAACTCCTAAGCTCACTAGCAATGCTCAATAACAAGGCTACACAAGCCAAATTAGAGAGCGCCGATTACCTAGCTACACAAACTAAGCAATGTGACTAACAAGGTTACTAAAACCAAATTAGCCACTCAAGTGAACTACTTCTATGCTACACAAGCAAGAAGGCAACTAGCAAGCTACTAAAGCTAAGCTAGTCACAAGAGCAACTACACAGGCACAATGTAAATGAATGTAACACAAGTGTTTACACCAAAATTTGGGAAGAAGAACGCGGGAACCCGAAGCTTTCAAGATTGTGTCATCAAGGAATTGATTGCATAAGGATCGGTATCAGCTGATTCAGATACGGAACTGTAATCGACTCTCTTCGGATGACATCAGCAGATAACGTCAACGAGCTACAGTTAGCGTCCGAAAAAATATGTCAGACTCTATAAAAAGGAAAAGATTAGGGTCCAAGTTATCTTAAATTAGGAATGTTTTCTTTTATTCCAAAGATCGTAATGAGTCATGTTTGAATAGGATTCATGTTTAGGTTTTGGATATAAATATTGGACCCCAACTATTGTAAAAGGAAATCCAATCAATCAATACCAATTACCTTTTTCGTCTTTATGCAACCCTTAGGAGTAGGAGTACTATAGATCTCGGTGAGTTCTTCAACAAGCAGGGCTGCATCGGTTTGGCCGACCTCTGACTTGTCTGTAAGTACCGTCATAGCTTATACTTCTGTTTGTAAGGCTGCATCGGTCCGGCCGACCTCTTGCAAGCTCTAGTTTAAGCTAGTTATCGATCCTTATCTAGTTTAAGTACGGCCGCATCGGTTAAGTTCGACCTCCACTGCTCGAATTAGATTAAGGTCAAGTTATCGGCTCTACCTAAGGGTGGCATCCTTCGGGTAGATTCATTAAGTTATCAATTTTTGCTGATGTTCTCATTGTCATTAGTTTCAGCAATATCAACCTGCCCGATCGAAATCGAATTAGATCGGCCTCACACCCTTTTAGTCCCTCGTTTATTCTATTACAACGTGATGCTTCCTACTTTAAATGACGGATTATGTTTTATCGGCCATTCTACTTTGATCTTGACCGTGCGTAGTACACGGTTAATGCATGCCTGATCTTGAGAAGGTTTACCGGCTAGTTGAATCTAGTCTATAGCTCACTATTATGGATGTAACAATTCGGTCGATCCCCACTGTTAGTACTTTAGATCGGAGTATGCTGGTTGGTAGGTTTGCTCCCGATCAGTTGTGACCTTGACTGTTTGCTATGCCTGCATCGGCTAAATAGCCGATTGCCCATACTTTAACGCTCATAGTGTGTCTTCATGATTTTATTAAATGTGAATAGATCTGTTTGCTTTAAAGGTTTAATCTGTTATCTTTATTATGTCTGCCATCGATCCGGTCGAACCCCACTATTAAAGATAATAGATTAGATTTGATGAGTTTATAAATCTGTTCGTATTAAATAATCGATTGTTCTCATGCTATGATCCTTTTTCTACCTGAATCGGCTATTTTAGCCGATTCGCCTGTGCTTTCACACATATAGCATGTCTTTCAGAAACCTATCAACGTATAGATGGTTTTATGGATTCTTTGGCTTTAGTCTGTTGTAATCATCATAGCTGCATCGATTCGGTCGAACCTCACTGTTGATGGTAGCAGATTAGATTCAGAGCATTTGTAGATCCATTTGTACTAGACAGTTGATTTTGTTCGCATGTTATATCCTTTCTCGTTAAACTTATTGGCTCAATGCTTTACACCAGTTACATTTATCTAGCCGATGATGTTACTTATATCTAGGCACATTGCATTCGTTACTATAAAATCAATCATAATCCGTGAGTGTTACAGTCCTTAACAGTCAATTTCTTCTCATATCGGCTATTTAGTCGATTTTTTCGTCTGGCTGCTCCTGAAGCGGCACACTTAGAACTGTCTGGGCAAAACCTGCATGTTCCACCTTAAATTACTGATAAACTTTCTCCCCTTGTCAATTGCAAGTCAAATTGACTGGCACGCCCTCGGGAAATTCGTAGGATCGGTTGGTCCTGCGTTGAAGACAAGCAGATCTCCAGCCTTGCTCCATCAAGCAGATCCTTCCGGCTTGCTGCGTGTCGACACGTTTTTGGCATAGCAGGCCAGATACCGTCGTTGGCTCAAAAAATAGCGCCATCAGTTCAAAGGATTCGTAGAGATAAAGATCCTAGCATTTACAACCAGAGATTTCAAGCAGCAAACCAACAAAGAACCCAACAGATAGAGATTCCACAAGGGTATCATTATAGCATAGATTACAATACCCTTCATATGATTCCAAATACGGGGTATCAAGGTACCCAAAATTTTAATCCACAGATGGGTCAACAATTGTAGATAAATCCAGATTCAAGTGCTGATGAGTTGTTGCTCAGAGTGATCGAGATGATAAAGATTCAGTTCGGTTTGAAGCCAAAAGGGTAGACCTTTTCGTACAAACATCCCTAACCAGAGTAATATGATTTGGTCGGTCTTCCTACAAATTACAGGCTCCCGAAGTTTGCTAAGTTCACTGGCCAAGATAGCACAAGCACAATAAAACATGTCAGTCAGTATTTTACACAGTTGGGTGAAGCATCCATTGAGGAGGCTCATCGAGTTTGTTTCTTCTCCTTGTCCCTATCAGGACCAGCTTTTACTTAGTTTTCATCGTTGTCAGTCAATTCCATTGCCAATTGGGCTGATCTAGAGAAAAAATTTCATACATATTTCTACACTAGGATAGGAGAAAAGAAAATCACCGATTTGATGACCATAAGGTAGAAAACTAATGAATCGGGTGCCGAGTTTCTTCAAAGGTTTCGAGAGACTAGAAATTTGTGCTTCCCATTGAATCTAAATGATGATCAGCTAACTGCTTTAGCTATTTAAGGAACGTTGCCGACAAAGAGGGAGAAGATGCTTGGGCAAGAGTTTGACAATTTAGATCAGTTGGCTCAATGAGTGGCGGCACTCAATAGCCAATTCCAGAGTATGCGCAGAGATACCCAATTCTAGAAGAATACTGTAATCGCTGAGGTTTATAATCCATGTCCAGTTAGTGATGGTGATGAGGACGATGAAAAAGAAGAGATTGTTGCGGCTGAATGGAATTGGGGTAAGAAGACAGTAATGGTGCCAAAGCCTTGGGGAAGAGGAATCAAAGAGAGCTATGATTTCGACGTCATAAGATCGGACAAGCCCTTTGATTTCTTACTTGAGAGAGGACAGATCAAGTTGCCCGCCAACCATGTTATGTTACCTCCTGATCAGCTGAAGAATAAGAAGTTCTGTAAGTTTCATAACGCTACTTCTCATTCTAATAATGAGTGCAAAATTTTCGGCAACATATACAGAGGGCTATTCAGCAAGGGAAGCTCAAATTTGATACACCTCGGAAGATGAAAGTTGATGATAATCCTTTCCCAAGAAATCATAATATGGTTGATGCGAAGTTGCTCAAAGGGAAGACTAAGGTCCTAACATCAACCAGAGCAAAATAAACTAGAATAGTCGATCCCGAGATGCAAATATCGGCTGATGAATATAGAGAGATTAGAAGGCATCCCGACCAATAGAAGAGCTGATATGAGCAGGGAGAGACGTCACGGGACGGGGCAATAAGGCCATGTGTCACATCTTAAATTTTGTTGAATAAATGGCAACGACGGAAGGAAAAGGATTACCAGCGTTGGTTAGAAGAGAAAGAATACCAGCGTCAACAGGAGAAAGAGAGGTATGAAAGAAAATAAGCCGAGTCACATTGGAATTGTCCTTTCTTCAGACACTGTTGGAATGAAGGTTTGAAATTGCCTACTAGAAATAATTGCCCAGAGTGCAGTGAGCAATATTGGGAGTTTAGGCAATCTCAAGCCAACCGCCGGTCTGTCCATACTCGAAATGAGTATCATCATAATAATATGGATCGGCGCTTAAAAAATAGAAGTGTTCATGATTGCCTTGGGAAGTGAGTTGTTGTTCAAAACTGGGCTGATTATGAAGAAGATAATGAGGAAGAATATGTTTGGCAGAAAGGGCAATGGTGTCCAAGAGGTTTGACAAGAAGCCAGAAAAGAAGGGTGCAACGCCTAAGGAATAGAGAGCTAGAACTGGCTCAGGTATCTAGTAGACCTCAAATGTGGCATGCTAAACAAACAGCTGATAGGGGGTCAACCATCGACTAATATTCAAATGGCTTTTCTATTGCCATTGGAATTCAGAGCTCCAGCAGATCAAGAAGTCTATTCAGATTTTGGTGAAATGGAGTATGAGGAGATAGTTGCCAAGTTGACAGTGGTACAACAAGCTATATTCGATAAGTCAGTCAAGCATCGGCACTTTAAGGCTTTGTATGTAAAAGGTTTTATTGATGAGAAGCCAATGAGTAAAATGTTGGTAAATGGGGGTGCTTTTGTCAATCTTATGCCTTATACTGCTTTTCGCAAGGTTGGCAAAGGACCAGGAGATTTGATTGAGACCGACATGATGCTTAAGGATTTTGGGGGTAATGCATCCAAGACCAGGGGGGCAATAAACGTTGAATTGACAATTGGAAGTAAGACTTTGCTCACCACATTCTTCGTCATTGATGGAAAAGGTTCATACAGTTTACTCCTTGGTCGTGATTGGATTCATGCAAATTGTTGTGTACCATCGACTATGCATCAATGCTTGATTTAGTGGCATGGAGATGATGTTGAGCTGGTTCATGCTGATGATTCTGTTAGTATAGCAACAACTGATCCAGTATATTGGGAACTGGAACACTTTGAATGTTTTTATGACAAACTATGGAAAGGAGGCTTCATTAAAATCAATGATGAAAGCCAACAGCCGATCCAAGCAATCAGCTCTAAGAGTTTGTTTTAATGAACAATCCAATAGATGGTACCGATGGTGGACTAGGACATGGCTTTACGTCGACCGATAAATTAGAGGAGATAGATATTGGTCCTGGAGATAGACCTAGGCCGACATATGTGAATGCTAAGTTGGATCCTGAGTATGAGCAAGAGTTGATAGATTTATTGAAGGAATTTAAAGATTGTTTTACTTAGGAATACTATGAGATGCCTGGTCTAGATTGATCAATCATTTGATCTTTGGTCTGAAGAGTTCTGGTGCGACCTATCAAGAAATGATCAATGGAAAATGTCTGAAGGAATATTATCCTAGCGTTTGGATCAATACTTGATAGCCGATTTGTTCAGTCATCGGCTCTAATAGCCGATACCAGAAGGGTATCGCCTTTAGCTCAAAATTACCCTAAAAGGGGGAAAAGCCGATACGAGATGTATCGCCTATAGAGCGAAAACAAACACAGAGACAATCATGATGTATACAAAGACATTGCAGAAAGTACACTGAGATATGATCATAGAAAAATAGAAGATTTTATTCATTGATTAGTTTGCCCTAAATACAAACTAATCAAAGACATTGTTTATCACATCCTAAGCGGATGTGATGTCCACGATGGCCTTCGTTGCATCGACGAAGTACTCGATCAACTCCTCATGCTCCTCGGGGCCATCGCCCATCGGGAAACCAGTCTCCATGGTATGGAGCTCATACCTGATGTGGACCTGCACTGCGGCCAGTGCCACTGATGCCCCACGATGGACGCCATGAAGGGCGATCTCCTGGACACGGGCTGGGACATCATGGAGGCGAGCGTTGATGAGGGGGCCTCAGGCGTTGACGGCCGCTGTAGCCACATTCGCCACCAATCGGAGGGACTCCAACTGCATCGTCAGGGCTGGCGATCATAGAAACAAAGGAGCTATCAAGATAAAGATAGTGGAAATTAGAAGAAGAGTTTTCTTGGAGTTCATCTTACCCGCCACCATGGCGTCAGATTCGGCCAGCCGCGCCCGTGCAGCATTGGCCTCTTCCTTGGCAGCGAGGACGGCGACTTGAGAGGCCCCAAGGCGGATCTCAAGCTGACCATTTTCCCAAGTTGCCTCCGAATAACGGTTCTGGGCTGCCCTTCACTCCCAGAGGAAACGCTGGGCGGTGTCGCCGTTGTTGGAATCGGAGGAGTCCGATGACGAGTCTGGTGCGGAGGCAGCATCAGATGTGCCATTGGAGGGCTCGCCGGCCCTGGGAGGAAGAGGACGAAGGCTGTCATTCAAGATGAACCTATAAACAGTTAGAAAAGTTCATTGCCATGACCAGAAGATATCGTTCTCACCTCATACGGTAGAGGCGCTGGCTCATCGGTAGGTTCTCCTCTAGAACCTCCTCCACCATGCAATTGCCCCGGTTGTCCTCGCTAGCCATAGGGTTGATTGGATTTATGAAAAGGGGGAAGAAAACTGCTACAGGGTTTGTGAAGGCGGAGAAGCACAAAGAACAGAGGCAGTTGCAAGTATAGATGTATTCGAGGCCGGAGCCCTTGGCTGGTATTTATAACCATGAAACGAGGTAGTAGATATCTCAGGACGTGCAAAAGGCAATCACAATTAATAGAAGGCGAAGCGTCGCCCCACTAATGCCGAAGAGAATGCGTCGTTGATAACTAAGGATGGAAGATTGAGGAGTTTTCTTACTGGAGGCCATGTTTTCAGACTTAATTGGATTAAGGTCAGGGGTCTAGAATCAGCTATTTTCAAATCGGCTCTTTAGCCAAGACAAGAAAGACAATAGATCAACAGAAAATATGGTTATCATTAGTTCCACACAAAATACATGTTGGTATGCAGATTACAAGTTTAGAACATCCAGGATTGCTTTCAATGCTTTTAGCCGGATAGCATCGACTTCTATGATTTGTTGCTTATCTTCTTCGGCTGATCTAGGAATATTCTCAAGGCAGCTGCAGATGGCCTTACCTTCTCTAACCTTGGTCAGTAGTTCCTATTTTTTTTGCTTAATGGCTTTGGGTATTTGAGCCAGATTGGACTTATGGCGATCGATGACAGCCTTCATGTTCTGTAGCTCCTTCTCAAGTTCTGCACACATGGTTTCTAGTTGGTTCAGCTCTGGCTCGATCCTGAGGGAGGAGTTCTTCAAATTATCGATCAGCTATGCTAGTTTTTTGGTCTCTTGACTGTTGGAGTTCTTCTTGACCAATAAAGCTTCACGATCAGACAGATTCCTCTGAGCCTTTTTTCACTTTTGGGGCTTGATCTTCATGATGGATAAAGGTGACAAGACTTTGATGATATCTAGGGATAAATTATCCTTAATGTCTAAGAAAACTCTTTGCATTGAGTCTGCATCTTGGACCAAATCGGCTATATCCTTCTGAAGCATTGGCAATATGTCCCTTAGCCAATTTCTGGTCTCTTCTGATAAAGCTTCTTTAGAAGAGGTGGCTGATGAGCTGATTTCATCTTAATCTATATACTCTTTAAGATTGAAAGAATAGCTCAGAGCTGGAGAATTAAGTTTCTATATATAAGAAAATCTTGTTAGGAGGATTGAATCAGTTTATAATAAGATAAACGGTGAAGTGGATACGATACCTTTTCTGTGGTAGTCTCTATCTGAGGAGAAGGAAAAGCTGATGATGCACCAATGGTATCTAGTTGAATCGGCTCTGAACTTTCAACATTGGTATCTGCAAACATCGAGGAAGATTTTTTTTCAATTCATGTTTGTTGCAGAAGGATAAAATAGATATATGATTTTCTTACCATCAGTTGTGTGCTGAACTAGGGAATCGACAGTCTGGGTGACAACAACAACAGGATCATTTTCAATGGATAGATTGTCAGACTCCTGCTCTTGCATGGGTGTTTCCTCAGGGAGTGTCTGGTGTAATAAATAGTCAGATGAAGGATGAAAATTGAATAAAAATTAAGAGTTTAGAGGAGATACCTTGGCAATATCAGGAAGTGAAGTGGGAGGATTCTCGTCTTCTGCTGTCTTAGAAGCATCGGTTGTTTCAACCGAAATTGACTCCTTTTGAGGATCAACCGATGAAGGTTTGATTGGTGCTGATTTAAAATCCTAGGATAACAGTTCAGTGCCTAGAGCAAATTGGGATGCAATGAATGATAACTGTAAGGAAAGAATCAGAATTAGAAATTGAATATCATTTTGGAAAAGGATGAATTGTTTTACCTGAGCAGTTGATGGTCTCATTCTGCGAAGCCTTTTCCCAGTAATGGTTTTCTGGGTTGTCCCCTCGGCCGCCTTGTGTTTTGAAGATTGGTATGTTACAATTGTAGAAGCAGCCTGGGTTTTCATTAGCTTCTTCAGTGGAGGTGTAGTTGATCCCAATCTCGAGGTTGGACATGGCGGATAATACTCTATGGCATGTCCTTTTCTGTCCACAATTGGGGGACTAAATTCAGCATCCTGCAAGGGAGTTCTGTTAGATAAGTTGACAGAGGGACTTTGGTAGATGATCTTTATGAAAGCAAAGGAGTTAGCTAGTTACCTCACTGTCAGAAGCAAAATCTTCTTCCAGAGATATGCAGCTAGGATGAACTGGTCCGTAGAAGAGGTGGGAGTGCCATTCTTGCCACCAGAGATCATATAAATGGAAAGTGAAAGAGGCTCTAGTCCATTCATGTAGATAGAGGGAAGGAAGATCTGATCCTAACTAAAAAACTCTAGAACCTTCCATTGCCTCATTGATGCCTTCTCTCGGTTTCAGTATGTCTTTAAAAAATAGCCTGGGGGCAGTTGGCCAAGACCAAACTGACGAGTTATGAAAGAAGGGTTGTAAAACTCATAAGTTGGGAGGTTGCCTAGAAGAAAGGAACCTATAGACATTTTGCCGTGGTCATGACGAAATTCGGCTAGAAGAACGCAAGGTTTGATGAATGAATTAAAAATTGCAACTGTCGTTTCGTCTGAGCAGCCTGATTCAAATCGAAATTTGAATGGGAAGACCAACTCATTATTCTCATCCTCATCATAGGGTAGCCAAGTCAGAATATCTGCATCAAATCCTCTATAGAACTTCTTAAAGAGATGGCCAACATCGACAGCAACTGTTATGGCTGATGCAGCTTCACCATAGTTCATGCACTGATGGGTTCTTCCTTCTTTGCCTCTATATTCCTCATCAAAGTTGGAGAAAGAAAAGCTTAAATTCTAGAGATTTGACTTTACAATCTTATGCATATACAAATTTAACCATATTTGTATCAACCATCAAGGGCTGCTGATGGTGTGCACTGCTTCATTCTTCAGCAGCTGAGCGGCCACCTGATGCATCAAATGGTAAGCTGATCCCAACAGATACTTTCCAAGAGGAATCTCAACATCAACTGCTAGATGCTCTGCCATGAGTTTATGATCATAAGTCAGACCACAAGATTGCCCACAGAAGATGAATCTTTCTAGCCACATGTTCTCTTTCGCTAACAGTCGATTCATTCCCGATGTGGTTCTGAATGTAGCTTGCCCATCCTGTGCAATCCGATATTTTGACCTATTTCTTTGACCCAGCACCTAAAAGTTCATATGGCTACATTGGTCCTGTTATTCTAAGGCCAGTCAACATATAAACATCGGCCAAGGTAATAGTCATTGGGCCATGACCAAAGACGAAAGCATTCAAAGTGTTGGACCAAAAGTAAGAAGCGACAATTAGGAGTGAATTATTTCTCTCCATTCTAGACAGTGAAAGGGTTAGGCATTGGTTTAAATCGTTAACTTCCCAGTCTCCGCCCTTTTTGTCTGACACTCTACGGAACCAATCTCTCCATCCCTTGGGCATTTTGGGCCAATTCCTAAAGGGGTTCTTGGTGTTCCAAGAAGATAGATCTGCCAAGGACTGCCTAAAAGGAATTCGATTGGTTTCTTGACTAATAAAATCTGAAGGATTAGCATCTCCCATGGGTCCAAGGTAATAAGCATTTGGGATGACAGACAAAGGGATCAGAATTTCATTTTTCCATCCCCTGGAAAGCCAAATGAGATAAAACTTAAGGAAGAAATATAGAGCAAATATGATAGTTCAAGGGTGGAAATTTGGAGACGTACCTCAGGAATGTAGTCACTGGTCGCCATTTTAGTTGGAATAGATCTGAATCTAGAAAATGTTGCAGAGGAATGACTTGATGA
Source organism: Miscanthus lutarioriparius (assembly GCA_904845875.1). Lineage (NCBI taxonomy): Eukaryota > Viridiplantae > Streptophyta > Magnoliopsida > Poales > Poaceae > Miscanthus > Miscanthus lutarioriparius. The sequence goes on along the minus strand of CAJGYO010000004.1, from coordinate 94,414,273 downwards.
GCAGCTCGAACAGAGGGAAAACTGCTAGGGTTGGAGCTCTAGTAGCGGCGGCTTTGGTTGTTGAGGCTCGCTCGAAGAACAAGGGGAATGTAGATGGGCCGAATGAATCGGAAATCATACTGTTGGGGTATTATATAAAATTCGGACCGAGAATATCAAGAGTCACGCATATATCTCGGAATAAACAGTTGCAACGTGGTGAACAGGTAAATAGAAATTTTGGAATAAAATTATTTTTATCCCAAAATTAGGGGGCATGTGTTTACACCAAAATTTGCGAAGAAGAACGCGGGAACTCGAAGCTTCCAAGATTATGTCATCAAGGAATCGATTGCATAAGAATCGGTATCAGCTGATTCAGATGCGGAACTAGAATCGGCTCTCTTCGGATGACATTAGCAGATAACGTCAACGAGCTACAGTTGACGTCCGAAAAAATATGTCGGACTCTACAAAAAGGAATCTTAAGTTATGAATGTTTTCTTTTATTCCAAAGATCGTAATGAGTCGTGTTTGAATAGGATTCATGTTTAGGTTCCGGGTATAAATATTGGACCCCGGCTATTGTAAAAGGGAATCCAAACAATCAATACCAATTACCTTTTTTGGCTTTACGTCAACCCTTAGGAGCAGGAGTACTGTAGATCTCAACGAGTTCTTCAACAAGCAGGGCTGCATCGGTCTGTCCAACCTCCGGCTTGTCTGTAAGTACCATCATGGCTTATACTAATGTTTATAAGGCTGCATCGGTCCAGTCGACCTCTTGTGAGCTCTAGTATAAGCTAGTTATCGATCCTTATCTAGTTTAAGTACGGCTGCATCGGTTAAATTCGACCTCCACTGCTCGAATTAGATTAAGGTCAAGTTATCGGCTCTACCTAAGGGTGGTATCCTTCGGGTAGATTCATTAAGTTATCGATTTTTGCTGATGTTCTCATTGTCTTTAGTTTCAGCAATATCAACCTGCCTGATCGAGATCGAACTAGATCGGCCTCACACCCTTTTCGTCTCTCGTTTATTCTATTACAACGTGATGCTTCCTACTTTAAACGATGGATTATGTTTTATCGGCCGTTCTACTTTGATCTTGACTGTGCGTAGCACGCGGTTAAGGCATGCCTGATCTTGAGAAGGTTTACCAGCTAGTTGAATCTGGTCTATAGCTCGCTATTATGGATGTAACGATCCGGTCGATCCCCACTGTTAGTATCTTAGATCGGAGTATGCTGGTTGATAGGTTTGCTCTCGACCAGGCGTGACCTTGACTGTTTGCTATGCCTACATCGGCTAAATAGCCGATTGCCCGTACTTTAACGCTCATAGTGTGTCTTCATGATTCTATTAAATGTGAATAGATCTGTTTGCTTTAAAGGTTTAATCTGTTATATTTATTATGGCTGCCATCGATCCGGTCAAACCCCACTGTTAAAGATAATATATTAGATTTCGATGAATTTATAAATCTGTTCGTATTAAATAGTCGATTGTTCTCATGCTATGATCATTTTTCTACCTGAATCAGCTATTTCAGCCGGTTCGCTTGTGCTTTCACATATATAGCATGTCTTTCAGAAACCTGTCAACGTATAGATGGTTTTATGGGTTCTTTGGCTTTAGTTTGTTGTAATCATCATAGCTGTATCGATCCGGTCGAACCTCACTGTTGATGATAGCAGATTAGATTCATAGTGTTTATAGATCCATTTGTACTGGACAGTCGATTTTGTTCGCATATTATATCCTTTCTCATTAAACTTATCGGCTCAATGCTTTACACCGGTTACATTTATCTAGTAGATGATGTTACTTATATCTAGGCACGTTGCATTTGTTACTATAAAATCAATCATGACCCGCGAGTGTTACAGTCCTTAACAGTCAATTTCTTCTCGTATCGGCTATTTAGTCATTTTTTCTGTCTGGCTGCTCTCAAAGCGTCACACTTGGAACTGTCTGGGCAAAACCAGCTTGTTCCACCTTAAATTACTGATAAACTTTCTCTCCTTGTCAATTACAGGTCAAATTGACTGACACGCCCTCGGGAAATTCACAGGATCGGCTGGTCCTGTGTTGAAGCCAAGCGGATCTCCAACCTTACTCCATCAAGCAGATCCTTCCGGCTTGCTGCGTGTCGACACGTTTTTGTGACAACAAGCTTGTGTTTCGCTTAATGCAAACCACCGAGAAGATGATGAAGACAATGTTGACACGGTGATTTTCTCTTGAGGTTCACTTGGTTGCCACCAAGCTACGTCCCTGTTGTGTCGACCGCTCACTTGGTGGTTCGGCGGCTAATTGGCATCACCCGCCAAGCCCGTATGTCGGGCACTGCAAGAACCTACCCCGAAAGTCAGGGTAGCTCAATGATATTCTCAACTAGAGTTGCTCTTTGTGATCCTCGCGGGGTGAGCACAATCCCCCTCACAAATCCTCCTCCGGAGCACCGCACAATCTTCTCGCGTGCTTCAACGGAGTCACAAGCCACCAAGCCGTCTAGGAGGTGGCAACCTCCAAGAGCAACAAGCACCACCGGCTTGCAACATGATCACCTAGTGCCACTCGATGCAACCTCATGATCCAATCGCACTAGAATCGCTCACTCACTCAATCAGATGAACACTATTAAGCAAGAGTGAGTTAAAGGGCTCCTAAGCACCACCACATAAGCCACCAAGGCTCTAGTGTGCTCAGCAACCGGCCAAAGGCCGGCCAACACTTCTATTTATAGCTCCACGAACTAAACTAGCCGTTACCCCTTCACTGGGCACAATTCAAGGCGACCGAATGCGCCGGTCAGAGTGACCAGACACACCGGCCCAGCGTCCGGTCGCTCTACGCCGTCCACGTGTCATCCACCGTTCAACCGGAGCCGCCCGATCTCAACCGTCACTGACACTGTACCAACGGTCAAGGGAAGACTGGATGCACCAGACGCTGACCGGATGCACCCACGCTGTGTCAGGTCCCGTGCTCATGCTCGACACCGAACCGATGATCGGACGCGCCGTTGCCAGAGTCCGATCGTTTCCAGAGAGTTCCTCGAGCCTCTGTTTTGTGACCGGACGTGTCTGGTCGGTCACGATCGAATGCAGCACCAGCGTCCGGTCCTTCACGGCCAGCCACGCATCACCGCTGCTCCTCACGCCACCACGTCAGCGTACGTCAGCACTGACCGGACACGGCCCCTATGCGTTAGGTCACTTTCAACGCCAGTGTCTGGTCGAAGACCGACGCCCGCGCCTTCACTGCAGAGCATGACCAGACGCGCAGGTGCAGCCCAGGCCAGCGTCCAGTCACCTCCAGTGACCTGTTTCGCCCCCGTTTCTTCGCCGAGTTGATCCGTTTCAACTCTAACTTCTTCTCCTTTGTAAATGTGCCAACACCACCAAGTATACACCACCATGTGTATGTGTGTTAGCTTTTCACAAACAATTTTAAGGAGTTAGACACTCATCTTGCCATGCCACTCGATCCTAGCAACAATGCAAAGTTAGATCACTCGAGTGGCACTAGATGACTGATATGCAAACAAGTTTGCCCCTCTTGATAGTACATCCATCTATGCTAAACCCGGTCATCAACTTCTCTACACATCTATAACCGGTGAAATGAAATGCCCTAGGTTATACCTTTGTCTTACGCATTCCATTCCATCTCCTCTAATGTCGATGCAACACATGCACCAACATGATCAACAATAATATGATCCACTCTATATCATCACGTGACAATATTGGTTCATCGATCTTGACTTCACTTGCTCTTCACCGTTGCTTCGGTCCATCGGCGCCAAGTCATCACTCAACTTGCCCTTCACACTTGCAACCGGTCTGTCGAGCCAAGTCATGTCTCGATCTTCTCCACCTTGATCACATGACTCAATGTCATGTCTCATGTGCAATGAGCTCATTCATCATCATATGTGTGAGCTTTGCAATATATCCAAGCCATTTCACCTTCATGACATGTATTTCTCACACATATATAAGGTTGTCACTCAATTACCAAAACCAAACAAGGACCATTCACCTACAAAGATTCAATATGTTCAACAACTGAGTGTTGCAGAAATGCGTATGTTGTGATAGATTTGTGGTCACACAAGAATGGACCGAGTTCGGAACGATGATATACGTGATCGCCTAGGGATAGCACCAATTGAAGAAAAGCTTGTCCAACAACGGTTGAGGTGGTTTGGCCATGTCCAAAGGAGATCTCTAGAGGCACCAGTGCATTGTGGAGTCCTAAGCGAAGCTAATAATATGAGTAGAGGTAGAGGAAGACCAAAATTGATATGGGAGAGGCAATAAAAAGATATTTGAAAGCTTGTGATATACCTAGAGATCTATGTTTGAATAGGAGTGCTTGAAAAACAACTATTAAAGTGCCTGAACCGTGACTTGGGGCTCTTGGTGGGTTTTAACTCTAGCATACCTCAACTTGCTTGGGACTGAAAGGCTATGTTGTTGTTGTTGTTGTTGTTGTTGTACTATTTTGTCCATAACTTAAAAACGAGGTGCAGTCAGGTTTTGTGCTTAAGGGGGGTTCTTAATATTTATTATTTTTAGCTCCCATAGTCATTTATCCCCCTCTGATTGCCTTTAGGTAGAGTGAATTGATCCTACATTTATGCAACATGCAAATGAAGACCAGCAATATGATCATACTTATATATGTTAAATATATGTTACTCTTCATATACAGCTAGTGATGGTCACTATAACGGCTCTTTGATTGTACTTGTACACTAAAGCAGTACAGCATACACGTTCAACTCATGAGTCATTCAGCAGACGCCGATCACTCTCCTCGTCGAGCCAGCGAAAGCGCTCCTGGAACAGGCGGTACTTTTCCCATCTCGCACCTCTCCCTCAGCTGCGCCGGCTACAAGCACCGGGCCTCAGCATTGTGTGCGAAGCAGCACGAGTGCACGGCAGCCTGAACCCTCCCGTGCCGACGAGATGGCCGCCGAACTCCGCCATTGCCGCCACGAGATGTCCCGCCGCTCCGAGAAGGCGGCGTACCCGTAGGCCATAGCAGCGCGTGGTCCCCGTTTGTAACTGGAAAAACTTCGGTTAGTGGACATGGGCCCCTAACGGTGGCCTGGATAAACAGGCCATGAAGGCCGGCCTATATACTGTGGAGTACCAGCGCCATAAACGAACGAGGGTGAACGACCAAACGGAAAAGATTACTCCCCTGGTACAGAACACAGTTCGCATAAATAAACCCAAACGGGTAATATAACCTCGATCAAGCAAGCTTAAACAAAGACACCTGAGCCCGTAATACCAGCCGGGCTTGGCTGCGCGATGTAACTCTAGTTTTGGAGGGCGAAAGGGTTGGTCAGCTTGAGGTTAGAGAGAGTGCATCCTTATATTTAGCACACTTGACTTGGGCTGCTGCTTATTGGGCCGATCATGTGGGGTTTATTTTGGTTGGGGTGAAACAAAACACCCTAACACAGACCCAGCAATGGCACGTCATGAAGCTGCATTGCTATCCTCGGTTGCCAACCCATTTTTTTCTTTGTACCTTTTTTTTTTCTATATAGTTATTAGTAACTGACAAATCATAATTGCTATCCTCGGCTGCCAATTTATATCCATCAAATTGTAAACTTCAAAACTGTTGGTACATTGGGTTTTCAGCAATTTATATCTTCTAGGCTCAAAAACTATTATCCTCAGCGGCCATCGACGCCCTAACCTTACCGTAGAGCCAGCTGCAAATGCAAGCGTCGACCACTCGGTGATGTTGGGGAGTTTGAGTTCCAAGATGATGATCGGAACATGCGTCTTGAAAAAATAGCGTTATAAAATCCTAAAATAAATCCAGAAAAATAAGAGCACCCGTGTCAAGTTGAGGACATGGAACCCGAGTGGACAAATTCCACCACAAGAAACCCAACCAGCTGAGTTAAGCTCAATTTGCCCATAATTTTTATATTAGCCATATGTATTAAAAAGTAATATTTAATTAATGATCATATGCTGCACGCATATTACTTCCTCCGTCCAAATATCGTCGTCGTTTTAGCCTCATGCAGAGAGACAAGGAAGTATAAATAAATTGTTTCGTTTCTTAAGTCCTTCCGTCAGAACTCAAGAACCTAAGCTTAATCGCCAATAGCGCAACTTGGACAAGGTCCAACGTACGACGTGTCGACGCCATACCTTACCTAGCCTTGCAATTTGCTACGGGAACTTGGACATGCATGGTCCAACGTACGACTTCCAAGAAGCTGGAACAACTTGGGCCCAAAGTGTTACTGCTGGAGAGGGTGATGGAAGTTGCTGAGGGAAGCTCTTACAAGGATTGTTTGGAGAAGTTGTGCAAGGATCTTAAATCTGCTCTCTATGAGGCTGAAGACATTGAGTATCACCGTCTCGAGAGGAAGGTTCGAGACGACAAATTGAAGTCAGACGAGAGAGCGTCTGGAAGTAAGAAGAATTCGCTGATGTCGTTCAAGACGACAAAAGATCAGGTCCTTTCTTCTTCCCCTTAAACTTGAATGTGTTTCGATTGCTCTGATCCGGATTCAGGTCTTCAATATTCTTGTGCTGTCGTGTAGCTACGGGTGCCATTAGGACTTCGGTTATGATTTTCAGACCCGGCTAAAGATCCCGTGTTGTTAGAGGTGGTTTGTATGAGGGAGGGGAGAACGTATGCTATGCTTCCATGCCAATATATTCTTCCATGCTCCCACTCAAAGAAAAGCCATCAAGTGACTAAAATCAATTAAAAAAAGAGTTAAATACATCAGATGTCCATTAACTTATGTTAGGATTTCAGTTAGATCCATCAACCCTAAAAAGTGATTTTTGGATCCATAAACTTTTTAAGTTGTTCACCACAGGTCTATACCGCTTCTTTTGCCTTCTCTTGCCCTTAGAATGAACTTCTGGATCTATGAACTTTTTTTAATGGTTTATCACAGGTCCATATCTCTTTATTTGTGTAGGGACCGTGACGCCACCTCTAATTTCAACTTAGGCAAAACCTATGTAATAAATAAACTATATAGACATGCAACTAAGGTTTTACTAGGTGTGTTGCTATCTCTACTGTAAAAGAGTTATGCAACATAAATGTTAATCCTATCAACTACCTATCAACTAAGGTACACAATGTAAATACGGAAGCTTAATTGAGATAGAGATGCAAACTCTCGGTGGATGACTCAAGTATTTTTACCGAAGTACCGAGAAACGCGCAAATTTTCCCCTAGTTCTCGTTGGAGCCCTTCGTAAGGGCTAAGCTCCCAATTGGAGTAACTCCGTGGATAGCCCCGGGTCTTCCCCACACGTAAATGGGTCTCCGAAATAGTCTCTCCGGGACCGCTCCCCACCGTCTTCACTATCAAGCTTTCGATCGAACCGCGCGAGCCTCGTTCCCACCGGTACACGGTGGCGCCCACATCACAAACATGGTTGGTATGGTCTCGTAAGACTACAAGCCCCTCCAAGTACAAACACGGTGCTCACAAGTACTTTACTTTTTGCGCGGTTGGTGTGGTCTCTCAAAACTATAAGCCCATTCGAGTACAAACACGGTGCTTGCAAGTACTCTACTTTTCGAGGTATGCAAACACTAGACCTAAACCTAGATCATACACGATTAAGTGGGTCTAACTAGGCTAAACACTTCGCAAAGCATCTACACTAATCACCTAATTTCTCTTAAGCACTTGAGATGGTTAAAGCACTAGGTGGGGTGTCTCAACACTTCTCTGTATCTTCAACACCCTCCAACACACTTCATTTGGTCGGTTATGGGGTATAAATAGCCTCCACAAGAAAACTAAAACTAGCCATTAGACTTGCACAGAATTTTCTGCGCACAGCGCACCGTCGGACCGTCGCACGCATAGACGTCGGACCAATTGAGCTCAGTCCAATGTCTCACAACGGTAACCTCTCAGAGATGTTCGTTACCGACCGTTGGGACCTCTGTGTGGCGTATGGTCTGCTGCCATGCGTCGGACCAGGCCGACGGCCCGTATTCCTCTCTGGAACCTTTCGGTTTGCCATCGGACGTTGGCGCTATTAGTCCGACGCCACACTGTTCATCCAGTTTGACGTGCTGCACTGCACAGTGCCAGTGCTTGGTCCTTAACCTGCCTTGCCGCGTCTCTCTTCCTTTTTATAGAGCGGAGACCAATTCTGACTACTAAGTCCCTCTAAACATTACCTATAAAAAGGAGTTAGTTCTTGTTAAACACCATATCGTTTCTATTCAACCATAAAGCCCAGCACATAGCCGCTACACCTCCACTATAATCTGGTTCCTCAAACTTGGAATGAAACTCCTAAGCCACGAGCCAAACAAGTGAAATCTATCTTTGGATGGTTGAATGTTGAACGTGATAAACAAAGTATTCCACTAGAACCTAGCCAAACGGGACACCTACACAAATTCCTACAATCTTCTAACAGGCCTGGGTATTACACAAGTAGGGATAGGAGCCCCTTGAGATGGTCTAAACTTGTGAACAAGAAATACACTTTATTATTCTCAACACAGAGGACTTAAATATAATGTTAGCCTTACCTCACTGTCGTTTGGTTTTGCAGGAGAGTGGTATGTCAAAAAGTCGGTTGAAGGACAGCTTTGAGAAGATAGAAAAGGTCATAGATGATGCATGCAAAATTTTGGAACAGCTGAACTTGCCAAGCGTAGCTAATTCTGATGGGAGACAAGTTTTTACTGCCAATACACGGAGTGCAGTTACTACGGCAGATCCTCCACTAAAAGTAATTGGTCGAGACGAGGAACGTGACAAGATCATAGCAGTGCTTCATGAGGAAGATTGTTATGGCCAACAGAACTCCAACAGTGATGTTTGTTATTCAGTAATTGGTATTCATGGCGTTGCTGGGTCTGGAAAATCAACCCTTGCACAATATATTTGTGCGCATGAGAAGAAGGACAAGGAAGAGGGAAAGGATGGTCATTTCGACCTTGTTATCTGGATTCATGTTTCTCAGAAGTTTGATTTGGATGCCATTTTCCGGGACATGCTTGAGGGGGCTACAGAGGAGGCATGCCCACAATTCAGTAATCGTAGCGCCCTAGTAGAAAAACTGAAAAAGAAACTGCGTGGCAAACGGATTCTCTTGGTACTAGATGATGTATGGTACAATATATCCGGAGTGAAGGGCGGCACCAGCTGGAGAGAGAACTAGAAGAACTACTTTCTCCGCTGAAGGTTGGAATAACAGGAAGCAAAGTCTTGGTGACTAGTCGAACAAAGGATGCATTATTAGCTCTGGGTGCTGTAGAAGAGAGATGTGTTCCAATATCTGAACTACCTGATGAAGTATTTCTTCAAATGTTCATGCATTATGCATTTCGCGGGGTAAGTGTAGCTGGCCATGATAGAATAAAACTGGAACTGATTGGGGCTGAGATTGCAGAAAAGCTGAACAGATCGCCCCTGGCAGACAGAACAGTGGGTTCACAGCTACGCCTAAGACCGAATGTCGCGTTTTGGAGACTGACTAGCAAGCAAGACCTTTTGAAAGAGATCAAGGGAGCGCTGTGGTGGAGCTACCGGCATCTTGATGAGCAGGTCAGGCGATGCTTTGCTTACTGTAGTATTTTCCCCAGAAGATATGCTTTGGATAATGATAAGCTAGTTCGGTTGTGGGTGGCTGAAGGGTTTATAAAGACTACTGATGCTGAAGTGGAACTGGATGCTATTGGTCAGAGTTACTTTGATGAATTGTTGTCTGCCTCATTTCTTCAACTAGGAGGGAAACACCAGCTGGAAATCGGGGAAGATATGGTTGAGTACTTTACAGTTCACGATCTGCTGCACGATTTAGCAGAGGAGGTCGCAGGAAGCGATTGCTTCAGGATCGAGGAAGGCTGGAGGGGAGATGTTCCTCGAGATGTTCGCCATCTTTGCGTTGGGACTTGGGAGATACCTATGGGGAAAATACTTGAATTGAACAACTTACACACCCTCATCATTGGTTATGCCTCACGTGTTCAAATGATTGAGGAAGAAGTATTTGAGGTTATGTTCAAGAAGCTGTTGAAATTGCGGGTACTGAGCGTAGAATTTATATTTACTGAGTACTCCCAGTTCTCAGTTCCGGAATCTATTGATCAGTTAAAGCATCTACGTTACTTGGAATTAAAATGCCTGAAGTAACCGACCTGGTCTTACCACGCAGTCTTACCAATCTTTACCACATACAAGTGCTACATTTTGGTCGTTGCTTTGATTTGGTATTTTCCAGTGGTGAAGATATGAATCAGCTCGTCAACTTGCGGCGTGTAATCACCTTTAAAGCTCTGCAATTTCCAAACATCGGCAAGCTTACATGGCTCCAAGAGTTACGGTACTTCACAGTAAAGAATGAACGTGGGTATGAGCTACGACAATTGAAGAACCTAAACAAGCTTCAAGGCAAGCTGGAGATCAACCATCTTGAAAACGTTGGCAGCAAGGATGAAGCTATTGAAGCTAGCCTTGCAGACAAGGAACAGCTGGCAGAACTTGTACTAAGCTGGGATATTGGGATTTGCAGTCCAGAAGTTGAAGCAGAGGTGCTTGAGGCTCTTTGCCCATCCAAGTATCTTGAAACACTAGAAATCTGGAATTACAACGGCCTGACTTACCCAGATTGGATGCTGGGTAAGCACGAAGGTGGCCCAAAGCATCTTCAGAATCCTGTGCTCCATAGTATCCGACTGGGACCTCCTCCCGAACTCTTCGAGTTTTTCGTTCATCTTCGTTTCCTCTGTTTTAGGGGTTGCAACTGGGAGGTCTTCCTGATAACCTCACAAATCTCAAGATACTATGGATCATGAATCTTAAGAATATTAGGGCACTTCCAACGCTGCCCGTGTCTCTCGAGGAGTTTAGACTCGAGTCCTGCAAAAAACGGCTCATGGCGTCGTGCGAAACAACTGGAGATCCAAATTGGGAAAAGATTCAGCATATTCCTAATCAAATAATTGGATACTAGAGAAAAAACTCTATTTCCTACCTTAATTGAGAGCTCCTGCCATTATTTAAAAAAAATGGAAACTAGGGTTTTGATGAAAAATTTCTTCCACGAAGGTACGACTGTTAATTTCATCAATACCTTCATCTACCATATTATGTTTCAAAAACGTCAATACGAAGCTTCCAAAATTGAGAGCCATTATAATTGAGGCATAGAGCATCTTCAAGAGTACCTAATATTTTCTTCATAAAAACATAGAATTTTATAACTCCTAGAAAGTATTGGAAGGAATAAAGAAGACCATCTCCAAGAGTTTCTAATAATCCACTCCTAAAATATAGAAATAATTTTACATCAGGAATCCTATACTATTTCTAAATTATCGTAACCACTTTTATATATTCTTTCTCTCTTGTACATTTGCATCAGGGACCATTTGCTACTCTTTATTCTTTCCACGCCCTTTCACCTATAGATTGACCAACAAACACGCATGAGGAGAAAAGATACGCGCGACTCGAAAGCGCGTAACTTTAAGCAGAACAGGGTGGCCTGTGCCTGTCCAGGGTAAGGACCTGTATAAGGTGGCTATCCATCAACGGTCCACAAGTGAAGACACTCGGCCTGACGAAAGGCTATCCAAATTGGGAGAAGGTTCATCATATTACCTAATAAAGTCTGTAAGCTTTCCTATCCAATCAACAGCCTTGGGTGGAGTGGATTGATTCCAAGGTGTACGTGAGCCATTTCATTCTGTGTTATATTTGCCTTTTGATTTGTTTGTATGTGAATTGAGAGTGAAAAGCTGTTGGAAGTACTCAAGTGTACCACTTGTTTTGTAAGGTTTGTAATAATGTGAAACAATGAATGCAGGATTATTTGTTTATATCAAATGGTCTGTAAAAACGTGCAACAATGAGCACTTCGCTTGTTTCATTCATGTATGTGTAATTGACTGGATTTCTGTGTTCTATTGGTTGCAGTACTGCAGAATCATCAACACTGAATATATATATATATATATATATATATATATATATATATATATATATATATATATATCTGGAAAATCAGCACTTGCTGGATAAATTTTCGCCATGTTTAGCCATGACGTGATATCTTACTATTACTAATTAGATATCCCAACGGAGGTACCACGTTAATTCTAACCAGATGCGTTAAGAAAAAAGATAAATCCTATAAATTCTCACAATAATCAGAAACATCTAGCCTTTGATTTGCTAGACTCTAATCATCATCAACGATAATAGCCATTAGATTTATTGTAATTTATTAAGAAAATTACCCACCACTGCCATTATAAAAAATACATAAAGTAACCCCCTAATTTTGCTTGTAAATACCTTTGCCATTACAAAATATAATTCAAAATAACCTCCTATATTTTTATATAAATTACCCACATATGTTATTATAAAAATAATCAAAATATCCCCCTAAATTTACATCTAAATTACCCACATTAGCCATTATAAAATATAATCTAAAATAACCCCTAGCATTGCGTCCAAATTAACCAGCTTGGTCATTATGAATGATAATTTAAAATAATCCTCTAACTTTGTATCTAAATTAGCCACTTCTAGGCTCAAAAAAATACCTACGTCTACCATTATGAAAGATAATTTGAAATAACTTATAATGCATTTATAAATTATCCACCTTTATTATTATGAAAGATAATGCAAAATAATATTCTAAGTTCGCATTTAACATATTCATACATGTAGTTGTGAAAGATAATTTAAGGTATTAGCTTTATATTTGTGTGTACCATAGCCACTATAAAAATAAATAAAAAATATCTGAAATCTACATGTAAATAGTAATATATTATTAAAAAAATAAATCAATATTCATAAAAGTACAATACATATATATTTCTAAATACTTATATAATCTTGAAATAAAATAATTATAATGCTATGTTCCACCATGTATATCAAATAAACATGTATATATTAGAATAAGTATTTATTTTAACAACCTATGAAACATGAAAAAATGTTCAGGTAACAAACCACGAAGCAATAACACTTTATATTAATACTCCATGATAATAATTTTTATAAGTTATTATTTTAAATAAGTGTATACATCTTTACTAAAATAGTATGGCATATCAATATTATTAATTAAAATTTACGCACTCTATAATATATAAATAATACTACACATATATTACCGTGATATAAAAAAATACAACATATTTCAATTTATGTGGAAAACAATACTACTAGAACCTGGACTCTTTTTAATAAAAAATAATTTGTGAATAAAAGATAAAGAATACTAGAATTTCTAATTAACATGTGAAAAAATTGCAACAACTTAACTAAAGTTGAAAGATAAACTTTAGATTTACGAAATTGAAAAAGGATTGTATCATGAGTTTGTATATTTTAAGACTAGATTTCAACTAAATACATACTCCTATCACACTACAAAAAAGATAAATACTAGAAATTCTAATTAGAGGTACCATTAGAGCCCGCATGTTAATCCTCTCAAGACTTAATAGGAAAACAAAAGATAGATCTTAGAAATTTTCATAAAAATAGAAATATTTTACCATCAATTAAGTATAACCTAATCACCATTGATAATAACAATAGCTACCGGATCTATTCTATTTTTTAAATAATCATCCACTTCTGCTATAGTGTAAAACAATATAAACTAACTTATGACTTTAATTTATATTACCCACATATGTCGTTAAGAAACATGATCTAAAGTAGACCTAAATTTGCATTTAGCTGATGTCCTCTTATTATGATTGATTACATAACTTAATTTTCATCTCATTATTAGAAAAGTTAAATACCCCCTCAAATCTGCATCTAAATTATCAACATTACCTATTACAACAAATTTCTTTAGATAACAAGAGCATATATATGTTGAAGAATATACAACATAAAATCCTTATTTTTAAAGAAGTGCAAAAGGAGAGTTAATGAAAGATACAATAAGCACAAGAGTTTCAACGTAACTTGAGGAGAGAGAAAAATTCTATAGCAACCAATAAGAATAAAATTTGAAAAATCAAAATTTAGATTTATAACTTCAGAATATACATGATGCAACAAGAGCTACCATGATTAACAGTAAGGTTTCAAAGTAATTTCATATTTAAAATATATAGAGGTGTCATGCAAAGAAAAAATTATGAAAGGTCCTTTAAAAATAGTAATTAATGAGTTTATGATAACCAGGTGTAGACTACAAAGTATCTATTATGTCTATTATGTTAGAAAATAAACAAAGAACAAACTTACAATTTAGTATAATTAATTTTTTAATAAGTTATATGTACTCTATCCATTATAAGATGTTTGAGTTTTCTAAATACATAGCTTTTGCTATACACTTAGATGTACTATCTAGATACATATTAAAAACAATATATCTAGAAATGTCAAAACCTCATAATTTGAAATAAAAAGATTATTAAATAATACATAATATTTATATCTCCTAAAGTCTAGCCCGCAAGAGAGCACGGGTTGATGGAACTAGTGCTGGTATAATAATCAATGTCACCGAGTGTTTGAGCAGTGATAGTTGGTAATGCTGGGGCTAGTTCAACATTCTGAATCTCGTTTTACGGTCATGTGATCGGAGGAAATGAAGACGCTGCAGCTCATCACCAGCGACTTGAGTGATAATAAAGGGGTTTCTGTTTCGTTTAGTGTCCTTCGTCTTCTTTCGATTCTAAACTAAAGTCTACAGAACAATTACAAATTTTTTTTGATAACTCGACGGGAGGAGAGAATCCCCCACCTGGTAGATATATTGATTGTGGCCCTCAAATAGCCAGGTAGTTTACAAACATTTTGTTTCGAGCCTGCTTATTACATAGCGTTTGCCAAAATGGAGCACCAGTTCGAGGCAATAACTGCATCCTCACGCGGCAGTCGAGCAGCCCACAGATAAGCTTCTGATTTGCAAGCAGCTAGGGTGGCCGTCAGAGTAGTCCTTTCGTTTCTGAAAACGATGTTGTTGCGCCGCTTCCAAAGTGTTTACGTGGTATATGATTCGGTGCCTGAATTCCTTTCCGCGCTTGAACTGGCCACTGTTGGTCTGTTGGAATTTGCAGAGCATTCCAAAACTGTGCAGCATGTGGACATCCGTGTGCCGTGGTTTCTTCAGCGGCGTTGCACACTTCACACACCGAGTCTTCCACTATACCTTTCCTGTGTAGGTTTGATCTGCATTGTATCCTGCACTGAGATAGCAGCCAGGCAAAGAAGACGAACTTCGCCCAGGCGTCGGGCCTGGAGTTAGCACTCTTGATTGCCCTGTAGATCATTGAGGTGTCCAGTTGTCCATTTCTTTTGGAGAGCGCACTCTTGCGTTGATTCTTCCCCTGGCTTAGCGTGTGATTCCCCATGAGCTCGTTGACCTGACGGAGTTGATCAAGGGCTGCAGCTGAACGACGCAAAACGAGGGAAGTCTCCAAGTTTCCTTCATACACCTGTTTCACTGAAATCTCTTGCTTGATACAATGGCTATAAAGTTCCGGGAATCTCTCAGCCAGGGAGTCATCCCCGTCCCAAACATCGTGCCAGAAGGATGTTGAGTTTCCATCGACAAGGCTGACTGTTGTGATGGCATCCCTCACCTGAGACGATCGGATGTCTAATGTTTGTTTCCTTTCTGATGAGCTGCCGGAGCACATCTGCGAGCAGGATGAATAAGTATGGAGAAATGGGGTCGCCTTGCCGGAGGCCACGACGGCAACTAATCCATGGCCCAGGGCAGCCATTCACCATTATTGCAGACCTTGATGATTGCAAAATTTGCTTCATCCATCTTCTCCATATTTCATTGAAGCCTCTGGCCTGCATTACCACCTCCAAAGCTACCCAATTTACTGTGTCAAACGCTTTTGCAAAGTCTAACTTTATCACTAATGTTGGTTTCCTGCGTTTGGGACAGCATTGAACTAGCACCATTGCGTAGACAAAATTCTCAGTGATTGATCTGCCCCTTATAAAACCTGTCTGGTCTAGGTCCACCAGCTTGCTTATTTGTAGTTGCAGTCTTTTTTTTCGCGATCGGGACATTCACCCGTATTTCATTAAGCGGAGTTGCAGTCTTGTCGTCAGGATCTTGGATAGGATCTTCACACAGCAGTTTTGGAGGCATATCGGCCTAAAAGCATCCACCGTGCATGCATCAGGCTTCTTGGGAATTAGAACCATATAAGATCTGTTAACATTTTCAAGCTGAACCTCATCATCATAGAAGGCTTGTAGGAACTGCATAACATCGGTTCCAGTTGTTTGCCACGTCGCCGAATAGAAACTCGGCCCAAAACCATCCGGGCCAGGTGCACTGCAACGATTCATGCCTTTCAGTGCTTGCACTGCTTCCTGTTCTGAGAACGGAGCTATCAGGTCGTTCGTCACTTGCTTTTGGCATATCTTGGTACAGTGCCTCGCAACTAAAGTTCCAAGCTGACAATCCCGAAACACCGATGATCAACTTGAAGTAATCAGTGAGTGCTTGTACTTTGACCGAGTGATTTGTGACTTGAACTCCTTCAATGGCAATACTCTTAATGTTGTTTCATCTCATTCTGGCTGTGGCATGGGCATGGAAGAAGGCAGTGTTGCTGTCCCCCTCACGCACAGCCCTGAATTTGGCTCGCTGCTTCCAGTATGCAGCACGCTGCCGGAGTTCCAGTGCTAATCTGTCAGCTGTTGCATGCCTGGGTGAGTTTGTATTTACAAAAATGCTACTAAAGGTTACAAACGGCCTCTAAATATTACTTTGTGAGCCCTAAGCTATGTAATTGGAAAAAAAAAATTGCATGGGCAATGGGTGTAGCGTGCCGCTCGTGCGACCCCCAGCTGGATGGTTGCCGCGTGGACTTATCTTCAATCGGACGGCAGCTGGAATCTGCTGGGCCCTGTGCTTCCCAATCGGCTCCAATCGGCAGACGGCTCGGCTCACATCGACTCAGCCCTCGTCAAAGTCATGTTGAATACGAGACGACACCCCAACAGATAGATGCCAATGCCTTAAGCCCTAGACCAGTTGCACGCCGCCACCGCCGCCGCCGCTTCCATGGATGAACCAGCCGCCTTCATGGAAAACGTTGGAGGCCAAGAAGACCAAATCACAACTGTTGACCTGATGGCATCTTCTCTCATGGAGGATTCACGTGCACTAGAAATTTATGTTGTTGGCGATGGTCGTCGAGAAAACGAACAAACACAGGTTGGTTATCTGTTTAGACCATTGTGCCTTTTTTTTTCTTTTGAACAAATGCTTTTTCTTCTATGCTGTTTGGTCTCTGACATATAGTGTGCATATTTTACAGAACACCACGGTTACCATGGGAGTAGAGACCATCGGCACCATGTCACAAACGTCTAGATCAGTGGAGAATGAAGTACCTGATCAGGTAAAAAATATAAGTAACAAATTTGACAGAATATATGATCATTTGTTTTATTATTTTACACCTTTAATTGAAAATTGATATGTACAGACGGTGGTTGATAAACCTAGGAAAAATTTGATTACTCCTGAAGTTGGAATGATTTTTCAATTCGAGGAACAGGCTTATGAGATGTACAACACCTATGCTGGCAAGTTTGGGTTTAGTATTAGAAAGAGCAAGACAAAGCACCGTCAAGATGGTAGTATATGTCAGAAATATATAGTTTGCAGTAGCCAAGGACATCAAGAAAATGAGTTATCACAAAAGGGCATTACAAGGATGGATTGTGATGCTCGTGTTCAGTTTAGTATCAGCAAAGAGGGGATTTAGAGAGTGCAAAAGGTTGTACTATGCCACAATCATTATCTTGCTAGTCCAAATAAGGCACACAAGCTGAGGTCCCAAAGACAGGTTATAGAGACATATAGGAAATTAATTGGGCAGATATGGGAAGCTGGAATGAAGCCAGCACAAGTTTATGAGTTCATGAATGAGTTTTATGGAGGGGAAGAAAACACACCATTTGCTAAGATGGATTGCGATAATGAGATTGGTCGCGAGCACAGACAGTACTTAGAAGCCAATGATGCACAAATATTGTATGAATATCTGAGAAATAAACAGTTACAAGATCCTACATTTTTTTATGCATTTCAGGTAGACAAGGAAGATGATCGTATAGCAAATTTCTTCTAGGCAGATGGTCAATCTATCATGGATTACAAATGCTTTGGTGGTGTTGTCTCATTTCACACCACAATAAGTTTGAAATGCCTTTTGCTCTGATTCTTGGCTGCAACCATCACAAGCAAACAGTAATTTTTGGGTGTGCACTTCTATTTAATGAAACTATTGAATCATTTGTTTGGCTTTTTGAAACCTTTCTACCTATGCTGAATACTGCAGCTAAATCATATACAAGGAGAATGTATTCAGAGTTTGAGGAAGAATTTAAAAGACAGTTTACATTGTCTTGTGAATTGTTGGAAACTGCGGGGACAAACTCGACATTCTTTGTTAAGTATATGCAATCTGATCTTGGAGCAACAGTAGTACTCAACACTGAAGATTCCACCATTACATGCTCTTGCTGGATGTTTGAATCGATAAGTATGTATACTATTACATTTCAATTTATACATTGTAACCTGTAATATAGGTTGATTAAATTGGCAACTATATCTTACAGGTTTATTGTGCAAGCATGCTCGTAGAGTCTTTAATATGAATGGAGTATACACTTTGCCATCGCAATATATACTGCCTAGATGGACAAAATATGCGAAAACTAGATTTTATATTGAGAAACAAGGAACTGAGAATGGAGATTTCAAAAAACACAAGCAGCACTTATATCTCGCCAGGCCACATCTCTTGCATTGAAGTGTTCGCCGTCAAAAGAGCTTCTTGATAAATTGCAGAAAGCCATACATAACTTGAACTTGGAAGCGGATACTTATCTAAGTAAGATGCATGAAAAATCCAAGGAGGTTCCTCCAGTTCCAAATGAAAGTGTTTGAGAACCATTAAATGGTGTAATATCATTTAAAATTCCTCAAGTAATAAAAGGTCCAAAGAATACACGTTTTAAAAATGCTGTTGAAAAGAAGGCGGGAAAGAAGAAGAAGGGTGCTCAGAAGAAAGGTAGTGACCTGCCCACTAACTTTTGCTTATGTCTATAATTTTTTTAAATATTGCATTATCATATATATTTGATTGTAGGTGAAGATCTGGAAAATAATGATGTAGAAACAAGAAATGAACATGCTGATCCAAACCAAATAACTGTAAGACATTAACTATTTTCACAATTTTTCCCTTACAAACAAATAATGTTGATACAAACCAAATAATGATTTGTGAACACTTTCTTGTTCTATGACAGGATATTAATGCTAGGCCATCTTCAGCCACTGCTCCTTTCATGCAAGATGGATATGCTAATTCCACAATGCCACACTTCAATTTAATTGCAGATCCTTCTGCAATGGCTGCTCCATACATACCAGGAGGATACACAAGTCTCTTAATGGGAGTTGATCAAGATGCTTCACTGCAAACTGCTGTTAGGAAGTTACATTTTGATAGAGTGCAAAATCATGAATCTATGTAACTTTGCTCTTTTGCTGTTAGAAAGTCTCTTTTGCTCTGAATAGGAGCCTTACAGACTTTGCTCTGAGTCGGAGCCTTACAGACTTTGCTCAGAATAATGCAGTTCAGAGAAACAATGAGATTATTAAGATATCCATTCCCCTACCGATTTCAAAACACCCAAATATATTTCAGATAAAAATCACAGTTTACATTATTCTTGTGAACCACTATTTTCACAAGTATCAATAAACCCTAACTGAAACAATTTGTTGACAATCTCTAGGTCCTTCCAAAACATCTACATTTATGTACACTCACAGTCCTACAGGGAATCCATAGTTCTTGAATCATTTGTCAAATGGGTCACGATCCAGCACCTACATCCTGTTTCTTGCAAATCCATGTTGCTCCAATGTCCCAGAGTATCGAAACTGCATGCAATTTTACAGTCAGTACAGGAAATCAGGAATCAGCAGAGGGGTGCAAGATACAAGTCTACAGGAATCAGCAGGGGTGCTGGACCTGGCGTCGCAGCGGCGGCCGCAGGAGGGGCTCCGCTGCCGGTGCCCCGGGGGGCGCCCGCGGGAGCGACGGCGTACCTGCGGACCACCAGATCGCGCCGTTCCTGTGCTTCGCGCACCTGGCGGCGAACCAGGCGATCCTCAACGCCGCCGAACTCGCCGCTGACCCTGCCACGGGGCTGGAGCTGGACCTCTATTCGAGACGCTTGCCGTCAACTGCGTGTTCTTCTTGCACAAGCTCGGCGGCGGCGTCGTGCTCTTCCGTGGCGGTGGAGTTAGGCGGCGCGGGCTGCAGGTACAGCGGCGGCGGAGCCAGGGGAGACGAGGGTCACGAGGGAAAGGGTTGAACCGAAGTGGAGCCGAGCTGTGTGGGCGATTTGGCTTCAGTTTGCGTCGATTCCAGCTGCCGTCGGATTGAAGGCGAGTCCACGCGTCATCCATCGAGCTGGGGGTCACACGAGCGGCACGCTGCAACCATCGCCCATCGAGCTGGGGGTCCCCCCAACAACCGGTGAAGAGGTTGGCGATCTCTGCTAGTTGGGAGAGGAAAGCAGGGGTTTGTCCATGGTCAGAAGGCGCATAGATGTTGGACACCGAGAAGGTGTGATCAGAGACCGTGGAGGCCAGGGTTGTAGAAAGGCAGTAGGCGGTGGCATTGCAGTGATCAGTGAGGGCGAAAAGGTTTGTATCCCAGGCGGTGAGCATGCCCACCGCGGGAGCCAGAAGCACCGGCGATCACAAAGGAGGATGGCATATTTTGAGGGAGGAAGGTTGCAGCTTTAAAGAAATCACATTCGCTAAGCTTTGGTCTCTTGGAGACAGACAACTGAGGGAGTTGCTGAGCGAATCGCATCACGGACGATCGTGCATTTGTCCAGGTCGCCAAGGCCACGCACGTTCCAAGACATTAACGAAAAGGATTTAGAACGACATCACTAGAAGCGAAACACCTTGACCCTGCGCGGACAGCAAGCCGTTGGCGCAGAGACACTGAACCGAAACAGAAAAAGGCCTCTAGGGAGTCACCCATCGGTGGCAAGCCTGCACAAGTGTCCGTGTTTCGAATCACTGGCCAGTAAATTTCTAGTTTGCACGTCTGACCTGGATAGCTGTGCTCGGAGGACACAAGAATTTATACTGGTTCGGGCGGAACGTCCCTACGTCCAGTCTGCTGCTGCTCGTGTTACCGGCATTTAGTTTGTAGTATGGGTTACAAATAGGTGAGAGATGGAGAATGTCTCAAGTCTTTCGTGAAAAGAGTGAGTCTGGTTGAGCTCTCTGTTTACTGCCGAGCGCCTAAGCCTTTCGCCGCTCAGACGTCTCAGATGTGTGTCTTGGAATGCCCCCTCTGTGGGGTGCCCTGCTTTCCCCTTTTATAGATGAAGTGAGAGATGCAGGTTACTCGGAGAGAGAGAGACGAGGAGAGGAAGTCTGCCGAGATTGCAACGTCTTCCATCTCCTTTATGCGGGTCCCGCCGGCCCTGTAGATGACGACAGGGACGGCTCCTCGTCGCGCCCCTGGCGCCGTACGTGGGCGTCGTCAGCTAGTCGTGGCGCTCCATCCTGTCCCAGCGCGACGGTATGGCTCGCTGACGCCTCCGCTGGAGGCCGTATGGGAAGTAGGTAGCACAGCGCCGGCACGCCCGATGTTGTTGGTGACGTGCGTCCTCAGATGTGGCCCGTCGTGGCCGCGGGTCACGTCAAGACGCGCCTGCTCCCCTTCTGGCGTCAGAAGTTTGACCCCGGACTTATACTTTTAGACCCGTAGTGGTTGGGGGCGGTACGGACCTCCGTCGGGCGAGGGGTAGCCCGCGCCCTCGGGGTCGGGCGTGGCGAAACCCGCGCTCTCAAGGTCGGACGTGATGGGGCTCTCGCCCGAAGGGTCGGGATGATGGGGTTCCCGTGCTTTTGGGATCGGACGAAATGGAGCCCGCGCCCTTGGGGTCGGGTGACCCGGATCCCGTATCCTTGAGTTCCGACGAGACGGAGCCTGTGCCTTCGGGGCCAGGCGAGACCAAAATACGCTCTTGACTATCAAGGGTATTAGCGTTTGCGGCTATTAGCTTTCTTCTTTCGGGTATCCCTGATCCTGATACAGATACTCGACGCCCAGACTCAAGGACAGAAGAAAAAACACGGAACAAAGGAGACGAACACAAGGACCTAAACCCGGGCCCTCAACAGCGAGCGGACACCAACAGACCTAAACCACGTCAGGGACAGACACCGTGCGCCCTGACGAACACTACAGAGGACCTGCATCAGATGGGCGTCAGCGACACTGCATCCACAGCAGCCAAGACCAGCAGCACGAGCCAGCTTACGAATGTCAGGGATTGCGATTGCCATTTTGTTCCTGGAGAGTAAACCACGACGGTGGACATGACGCTGAACCGCCGGAGAACAAGCAGCCAGGGAATTCTGAAGCGCCTTCCGTTTGACGGCCTTATCAGTCATGTCCACATGATCGCCCGAAAGCCGTAGCAGCCAGGCGGATGCTCTGCCTCCGGACAAACGCCGTAGGCGAAGCAAGGGCCACTGAGTTGCGACGACGGCGCGGCATTGGGGCTGGAATCGGCGGTGAAAGAGTCGGCAGTTTTATCTAAAACACCAGGAACTATTTTATCTCTAAAATTTAAGAAATTGTTTTTTTATTAAACATGTAAAAGAAGACTAAAAAGATCAGACACATATGACGAAGATCCTACTCTGCTGCTAACAATCACAATTGTTCGATTGTACACTAGTACGAAGCAAAGACGCTCAACTCGCCTATCATTCAGCAAGCGCCGGTCACTTCCACCTTCCAGAGCGCCACGCGAGACGCGGCATGCTGAGCATGTACATGCTGCAATACGTTTTTGCGAGACGCGACGCTTCCGTACCTCGCGCCTCTGACTCTGACGACCTCTTCCCCGCGGCGCCGAGCTGACCCGTCAGGCCGTAAGTGGACATGGGCCCCCTAGCAGTGGTCTGGATAAACGGCCATGAAGGCTGGCCCATATATATGCGATGGGGTACCAGCGACACAAAGCCTGCTGGCCGCCTGCTGCAAAAGAATACTATATATTCGCATAAATAATCCCAAACGGGTAATATAACCTCGGCTAAACAAGCTTAAATAAAGATTGCTAAGGCTAAAACATCACCCGGGCTTGGTTGCGCGAGCCTGTAACTCTAGTTTGGGAGGGCGAAGGGGTTGGTCAATTTGAGGTTGACTTTGCATGCTTATTTCCCACTAATGATAATGATCAGTGGGGGGTTGCTAATGGGGTTATTTTAGGGCCGTTAACTAAGAGAATCGTCCCAGACACGGTTCTTTTAACACAACCGTCCCTGATAATCAGGTTTGTTTAGAGATGGTTTGGTAAAAACGTCCGTCCCCAGAAATCCTACTTTCACGGCGGTTTCCACCGAGACGGTAGCAATGGTTCTATACCTCCCGCCAAGGTTACAAACAGCTTCCTAAGTCAACCACCTGTGAGCCATCTAGAAAAAAAATCATTTCTCCTAAGTCAACCACCTGTGTACTAGTGCTAGGAGATGGGACGGTCATGTTCCTATTTTATTGGATGATCCCATTTTGGGTCGGTTTGAGGGATTAAGAGGGATGGGATGGATGTTGTTTTTCACGCTGTTAATGAACACTATCTGTTGGCCGTCTCAAAAAAAAAGAACACTATCTGTGGGCCCACCTGTCATCCTCCCTATGCCTCGTCTTCCTTCCGAGAACAATCGAATTTGTATTATCCACTATCCATGGCACCATACAGACATTGTGCTAGTTAATGCGTATACTAATCATCCTGAATCTTATTGTTTACATGTATCTATATAGCTATCACACATTGGCTACAGTTCTACGCATAGCAGGCACGTCCCATACTCCACGAGGAAGAGCCGGTCACTTCGAAACCGCCACGCTATGTTTCTCCTCCTCGTTGAGCCGGCGAATGAAACCGCTCCTGGTACAGGCGCTTCCGCTTCTCGCACCTCTCCCTCAGCTGCGCGGCGACAAGCGCCGGGCCTCCGCGTTGTACAGGCAGGACGACAGCCTGACCCGTCCTGTGCCGACGAGCTGGCCCTCGAACTCCGCCATGGCCGCGTCGATGTCCCGCCGCTCGGAGTAGGTGACGTACCCGTAGCAGCGCGTGGTGCCGTCCGGCTGGCGCTTCACCCGCGCGGAGCCCGGGACGAAGGAGGCGAACTTGGAGAAGACGCGCGGGAGGAAGGCCTCGTCCACCTCCGCGCCCAGGTTGCCCAAGAACAAATGGAACCCTGCACTCGTTCATCGGACGTCGTCAGCATCATCGATCGAATAGGAAAAGGGGGGAATTTTCAGAAAAAAAAGAGAGAGGAAATTCTGATTAGCATAGGACTTACCGTTAGCCTCGGCCCTCTTTAGTTCGCCTTCGTCGTCTAGCGGCGGGGCGGTGTCCTCTGGTGAGCGCAGAGCGCTGCATGCGGAGCGGCGGGTATCCGGCCGTAATCCGTGTGGGTCTGAATCCGCTGTAACTCTGATTTTTTTTTTTTAGGCGACGCTGTAACTCTGATGACGGAGAGCGACGGTGCCGTGGCATGGGCCGCCGCCATATATGGAGCTGGTTGGGTTCCACGAGTCCGAGACGAGGGCGCAGGTTGCAGACCGAAACTTCTTCTGGACCCGACCCAAAGCCCTTTCTCGTCATGGGCTTATGGACGGACCACCGCCTTGTAGTGGGCCGTGGCCTGACCGGGCGAGCCTGGGCTCGCTTTCAAAGTTTTGATTCGGCTTAAGCGGCTGACGGGATACCAATTCATCAGCTAAACTGTTTTTTTATAATGCTACAGAACATACATCCGGAATCACAAAAATATCGGACCGCTAAGCTCCACGCTCGCTCTAGCACAGCGACCGGCCCAACAGGCCTATCTATAATCTCTCCTTTGTCTACTCCATCTCCACTACGACAGCAGACAGAAATTCCTAACTCCTCGCTTCGCTCATCACGGCCGCCCGCCCCAAGCTGTCTTGTGGCGGCGCCCCCATCCCGCATCGACCCGCGCCACGTCTGCCGCTGCGCCGTGCTCCATCCCCTGCCGCGCCCACTTCGCCTCGTCGTGCTGTGCCCGGTCCTCGTCCCTCGCCGCTCGAGGTGCTGCCAATGCCGCCGTTCCCCACCAGGAGGTCGTGGCCACTGTCGACGTCGGCGCCACCGCGACTCTCGACCTCAACTCGCGACATCACGAGATCCGGAGTGGATAGACCCGGAACGGGCTTTTCCAGCTGTACCTCGCGCTCCCTTCCTTCCTCGGATGTTGCAAGAGTGTGTTGCAAGCGTACGTTTCATGTGTTTCAATGCATGTTGCAAATGTTTCATGTCGATGTTGCATATGTTGCAATGGACATGTATGTTGCAAGCGTCTGTTCCATATGTTTCAGTTGTTTCGGACAGATGTTGCACATGTTTTATCTGGGTGTTGCATATGTTTCACACTTATATGTTTTCACACATATCTTGCAAATGTTTCATTTAGATGTTGCATTTGTTTTGCAATGGCTAGACACGTGTTTCCCTTGTGTTTCAGACGTATATTGCAAGTGTTTTCTCTAGATGTTGTAAAAGTATATCTGGTTTTGCACATGTTGCAGTTGACCTCATCTGTAGCAGCCGCCTGCATGCGCGTGGGTGTGGAGAGGGCGCGAGCGGTAGGCATGGGGAACCGTGCGGGCGCTAGCCTTTCCTTTTTTTCTCTCAAATAAAAAAAATAAAAGAATGAAGATGTACAGGGTCGTTATCTGATTGGCTGTTTTGATGGGTTGCTTTTGCTTGTCATCAGACTGTATATACGTACGGCAACAAGAAGCAAAGAAGGTAGGACAAATTCTCTTTTTCCGACGCATGTATACGTATATGCTTTATTTTCCTTGGCAAATCTGCCAATCCATATCACGCGGCACACGCAAAGATCGAGTTTGCCGACATGCTCCGCGCTCAAGATCGGATCGGTACTTGCAAGCTGTATATCCCTCCATGATCGAAATGAAGCGGAGGAGGAGGATACAGAGACGTCCCAGCACAAACCACGCATCTTGACGTCTTGTATTTCTTTCTTCACCCAACAGCAAACTTTTTGATTGAGATGATTATGAATAATCAACTTAACAGAGAGCGACCGTCCACTACATACTGCCCAATCGATCGAGTCAAATTAATTAACCATCATATGATTTTTTTTCGTACAACTAACTATCTTTTTACCAGTTGGTGTGCAGATATTTGAGTGAAGATTAATTATATGCAACCAGTGTTTGTACGAAAAAAGTGTAATATCTTTTTACCAGTGACTTGGATTTAATGAACCCGATGTTGGATAATCCACGCTCTGTCTTACCATTTGCTCCGAGTTATCTGTATTCAGTTTACCGGTCTGACGCATGCTGCGTTCATGCGGAGACTTGCCTGCTTTCTAGGAGTAGTTCACCAGCGCATGCTGCAAGTTGGCCCGTGGGATGGCGCGGGAGAGTAGGAGCTCGTGGCGTGCGCATGGAGTAGAAGTGGAGGTGATCCGCACGGTCCGGCTCGTGGGATGGCACGGCCTTTGGTGGAGCGTGAAGGTCGCCGCGTCGTGGCTAATGGCCGCATGTTTTTAGTTTCTGTAATCTATAACTACCGCAATACAGAGTCAAAAAAGTTGTCGCGTTTGGGCAACACCAAAACCACTGTGTTCGCGTGTGTGTTCCAATTCAGTGCTTGTTTGCGTTCGCGTTTGAGTTCACCGGCCATCTTCCTCATCTCCGGCGACGGGCGCCGGCGATCCGGGGACAACAAGTGGTATCGGAGCCAGGTTCCGGCGGTGGACACGTGACCAAGCAACCGCAGCGGCGTTCATGGCGGATCGTCGACGGCGGTCGTCTTCCCCGATCCGCAGGCGCGACGGCGGCGCGAGCGGGTCCGGTGGTGACCGCGGCCTGGTGATCCACCGGGTTGTGCGTGAGGAGAGCGGGAAAGCTAAGTACCCTACCCTCACCAAGACCAATTACTACTCATGGGCGGCGCTCATGAAGCTCAAGCTCCAGGCGCGGAGCTTGTGGGAGGCGGTGAGTATCGGCACGCAGGACTTCGTCGATGATCGCAACGCCCTGGAGGTGATCACTCTGGGGTTGCCGGAGGAGATGCAAGGGAGCATCGCGAGCAAGGTCTCGGCCAAGGCGGCATGGGACGCGTTGAAGAAGATGCACCTTGGAGTCGACCGCGCGTCGCCAGCGGCGGCGAACACGCGTTGCGTCGGCGGTTCAAGATCTCGCCTTCAAGGACGGCGAGGCGGTGGACGAAGTTCGGCGTCGCCTCGGCGACTGGCGGCGAACCAGCTCGAGGTCCTCGGCGCGCCGTTCACGCGAGCCGGAGATTGTGCGCAAAGTTCTGCAGTCCGCTCCGCCCAGTGCACGCTTGAGATCGTGATGGCGATTGAGACCCTCTTGGATCTCAACGACACTTCACTGGAGGAGCTGATCGGGAGACTCAAGGCAGGGGAGGAGCGGTTCAACCTTGGTGGGGCGGTCCGTGGCGCGACTCAATCTCACCGAGGGGCGAGTTGGTGGCCCGTGTCGTGTCCAAGCCGCAACTCTCGGGCGAAGGTGCATCTGGAGGAGGAAAGGCCTCTTCCGGCCCAGCGTCGTGCCGTGGCGCGGTGGGCGCGCCGTGATGGAGTACGTGGCGGTTCCAGGCCCCGCCGCGGCAACGGTGGAGGCGGGAACAAGAAGAAGGGAAGCGCTTGCTGCGGCGACGAGTGCGCCTATTGCGGCAAAAGCGGGCCATTGGGCCCGCGAGTGTCGCAAGAAGAAGAGAGAGACAATGGCGACGCGCCCAAGCGAAGAAGAGACCGAGGCGGCGCTCAACTTCGGTGTCGCGACTCTCGACGAGGAAGGGCCCACCCGGTGGATCTTCACCGGGGAAGGCGATGAGACCACGACGGTCTCACCCGCGGAGGCCCACTGGGTCCTCAACTCCGGCGATGGCGAGGAGTGGATGCTGGAGGATGAGGACGCCCCTAACGTCTTCGCCGGGGTGATGACGGCGAGCCTCGACGCGCCCACGTCCAGGAACCCGGAGGGCGACCGGGCGCCGATCCACATCCGCGAGGACAAGCTCTTCGTTCAACTTGGCGAGAAGAGCGCAGAGGGGAGCACTCGGTGGATCCTCGACACGGGCGCAACCAATCATATGACGGGCGTGCGCACCTTCTTCTCCGAGCTCGACACCGGCGTCCACGGCACCGTCCGGTTCGGGGATGGCTCGATCGTTGCCATCGAAGGGCGCGGAACAATCCTGTTCCGACTGAAGAACGGCGAGCATCAGGAGCTTGGGGGTGTGTACTACATCCCAAAGCTGACCGCGAACATCGTTAGCCTCGGGCAACT
This sequence comes from Miscanthus lutarioriparius, assembly GCA_904845875.1. Taxonomy (NCBI): domain Eukaryota; kingdom Viridiplantae; phylum Streptophyta; class Magnoliopsida; order Poales; family Poaceae; genus Miscanthus; species Miscanthus lutarioriparius. Next base: position 94,385,815 of record CAJGYO010000004.1, on the reverse strand, counting down.
CGATGAAGATGCGTACAAGATCGTGATCGAGCACGACGTCCTGAGGATTTGGGATCAAAGGCGTCGACTGCTCTCCAAGGTATCGCGCTCACCAAACCGCCTGTACATCCTCGTTCTGGCCATCGACAGGCCAGTCTGCCTTGCCGCGCGCAGCTCCGAGGTGGCCTGGCAGTGGCACGCCAGGTTCGGGCACCTCGGCTTCCAAGGGCTGAAGGAGTTGTCGAAGGGGGAGATGGTGAGGGGTCTGCCCTCAATAGACCATGTCGATCAAGTGTGCGAGAGCTGTCTTGCAGGGAAGCAGCGTCGTCATCCGTTCCCGGCGGCGTCAAGTTCCGTGCATCCGTGCGCTTTCGAGCTAAGCGCGCGCGCGATCTGTCTTGGTCCGATCACGCCGCAAACCCCAGGCAGCAAGAGGATGTTCCTCCTCGTCGTCGACGACAAGAGCCGCTACATGTGGCTCATCTTGCTGCACTCGAAGGACCAGGCGGCGGACGCGCTGATCAAGCTGCAGCCGCGTCTCGAGGCGGGGCGGGCGAACTTCGGCACCTGCGTACCGATCGCGAGGCGAAGTTCACGCGCGCGCCGCGTTCCGGACTACTGCGCGGAGCAAGGCGTTCAAAGGCATCTCACCGCGCCCTACACCCCCCAACAGAATGGGGTGGTGGAACGGCGTAACCAGACCATCCTCGGCATGGCCAGAAGCATGTTGAAGGCGATGAACGTGCCGGGGCGGTTCTGGGGAGAAGCGGTGCTGACGGCGGTCTTCATTTTGAACCGATCGCCGACAAAGAGCGTCGAGGGTATGACGCCCTATGAGGCTGGTATGGTACTAAACCGCTGTTCACTTCTTGCGCGCACCTTCGGTACATGTCGCACATGTCAAGGTGGTCGGTGGCCACCGGAGGAAGCTTGATGATCGCAGTACCAAGATGGTGTTCATCGGTGCGAGCCCGGGAGCAAAGCGTCACAGTTCTTCAACCACGCACCGGCACGCGCACATCTCACGCACGGACGCGGTGTTTGAGGAAACACGCCCGTGGGATTAGGGGCGAGACGAGGCGCCAAGACGCGGAGGATGCCGATCCGTTCATCGTCGAATATACTGACGGTGACGGTCACCACGACGTCCCCATGGAGATGCAGACACAGCACGCCGGACGTCACACCGGGGAGCCACGGTCACCACGGCTCACCTCAAGTGGTGCACCGTCGACGCCAGCTGCGCCCGCGCGACGGCGTCGTCGCGCGGCCCGCGGAGAGAAGAACGCCGCAGACGGGCGGCACGCCGGGCACACCTGCATCCTCTACACCGAGCGCACCCATGGAGTTCGTGACACCACCCTCAGGGGAGCAAGACCTCGATGCAGACCATGACGACGAGGCGCCTCTGCGGTTCAGAGCACTTGACAATGTGCTCGGACCCACCGGAATTCCCGTTTCGTCGAGCGGGAGTTCCAGGTAGATGAAGACCTCCTACTTGGCCGTGGGGAGGAACCAAAGAACGTTTGAGGAGGCACGCAAGGAAGAGTCTTTGGCGCAAGGCCATGGCAGAGGAGATGGCCTCCATCGAGCAAAACGGCACCTGGCGGCTTGTCGACCTTCCTCATGGTCACAGGCCGATCGGATTGAAGTGGGTGTTCAAAGTAAAGCGTGATGAGAAGGGGGCCATTGTCAAGCATAAAGCACGCCTGGTGGCGAAGGGATATGTCCAGAAGGAGGGTGTGGACTTTGATGAGGTGTTCGCGCCGGCCGCCGAGAATGGAGTCCGTCGGAGATCACTTTTCGCCGTGGCGGCCGACAGGGAGGCTGGCTTGTGCATCACATGGATGTCAAGTCAGCGTTCCTCAATGGGGAGCTCAAGGAGGAGGTTTACGTTCGTCAGCCACCGGGTTTCCTTGCTGCAGGCCATGAGGGGAAGGTGCTCAGGCTCAAGAAGGCGTTGTATGGACTTCGTCGGTAGCGCGAACTTGGAACACAAAGCAGCGGCTGACTGCAAAAGCTTCGGCTTCAGCAGATGTGCCGATGATCATGGCATGTACACGAGGCATGGGGAAGTCGCGTGGTGGTGGTGGGTGTCTATGTCGATGACTTGATCATCACCGGCGCGAACCACAGTGATCTTGGCGCGTTCAAGGAGGAGATGCGACGGTATGTTCGCATGAGTGATCTTGGCCTTCTCTCCTACTATCTCGGGATTGAGGTGCGAAGAAGAGAGAAACAAGATCACCATGGGAAACGATCGGCGACGCCAGTGAGCCGCTTTCGACAAAGGCGGGCATGGGGGCACGCAAACCGATCTCCACACCAATGGAGGTCCGCTTGAAGTCATCAACAAAGAGCACTACGCGGAGGTGGATCCAACTACATACCGCATGATCTGGTGGGAAGTTTGCGGTACTTAGTTCATACACGGCCCGACATTACCTTCGCCGTTGGGTATGTCGGTCGGTTCATGGAGAAGCCCGGCAGAGAGCATATGGTGGCCGTCAAGCACATCTTTGCGCTACATTGCGTACAATCGACTACGGGATCGTTTACCCCAAACTGCAGAGTGGTGACAATAGGGTGACGGACTCTGATGGCGATGATTTGGGGAGAGATATTGATGAAAGAAGGTGCCTTTGCAGCGTGATTTTCTTCCTTGGGAAACGCCAATCACATGGCAATCGCAGAAGCGAAGTCTGTGGCACTTTCTACATGTGAAGCGGAGTACATGGCGGGCAATGGGGGCATGCCGTGCCATGTGGCTCGTTCATTTCTTTGGGCGACATCACCGGCGATGAGGTTCAAAGATCCTGCTCGAGAATGGACAATCGGTCCGCAATCGCCTGAGCAAGAACCCGTTCTACGATCGCGAGTAAGCATATCGACACCAAGTTTCATTTCATACGAGATTGTGTGGAGAACGGGAGGATTTGCGTGGAATTTGCAAGTACACAGGAGCAGCTTGCAGATGGCCTGACGAAGTCGCTGGGGCGCGCGAGGTTTTGTGAGCTTCGTGAACAGATCGGCGTCGTCAACCTGAAGACTAGAGCATGAATTAGGGGGAGATTGTTGGATAATCCACGCTCTGTCTTACCATTTGCTCCGAAGTTATCTCATTCGGTTTACGGTCGGCGACGATATGCTGCGTTCATGCGGAGACTTGCCTTTCTAGGAGTAGTTCACGGTAGCATCTTTTAAGTTGGCCCGTGGGATGGCGCGGAGAGTAGGAGCTCGTGGCGTGCGCATGGAGTAGAAGTGGAGGTGATCCGCGCGGTCCGGCTCGTGGGATGGCACGGCCTTTGGTGGAGCGTGAAGGTCGCCGCGCGTCGTGGCTAATGGCCGCATGTTTTTAGTTTCGTAATCTATAACTACCGCAATACGAGTCAAAAAAAGTTGTCGCGTTTGGGCAACACCAAAACCCACCGTGTTCGCGTGTGTTTCCAATTCAGTGCTTGTTTGCGTTCGCGTTTGAGTTCACCGGCCATCTTCCTCATCTCCGGCGACGGGCGCCGGCGATCCGGGGACAACACCCGAGTTCGTTGATGATGCAGCTATCCGCGCTCCGACGCCTCCTCTGCAACCGATGCCGGTCGATGACTTTATCTTCTCCTTTAGGAAGCCACTGTTGCTGCCCATCCTCTCGTCGCCGCCACGCCTGTCACCAGGTCAGCAAGGGCGCGGGCAATTGAGGATGATGAGCTCGTCCCCAAACAGAGCGCTCGCCTAGCTACGAAGAGCAAGTACAGGGAGCAAAAGCCCGAGGCGCAAGCGAGGAAGGTGATGATGAAGCGCCTTGGCGTTGAGGTGGAGACGCAGCTCCCTGACGAGGCTTCGTTTCAAGAGTTCCAGACAGCCTTCAAGCTGCCGCTGTCGTCGTCAACACAGGAGGCCATGCAGGTTCTATTTCCAAGCAGAGTGGGCCTCTTGGGCCATTCGCGCCGCCTAGACGTTACCCTTATTAGGTCATAATATTTGGTCGCAATATTACATCCCAATGTAATATCGAAAAGGAATTGGGTAGTTAGGTCAGTCGCAGGCCGTGATGTTGGCTCATCACTGGCATCGTCTGGCATCTCTGTAATGGATTAAAACTTCTTTCCTCTTAATAAAAAACGAGTCTAACCCGATCGTGAAAAAAAGTGTTGTCTCCACGCATGGTGTGGTATGGATGATGATGCTTGCTTTATTTCACTTCCGGTTTGTTAAATCCAAGTCACTGTTCACCTTCGATTCAATAGATATAACTCCAGTCTCTTTTTTTTTCTTCTCAAACACGTAGGAGGTAACTTATAAAAAAAACACGTAGGAGGTACGTATCATATTAATTGAGAAGAAGACATCGTTTTTTTTCTTATGTGTGGACTAATTTAAGGAATGAATGGATTTGCTGACTGGGACGGATCGGGCATATATCGATCCAGTCTAAGCCACGGGGTTCTGTAAGCTAAAGTTAAGTTTACAGGTCGTCGTTAACCGGCACACTTTGGAGTTTGGAAGAGTAGTACCATTATATATTACAACAAAGGTCGCATTATTTTAATTTAGATTTAGATAACTATGGGTGAACACCACTGTTGGCAATTTCCTGGGTAAAATGCATGAAGAAGACAATTTACAAAATTATTTGAGTATATGAAATATTTCTCAAAAGTTTGCCATTTCAGTTCCTGCAAAAGACCGGCCTCAGGTGAGCGACCTCTATGAACTAGATGTGGTGGAGGGAAAGAGCAGGTTAAGAGCATGCTCTTGTTAGCTATATGATATGTGGAGGAGCGGTATGGTTGCCCTTTGTTACTAGGACCTCCGTGGAAACCTAGATCTGTTGACGACGGGTGAAGGCTTGAGTACAGCATCGTGTTTATCTTTCAACCACGATTCATGGAGGTTTATTATCCACGGGTGCATTTGGTGGGTCAGAGTCTGAGCCAAAGAATTGACTATTGAGGGCGCCCAACAGCTGATACATTCCGTGGAGAAGTTTTGCTTCACACACTTTGCTGCTAATTCGACTCAAGATACCTCCCAGCCCTATATATGAAGGCAACAGGAACATTCTTCATGGTGCAATCTTATTATTTTTTTTATGAGAGAGGCGACTCATACCACGTCCTGAACCTCATTTTGCAATGGTATAGTCCACTCTAACGAAATGCTGATTTCTAATGTGTGACTCCACAAAGGAGATTGAACAGTGCAGTTAGTACAACATCAACCTTTAGCATCCGTATGTACATTTTTTAAGCTTAGTAGGAAACCAATGTTTTCCTAATAATGACCTACATGGCTACATGCAGTTCCTTCAGCTTGTGTGAAAATTCAACAACAATATATAAGCATGCTGCTTGGTTAGATCTAGATGTACTTGAGGAGTTGTGTGGTTTTTATACAGTGCCTTTCTAGGCTCCCTTCTTTTTAATACAACAGGTAGCTCTCGTGCCGGTTCCGTTTCAAAAAGGAGTTGTAGGGTGTAGATAGATATTGTACTAACACACTACTTCCCATTATTAATATCGTGATTAGTTGCTTGAGTGCATTGCGTTGCACACCTTTTAATTGTACTAGAGATGAGAGTACACTGCTATAGGAACGTTTTTTTAGGGGCGATTCGTAACCCTTTGTAGGAGTGGTTTTGCCAACCGCCCCTATGAAGAGGTGACTACAAATCACTGATTTGTAGGGGGTTGGCCAACCGCCTCTACAAATCGGTATTTTAGGGGCGGTTGATGTGCCGTACCTACAAATCAATTTCCCAAAATTCATGAAATTGGGCCAAAAAAATAACATTTTTTTTGTTAACCCGGGGAGGCCCCCACTGGTCAGCCACCCGCCCTCCTCTACCACTATACCCCAGACTCACTTATGTCCATATTGCATTTTGGTTACACACATATTATACTAAACCAAACATAAATTGATTGTTTGAGGCCCGAAAAGAATTCAAATGAAAAAATTGTCAACTACAAAGTTTTATAACTTTTCGAAATCTACAACTTTCATTTAGTAGTTTCTCCATCCGAGGTTGTTTATAAAATTTGAACTTCAAATTTGAGAAATTCAAACGTAGTTTTTCCATGACAAGATGAATTCAAATCAAAAAATTATCAACTACAAAGTTTCATAACTTTATGAGATCTACAACTTTTATTTTTGCTATTTGTCCATCCGATGTAGTTTAAAAAATTCAAATTTCAATTTTTTGAAAATTCTAATAGAGTTTTCGTTGATAAGATGATTTCAAATCAAAAAGTTGTCAACTACAAAATTTCATAACTTTTCGAGATTTACAACTTTTATTTTGGCTGTTTCTCCATCCGTGATCGTTTGAAAAATCTAAATTTCAAATTTGAGAAATTCAAACGTAGTTAACGTTGACAAAATTAATTCAAATAAAAAACTTATCAACTGCAAAGTTCTATAACTTTCCAAGATCTACAACTTTTATTTTAGTTATTTGTTCATTAACATTGTTCATAAAATTTACATATCCCTCTTATAGAAACTATAAGAGGGATATGTAAATTTTATGAATAATATTAGTACCACTTTGTCATATAAAGAAATGACCAAAATAAAAGTTGTAAATCTTGATGAGTTCTACAACTTTTATGTTTATGACTTTTTCAGCTGAAATCATTTAATATTTCAAAATAGCGTTTGAAGTTGCTATTTTTTGAAATTCAAAATTCAAACGGATAAAACACAGTCACATGAAAAGATGGATAAAATAATAGATGGAAGAACACAATAATTTGACAGAGCATGATTTTAGAAATTTGTAGGAAAAAATCATCAAATTTGAAGTTAGTACGATGGAGAAAGACTAGTTACAAGTTTTAGCCAGAGATTAAAAAGAGAAATCAGAGTTTTTCAACAATTTCAAAATTGAATTTCAAACAATATTGTGAAGCAGTAAATGATTTCAAATGAAAAAGTTTTAAACAACAATGTTTCATAATTTTTCGAGATCTACAACTTTTATTTTAGTCATTTCTCCATCCGGTGTTGTTTGAAAAAATTCAAATTTCAGTACTTAATTTTTAATATTCGGCGTTGCCCCTACAATTCCTATGAAAGGTCCTTGTTTGGTTTTGGTAATTGAGTGACAACCTAGGTGGACTAATTGTGTTTAATGTGAGATACACAGGTGATTAGTCCACATGTACATGTGTGTGAGCAACATATGTCATGGAGGTAAAATGGCTTGAACTTGTTACAAAGCTCACACATGTGATGAAGGAGCTCATTGCACATAAGACATAACATTGAGTCATGTGACCAAGGTGGAGAAGAACAAGACAAGGCTTGACTCGATGGACCGGTTGTAAGTGTGAAGGGCAAGTTGAGTGATGACTTGGCGCCGATGGACCGAAGCAACGGTAAAGAGCAAGTGAAGTCAAGATCGATGAATCAATACGGTCACGTGATGATATGAAGTGGACCATATCATTTGTGATTGGTTGGTGCATGTGTTGCATCAACATTGGAGGAGATGGAATGGAATGCGTAAGGCAAAGGTATAACCTAGGGTATTTTATTTCACCAGTCATAGGTGTGTAGAGAAGATTATGACCAGGTTTAGGATAGATGGCCGTACTATCAAGAGGGGCAAACGTGCTTGCATATCGGTCATCTAGTGCCACTTGAGTGATCTAACTTTGCTATTTTACTAGGATTGAGTGGCATGGTGAATTGAGTGATTAACTCCTTAAAAATGATTGTGAAAATGCTAACACACATACACATAGTCGTGTATACTTGGTGGTGTTGGCATATTTACAAAGGAGGAGAAGTTGGAGTTGAAACGGATTAACTCGGTGAAGAAACAGAGGCGAGGAATTGCCACTGTGAGTGACCGGACGCTTCCCTCGGTGGGACCTGCGTGTCCGGTCAGTGCTGGCACTTGGCCGAGGGGCGCGAGTTCGTGACCGAACGCTGGCGCCTAAAGGTGATCAGACGCGACGCTGGTGTGTCCGGTCGTTGGTGACGCAAGCTGATGTAGTGGCGCGAGAAGTGGTAGTGACGCGTGGTATGCGGAGAAGGACCGGACTCGGGCGCCGAGTCCGATCATGGCAAACTTGACGTGTTCGGTCGTGTTTCGGCCTCCTCAGGAGCTCTCTGGAAGTGACCTGACGCTATGTTGTCTCGGGTCAAGTCAGTGGAGGAGCGCGTCCAGTCACGATGTAGAGTGGTCACGCGCGCGTGACCTGACGCCAGGTGGCTGCATCCGCTCATGCTTTTGTGCGTCCGGTCAGTGTCTGACAGCGCGTGGGAGAGTTAGCCATTGGCGGCAACGGCTAGTTCAAAACAGCCAGAGACATGTGACGACGTCGGGGTGACCAGACGCAGGCGACCTGCGCGTCCGGTCATGTGGACCTGCATGTCTGGTCCTCCCGCAGAACGCCCAGTGAAGGGGTAATCGCTATTTTAGCCCTTGGGGCTATAAATAGAAGTGTTGGCCGGTCTTGGGCTGGTAGCTGAGCACACTAGAGGCTTGGTGGCTTATGTGATGGTGTTTGGGAGCCCTCTAACTCATTTATGTTTGATAGTGTTCATCCAATCGAGTGAGTGAGCGATTCTAGTGCGATTGCATTATGAGGTTGCATCGAGTGGCACTAGGTGATCGTGTTGCAAGGCGGTGGTGCTTGTTACTCTTGAAGGTTGCCACCTCCTAGATGGCTTGGTGGCTTGCGACTTCGTTGAAGCACGCGAGAAGATAGTGCGGTGCTCTGGAGGAGGATTTATGAGGGGGATTGTGCTCACCCCACGGGGATCGCGAAGAGCAACTCTAGTTGAGCGTGTTATTGAGCTACCTCACTTTCGGTGTAGGTTCTTGCGCTGCCCAACGTGTGGGCTTGACGAGTGATGCTAGTTAGCTGTCGAACCACCAAGTGAGCGGCTGACACAACGGGGACGTAGCTTGGTGGTAACCAAGTAAACCTTGGGAGAAAATCACCGTGTTAACATTGTCTTCATCATCTTCTTGGTGGTTTGCATTCCGCGCAACACAAGCTTGTCTTTACATTTCATACTTTGCGCTTGTGTAGGTGCTCTTGTAATTAGTTAGCTTGTGTAGCTTGTTAGTTACCTTCTTGCTGGTATAGCATAGAAGTAGCTCCCTTGCGTGGCTAATTTCGTTTTAGTAACCTTGTTAGTCGCATTGGTTAGTTTGTGTAGCTAAGTAATTTGCGCTCTCTAATTTGGTTTGTATAGCCTTGTTATTGAACATTGCTAGTGAGCTTATGGGCTTTGTGTTTTTTTCTTACTAAAAGTGTGTAGGAGCTCCCCGGTTGTGTGAAGTACTAGTTGTATAGGTTTGTGTGACCTTGCTGTAGAATTGGATAGGTGAGCACTAGCTAGCCTGGCACATTTGTTGCCTCTTTATGAACTTTATAAGGTGCTTGTGAACTTAGATAGAGGGGTGTAGTCTTGACTAGATCGATAGTTTTAATTCCGTATTTATTTCGGTTAGCCGGTGTGTTTAATTTTAGAAAGGACTATTCACCCTCTTCTAGTCCGCCATCTCGACCATACCTCCGATTTGTAGGGGCGACTAATAACACCAACAACCATATAAATAAATTTATAGAAACGGCTTAGTTGAGAGGTATTTGTAGCGACGGCTCAATATAGAGCCGCTGTAAAAAAAAGGCCGTCGCTGTAAATCGTTTTTATAGTAGTGGTTCGTGCACGGCTAAAGCTATATATTGAAGCATGCATCTGCTCCGGAATTATTGCTCGCACTAGGGCCGTGCGTGCAAGGTTATATTTGAAGTCCCCAAACCGAGGCAGGGCAAAGTACAAGTAGTGTCACTGCACACGCCAGTTCGGACGACGAGGGACAGAAATTTTTGAAAGATTATTCCAATTTGAATTTTATGTACCAGCCATTTCGTAACATCCTGAAAATTGCTGCGTTCCAATTCCAAAGACGATGCGGTACATATATAAAAGCAAAATGTGTTTCTTTTTTTGGGTGATGGTAAGGTACATCGCTTGGTTATGGCTGGAAATAGACCAGTCATGCTAGTACGTATTTTATTAGCCATTCTTGCGCAAAGCTCGAGGGTAACCACCCAACCTATTTTACGCATAAAGGGGCTGGCCCCACTAAATGATTGTAATCATCAGTACTAGTACTCCTGTGCACATGGATGCATTGCATGGACCCATGGAGCATGCATGGTGCAGGATCTCCATCATCTGGTCATCATCTCCGATCCACACAGTGCCGAAGCAGCTGCAACATATCTCTCCTGGGCTGCGAAAAGAAGCCGCAACCCACAGGCCACAGTCGATGATGGGACGCACATGCGACGACCCATCAGCAGGCAGCCGCATCGGAGGGACGCCAGCCAGACAAGACAATGGGTGATGGCCTAACTAATAGCGGGATCAGCGGGCTAATCATGCTTGCAGCTTGCTAGCTATGCCTGCCTGGGTTATTAAGGAAGCTAGCCAGTAAGAGACAGACGGACTGTTCGTTTGGTTTTAGTTAGTGTTTCTCAATCAGTTAATAGTATTTTTCTTTCACAACAAATTAGCATCAGTTGAGGTTATCAGCCCAGAAACCAATCAACGAACAGGCCGCTCAGAAACCAATCCGCGAGCAGGCCGAGAAGCTGGTGGTGGACCCACACTGTCACACACGCAGGACAGCAAGCTAGCGATGGGATGGGTTGGGTGAGAGCGAGGAGGGAGTGTGACACGACGGCACGATGGCCGGTCGATGGCAGGCCGGCCCCCGGCCATTAGCGTGGCCCTCATTAGCGTCGCTTCTGGCTAAAGCGTTGGTGGCCGTGCTAATCGATCGATGTGGATTAGCCCCCGATCAGTCCCGTCCGTCCGTCCGTCCGTCCGTCATTACTGAAGATGGCAACCCTCGATCTCCAGTGATTATGCTCTGACGAGGTTGCGCTGCGGCTGCGAGGTGGCAGCAGGTTTCTGGTTCTGTCCGATCCGTCTGTGCCGTACACCTCGCTGAAACCGACGGCTCATGGAGTCATGGTCATGGGCACCAGTAGGACGGCGGGGTTGCACGCCATGTTTGTGACACCTTCAATTAATATACCTCAGTACGTAGTACTCCATTGGTATAGAGGTACTAGTACGTACTACGCGTGGATCACGGGAATGTAACCCGGCCCAATTCATACCGATGTGACGTATGCCTGCGGCTGCGTACGTAGACAAACGCATTTACACATGTTTAGACAAATTATATAGGAAGGGCTCAATTGTCGTCGAACCACACTCTTAGCCCCTCAATTCCAATTTCCAACGGTCGTTGAACCACACCAACTGGATGAGAAATGATTTGCAGAGTGAATGGAAAGGTTCTTCGCCATATAAAGTATGCGATTCATGAATTTTAATTAAATGCACGTGCTGTGTGAGAACACGATAATTTCTTGTATCTGTGGGCAAATAAAAAGAACTTAGAACGCCTTATATTTGTTGATGGAGTGAGTAGCTCAATGAATTCTTGGAGGCGGAGCGATCAATAGGAGGTACCCATGTGGCCATGTGAAAGTATTTAGAAGTGCCAAAAAATAGTGATGATACCATATTTGGATTTTTGTTATTTAATTATATTCAGATGAGGGTAATATGGTAATTTTATTATCTTCAATGAGGGGTAAAACTAGAATTTCGCAAAACATCATCTTGGGACTCACTCTTCTCATTGGCAGCAGCCCCTCAACAGCAAGGTGGCCTAGCCACCGCGACGCCCACTGCCTGTTTCCCTCATTCCGCAGCGTTCTTCTCGCAGCGGCACTCCCCCACAAGGAGGGTCGTGTCTCGTCGAACCTGATCTCCACGCACCGTATCAGCCGCTGTGGCGACATGCCACTGTTATCGCCACCCAGGAATATGTAGAGCGGGAAGCTCGGGTGCGCCTGCTACTACGTGGATGTGGCCTCGCCGTTGACGTCGGTGAGCACGTCAGTGGTCTAGTTGATAGCCAGAGCACACTGTCGTAGCTACTCACGCGTTCGTGTGTGCGAAGCTGAGTTGCTAGGTGAATGTGGTGGTGACTCTACCGCACGACGAGGTCACCCACCCGTGGCCGACAAATGTTGGTCATGGGGTGTCAGATGAGGGGGTTAATACTGCTAGTGTAGATCACTGGGAACGCCAGACGACACCCACGACAGGTGGTCAAGCAAGACCGTGACCTCGCGTAATGGTCTATTCTGAGCGTGTTCATGTACTAAAACTCTTCGGGGGTAGTAGGATGAGATGTAGACCTCAAGGATGTGCAGTAGGCCATATGTCTTGGGCAATTGGGGTGAGGTGGCTCGAGTGATCTGAATGGAGTGGAAAGTCGGCATCGTCCGGAGCGCGTAGAGTCGGTAGCATCGAAAAGAAAACAATATGTCTCCATGCGAGAGAATGAGAGGAGGAAAAGGATAATTACCAATACACCTTCAATAACAAAACAAAATAAAATAGTCTTCCTCAAGTGAATTGCCAAACAATAAAAAAAAGTACCTGGAAAGATCAATGGTTGTGACTCGTAAGAAGTACTAGTAGAGAACAGACTTTTGGTTCTAGGCTTTAGTCCCGGTCATTTTTGGGCCCGGAACTAAAGACAGGATTAGTCCCAATTGGAAGTCCCCTGCCCAACGGCTAGGGGCGTAGCTTTTGCAGGAGGAGAGCAGGAGGAGACCTTTAATCCCGGTTCGTGGTTCAAACCGGGACTAAAGGTCACCCTCTAGTCCCTGTTGGAGCTACCAGCCATGACTAAACCTTTAATCCCGGTTGGTGGCTCCAACCTGAACTAGAACTCTACCTGTAGTCCAGGTTTATACCACAAATCGGGACTATATGTCCCAGACTATATACTTTCTCCTTCTTCCTTCCCCAGCCCGAGTCATTTCAAGCTCTCCGCCTGCTCTCTGTTCTTGCTTGTGGAAGGAGTTCATGCTTGCGGGATTGGTGAAGACTTTATTTCTTCATTCATTCTTCGGTTCTAAAGGTTACCAACTTCGTCCTTCCATGTTTCAATACTAGCATGGCTCATTTCTTGGTCTAGAAATAGAGAAATTTGGGATTTTTTAGATTCAGAATGATGGTGGATTTTTTTTATTTATATACCATTTGAGCTCGAAATCACTTGATAATTTGAATATGAAGATGAAGCAAGCTTATAGTAGTTCATCAAAACTAGTATGCACCTTTCATTGCCTCATTTCATGGTCTAGAAATAGAGAAATTTTAGTTTTATAGATTGGGAATAATGGTGGATATTTTTTATTTATATGCCATTTGAGCTCAAAATCACTTGATAGTTTGCATATGTAGATGAAGGAATCTTATAGTAGCTCATTAAAACTAGTATGCACCTTTCATTGCCTCATTTCATGCATGGTTTAGAAATTGAGAAATAAAAGTTTTTTTAGTATATAGCTCATTTAATTTTATGGTTCACAAAATGAGAAACTTATAGTAGTTGATGAAAATGAGTATAGAGAGTCGTAGATGGTGACTGCTTCTGGGTCCTCGGCCTCACATGGGTCCCTAAGCGACTGAGGCTGGATCTCCCTCTCATTGCGTGTGGCAAGTGTGGGTAGAAGATTGTGAGGGAGTATAGGGTGAAGAAGAAGGGTCCCAACCAAGGGCGCATCTTCTACATGTGTTCGAATTGTGAAGTGAGTAATTTTTTGTCATGTTTTCTGTGGTTTGTAGCTATTTTTCTTGATGATTTTGATTAAAGTTCTTGATTTGTTGTTGTAATTTTAGTGAGATGGCACTGGATCATGTGACGATTGGTACTAGAAGGAAGAGTATGTTGAGCACGCCCAAAAATCTCTTGCAAAGGAGACTGAAGCGGCTGATGAGAGTGCACATGTGTATGATGAGGCAGTGAACCAGCAGGAGAATGATCTGTCTATTTTAGTTGGAATTGATCGCGAAATCCTTATTCTGCTGAAGTGCATTGTAGGTTTAGTTTGTTTAGTACTATTTGGGATTGTCTACATCGTATTAAGGCTTTAATGAATTAATGTTCGAGAGTACGTGAAACAGTTGTGTGGTATAGGATATTAATTAATCATGTTGATTGACGGATATTTTGGATCTTTTAATTAACTACTAACCATGCATGTTATATAATATGGGTTATTACAAGTTTTTGATATGGTGTACGTCATGTAATGCAGATGAACCGGCAATGGATGTACAACGCTGACTGCCGCTCCCCAGAGTTCATGAGGGGCATACATGATTTCTTAAATGTGGCCAAGGCAAACACGCGGAATGGTTTCATATACTGTCCATGTGTTCTATGTAAGAATGAGAAGGATTATTCTTGCTCAAGGAAAATTCATGAACACCTGTTTACGTCGGGTTTCATGCCAAACTATATTTGTTGGACTAAGTACGGAGAAAGAGGTGTTATAATGGAGTAAGATGAAGAAGAAGAATGGGATGATGACAACATATTATTCGTGGTTTTGTTGAATACGGTGCCTTTGATGATACTGCAATGGGGGAAGCTGAAGAAGAGGTAGCTGCTGAAGAAGAGGTAGTGGCAGAAGATGAGCCCGATGATGATCTTGGTCAGGCCATCCGTGATGCACAGAGAGAATGCGAAAGTGAAAAGGAGAAGATCAAGTTCGAGCGCATGCTAGAGGATCACAAGAAATTGCTATATCCGACTGTCGAAGAGGGGCAAAAAAAGTTGGGTACCACACTGGAATTGCTGCAATGGAAGGCAAAGAATGGTGTATCCGACAAGAGATTTGGGGAGTTACTGACTATCGCAAAGAAGATGCTTCCAAAGGCAAACGAATTGACTGCCACTACATGTGGTAGAACTATCTAATCTAATGCCTTCTAGGAGTACTTGTCTTCCATTAGACACTAAGTTTCCAAGGAAGGACACTAAACTACGCAGTTCCATCGAGCACACCCTAAGCGATAACTCCAAAATCCACATTTTTCCATCAGGATCATAAATTAGAGAATAAAGCTTACAACATTCTTAAGTCATTTCTTATATCACTTTATTACAGTACCAGAATATTACCTCAATTTATTATAACAGCGAAATATAACAATGTTATCAAAAGTTATAAAGGAAGCAGGATTAATTTAAGGACATGGAGGAGCATTAACATAGTGGATATTTTTATACAAGAGATGCTAGCAGATTTTATATCTTTTCTTATAAAAACCTTTCGTGAGGGTTATAAATAAACACTACGGTCATAGCGTGAAAGAAATCCTCTCTGAGCCCACTAGGAGGTTTCCACACACAAGAGTTTGCTCTAAGTATCATTCGATCACCTACAACAGGGGAATAAAACCCTGAGTACTCAATTGTACTCGGCAAGACTTACCTGATAGGAGGAAAATAAAAGACTCCAGGGATATGCAAGGCTATCTGGCTTGTGGGTTATTGCATCTGCGGAAGCATTACTAAACGTGCATCCTTATATTCAACTTCATTAGCAGTCATCATTAGTTCATTAACTAACCATTCTATGTAAGCACATATGCTACTTTCAAGCAGGTGGTAAGCAATCAGAACCATTTTATCATCTTTCATATACCAGTTCTTACTACGCTGCTGGACCATAGCCAAGTCGGTACCATCTCATAGAAACGATGATTCGCGAACCAATGTGTCCTAGCTGGGTACCCCGAAACACACACCCTGTTTGTACCCTAGGCACAAACAAGACCAATCTATTCCACTGCTGTCATGGGGTCTAGCCCCCCATCCAAACTTGGACTCTAAGCCTCCACACTTGAGACCTGGTCTCAGTATGGTGCTTAGACCTCCACCTTTTTTCGCCTCCAATCAGTCGGTCCGAAAAGAGCCAGAACCCACGACAAGAGCGTAACGAGCCTTCCCGCTCCTATAAGCAAGTATGTGCTTAAGATAATAAGTCTGTGACCTGACTACCATCCATAGCAATGGACGCTCCTCAATCAATACAGGCGGAACAAGTGCAATCTGAGCCTCGCTCGAATGCCTAACCAAGTCCAGATCCAAAGTGTCATTCCATCCGGTCTCCAATTATCATTCATATATATTCCATGTGACAGTAATATAATAACAACAATATTATATTTCCTATCTCTCGCGAGTGACAGGTAATCACTCGACTTTTATCGGATCTTATAGCATAGCAATCTACACGATCCTAACATACTAGTAGGACTCATAGGATAAGAATATATATATATATATATATGCAAGTGGTTTTCATTCAACTCCTTAGAACTTAATGCACAAGCATAAGATAAAGTGCAGAATAATAGGGGTTATACACTGGGGCTTGTCTGGATAAGATATAACCAAAAGTTTGCAGTCCATCATAGCGACACGATCATCAAGGCCTCATCTTTTCCGCTATTTTCAGTCGACTCCATGATTCATCGTTGTTCCTATTATGATATATGCGGATACAACGCAGAGGCGCAATTAATCAACAGTAACCGCAACTCTTAAACATACGATAACGCTCCACAAGCTAACTAGCTAGATTAATGAGTAACGTACTGGTCTGCATATCCACGTCGTCAAGTAAGGCTTTGTCTCTGGGAAAATATTCTAGTTTTAAAATCCCAAGGTGCTTTGGCAATTTATTGATTAAATATATATTTTCAAACTAGGGCTCATTTAGCTACCTTAGCAAACTAATTATTATGGAGCTACAAAAATTACAGTGAGCATCTAGTAATGTTAGGGATTTACTATAAAAGTTTTAGAGCCAACACTATCATCAATTCGTCACAAAAATTCCTGCAAGTTTATATCTTACAATATTAAGCATCTTAAATTAATTAGATAACTCCTAAAAATATTTCAAAACTATGTGAACAAAATATACTAGCAGATAGATCATAATTTTAGGAAGCTAACAAAATTTGTTTCGCAATTTTTGGACACCTCATGATTTTAGATTAATTACACAAAACTAGTTCTTAAATAAAAATACAAAACCATTTCTAATTCTTTACAAAAAAAGACGAACCAAACTGGCCCAATGCGGCCCACATAGGGCGTGGCCCACGCGTGGAGACGACCCACGGAGGGGAGCCCACGTACACGCTGGCGTTTTAGCAAAAATGCACTCGAGCTTCCTACTATTCTCGCAGCCACTATCTGTTCTATTTACTCAGTCAGCACTTATGCACGAAAGACCCCGAGAGCAGATGTCTTCACATTGGGAGGTCCCATGACCCCCAGCGCTCACCGGTCTTGGCGTGGACCAAGACTGACCCGTTCATTACCGCCAACCAGACCCTTTGCAGACCTAGCTATGGGACCGATGCTCACCTATGGGTCAACGCGAACGATGGGCGGTGGTTGCCTGACGGATGTGAAATAGAGCGGGCTCTCCCGATGGCGGGCGACTGCGGCGGTGTCAACCGCGTTCCATTAAAACACGAGTGCAACAGATAATAAAGTGACGGGTAAGCATTAGTGACGCACCACGATCCTACCGTGGCGGTGGCACGGCCAAAGACGCCCGAAAGAAATCTGGCGCGTCATGCGCGGGCAAGCTCGACGGTGAACCGTGGCGACACGGCCATGTCGGCCGCATGGAGGTGGCTATAGGGCTACGACTTGGGTGCACACGACAAAGAGGGGGTTCTAGGCACGGCTAGTGGTGCATTCAATTTGACGTGAGATGGTGAGGTTGGAGCTGGCCATGGTGAGGCGGGCTAGGCCTTAATGGCGCGGTGGTGGGAGCAAGGCTCCAAAATTGAAGCTCGGTCTGGCCATAATCAAGGCAGGGTGGGGCGGTTGATGAGAGGCTATGAGGATGGAGCTGTGGGTGCATGAAATTAATGGGAGACGACCCTCGTGGCGGTAGCGTTCTTGCAGCCTCTCGTGGCGAGAGAAGGAAAGAGACACGAGAGAGACGGGTGCGGCCGATGACTCAAAGAGGCGAGCCTTGGTGGGACATGGTCGACGCGACTAGCATGGCCCGTGGCCAAACGCTAACCGACAGGCGCGCATGCTTGCAACCTACGTGGCCCACGCGTCACAGTGCCATAAATGGCAAGGCGACGGTGGTACGGCCTCGTGCGCGCGGCATCAAAGCGGGCCAGCGACGCAACGGCGGCGCGACGCGAGCGCGTCGTGCGTGGCAAGCACGAAGCGTGACATGATGCGTTAGCAGGCGGCGGGCTGCGTCACGGCATGAGGTGGGTCAATGCCGCGGTAGCGCTGTGGGGTAGGGGTAGCGCCGCACTCGGCCAGTGAGCCACATCAGCGGTGGCTCCTCACGGTGGTCGAGGCGACCAGGCCGCCAAAAGCCAGCGGTAGTCTTGGCGTGCACCTTGAGTGTGCCAATGCCATGACGGCAAGCCCCCGTGGCCTAGTTTACAGCTCCTAGCCTAGAGGACTAGCCTGAGAACATGTTGTGCACGGATTTTAAAGCAGCGACTACCACTAAACCATTGCCTCTAAACCAAAACCGACTTCACCACGATCAAACTGATACATGAGGCTGCTCAGCCGAGCTAAAACACCACATCACCCTCTAACCCAATCTCTCTAAATAAATTGCTAAACTTAACAATGTCTAGCTATTGACAAACTTGAAAATTTTCTAAGTTTTGAGATGAATTTGATTTCAATTTGCAATTTCTAAGCAATTGGAAATATTAGCTAGTAATATCATTTTTTGACAGCAAGTATTTCACTGTCATCTACAAAGTTCATATTTCAAACTTCATTTAAGTGTCACATGTGTGTTCTATAGTGTTTTTGCTCAATAAAAATTAGTTATTTGAGGCTACAAGAAATTTATCAACACCTTCTATCACATGCATTATTACGCAAATATGATGCTCGTGACATGATTTAGTAGTTGGTTTAGGGCGTAACACCGAGGGTGTTACACTACATACGCAGCAAAATAGGTCGTCTGCCCTCTAGGATTAGAAATCCAGAAGATACATGCATGTCCTAATGACTGCATCCTCTACCACGGCAAGGAGTATGAGAATTTGGATGCATGCTCGATATGCCGTGCATCGCAGTATAAGATCAGGCAAGATAACCCTGGTGATGTTGAGGGCGACGGTGAACGTTCTAGGAAGAGAATCCCTACCAAGGTGATCTGGTATGCTCCTATAATACCACGCTTGAAACATTTATTCAGAAACAAAGAGCATGCAAAGTTGTTGTGATAGCACAAAGAAGACTGTAAGGTAGACGATATGTTGAGATACCCCACTGATGGGTCCTAGTGGAGAGCAATCGACAGAGAATTCCTGAAGTTTGCAGATGACGCAAGAAATTTAAGGTTTGCTTTAAGTATGGATGGCATGAATCCTTTCGGGGAGCAGTGCAATAGTCATAGCACTTGGCCTATTACTCTATGTATCTACAACCTTCCTCCATGGCTGTGCATGAAGTGGAAGTTCATTATGATGCCAGTGCTCATCCAAGGCCCGAAGCAACCTGAAAACGACATTGATGTGTACCTAAGGCCATTAGTTGAGGAACTTCTACTTTTGTGGAGCAGCACAGGCGTACGTGTGTGGGATGAGTACAAACAAGAACACTTTGACCTACGAGCATTGTTGTTCATAACAATCAATGATTGGCCTGCTCTTAGTAATCTTTCAGGATAGTCAAATAGGGGATATAATGCATGCACACACTATTTTCATGACATGGAAGATATATTTTTTGAAAAAATGTTGAAAGATCATGTACAATGGCTCAGACAATGAGCCAAAGCGCCACATAGTTCTTTTAGGAAAAAGAAACATCGTAGGAATCGAGGACAAGTCTGACATGTCAGAAGATTATGAAAAGAATGATGGAATTCCGCCCTTTACAGTAAACAGTGACCCAAGCATCCTGCTAAATAATAAGGACACTCCATGGTTACGACGTGATCATAACCAAGGGACATACGTCAAGAAGAAGTTCATTGCTGTTCCCGCTTGATATGGTGATGTATTAGACCTATTATGTAATAATTGTGACTTCAGATTTTTTTGTCGTGTTTTCATATTTTCTGCGGTTTAAATGAATGTTCTGCTTGACGGTGGATTTCCTATGGAGAATGTGTGATGAAAAAACAAATGATCAACATTAATAAGATGTGAAAACTAATTTCCTGTCGAAAAGCAATAGTTTTAATGATTTTAATCAAGTAATACATTTTGTATGGTGCAAATTATGATTATTATGTACACTATGTTAAATATTTATACGGTAAAACAAAAGAGTTTAGGTTACAGATTTTTGTTGTATATAATAATGCAAAACCAGGTCCAAGATTTTTTTTGTAATTTTTCGGCTAATGTTTTATTTACGAGGCAATTAACAACTCTCTACATATTTATATAAAAGAAATATATAAAAAAGGAAAAACTTCTGGAAACCAAACTGCAACCCGCCTTTACTCCAGGGTGGATCAACCACCCGGGACTAAAGGTGGGCTGCGTTTTCACGGCCCGCCAAAATACAACTTTAGTCCCGGGCCGTGGCTGCACCCGGGACTAAAGGTCAGACCTTAAGCCCCGGTTCTTACCATCACCTGGGACTAAAGGTCCTTTAGTCCCGGGCCATGGCTTCACCTGGGACTAAAGGTCCCCAAATATATATCGCCTCATCTTCTTCTCCCCCACCATCGTCTTCATTCTTTGCCCGAGAGCCACCGCGCCGCCGCCGCTCCTCATCGCCTCCAGCCGCCTCCACGCGCCTCTCCCATCTCTCACCTTCCCTGCTGACGGCTCAGCTCGTGCCTCTCTAGTCCATGCACGGTGCCCAGACCTAGATCCACCGCCTTCGTCCATGCCCTCGCCTAGATCTGATTTGGATCCGCCACGCCCTTGTCACCATCGTCGATCCTCGTCCTCGTCGTTGCCAGCTTTGTCCCTGGCTCATGAGCACGCACGCCTCACCGTGCGGTCATCGTCCCCTTCACCGGAGCGCTCGTCGTCATCGCCGTGCGCGTCGTCCTCGTCATCGAGATCACCTTCGGCCAACACCACCTCGAGCTCGTCCTTTGTCTCCGGCGGCTAGCTCTACACACACGCGCGCCTCGTCCCGGCCGGCTCCACACGTGCACGTGCTCGTCGTCCTTCATGCTCGTCGTCCTCAATCTCCTCGCCGTGCTCGGGCTCGTGCTCGTCCTCGCTGTCGTGCTCGTCGTGCTATATGTGAGCAATAGTGTGTGCATGAGTGTGTGTGTGTGTGATGTGTGTGTGCATATTATTTTTTCGGCATAGAAAAAATATAGAAAAAATAGATAGATTTTATTTGTAGACAAAATAGAAAAAATGTAGTAGTTTACTTAAACATAAAATATATATATATAGAAAAAATGTTGAGTGGTATGAATTGTAGAAAAAATGTAGTAGTGTACTATAATATATAGTTGTAGAATCTTCGTCACAATTGAAAAGATTGTTTTTATTAGTGCTATGAATTTTTTGGTATATATATCATAATTTTGATATATTGACATTAATGCTGATATATATCCAAATATCCTGAGCTCTGCTCCAAACCCTAACCCGGCCGAGCTCCGCTCCAAACCCTAACGAAGGCGTAAATAATAACCCTAAATTATATAGTTATATATATTTGAATTTGATTCTACATAATTAGTGTGACATGAATTTTGATATATTTATATACACCAATGTAGATCATGATATATATATCCTAATA
Source organism: Miscanthus lutarioriparius (assembly GCA_904845875.1). Classification (NCBI taxonomy): domain Eukaryota; kingdom Viridiplantae; phylum Streptophyta; class Magnoliopsida; order Poales; family Poaceae; genus Miscanthus; species Miscanthus lutarioriparius. Next base: position 94,364,169 of record CAJGYO010000004.1, on the reverse strand, counting down.
TCTTGAACTCGCTCCTAACCCTAACCCGATTGAGCTCCGCTCCAAACCCTTATATATATATCCTGATTGAATTCCGCGCATGCAAACCCTAACGAGAGCTCGGCGTAAATAATAACCCTTAATTCAATAGTTATTTAAGTTTAAGCCCCTGGCTCTATCCATTAATTAGCATATGCATGACTAGTGTATGGTTTCATTTATATATAGTTGTGGTAATTAAGATGGCCGAGCCGTAAGATGACTATGACCAGAATGGGGCCATGATGAACATTATCAATGCGAGCACTCAATATGGCCCCAACAACCAGAACGAGGCTGACCCAAAGTTCGATGATGGCTCTCAATACTTACTAAATTTTGAAGATGAGCAAAAACCTCTTGTGCAAGAAAATCCTGTGCAAGAAAATGTTGGCGAGGTAGATTTGTTAATAATCTTGCATCTCTTATATATATGAAATTAAACATAATTCCGTTAATTCATATATATATATATATTCTAACACCCTCGGTGTTACACCCTAAATCAATTATTAAAACATGTCATGAGCTTCATGTTTATGTATTAATGCATGTGATAGTGTGTAGATCGATTTCTGTAACTCAAAATGATCAATAAAAATGCTAAACGAAAGTTGATTAGATAGTTCATGCATATCAAGTAGGGTTTAAAACCAATTTTTATTAAGTAAAAATACTATAGAACATGTGTGTGATACTTAAATAAAGTTGAAAGTGCATACTTTGCAGATGACAATGAAATGCTTGCTGTTGAAAAATAATATTGCTTAGTAATATTTTTAATAGCTTAGAAATATAATTTGAAATAGAGTTCAACTCAAAAAACATATAAAATTTTCAAGCTTGTGTACAGCTGGGAATTGCTAAGTTTAGCAAATTATTTAGAGAGATTGGGTTAGAGGGTGATGCGGTGTTTTAGCTCGGCTGAGCAGCCTCATGTATCAGTTTGATCGTGGTGAAGTAGGTTTTGATTTAGAGGCAATGGTTTACTGGTAGTCGCTGCTTTGAAATCCAAGCATAGCACGTTCTCGGCCTAGGCCTCTAGGCGGGGCACAGTCACCATGCGGTGGGGCGGGCCATCGCAGCATTGGCATGCTCTGAGTGCGCACACGTGCTGCCGCACTTGGCCGGCCAGGTCACCCTGACCCGACCGAGAGGAGCCGCCATTGCTGTGGCTTGCACGGCTGAGCGGCTCTACCCCTCTACCCCTTGTTCCCATGCCGCCGCCACGCACCGACCCCTTTGTGCTTTGTGATGCGCCGCTTCCACTCTTAATCGCATCATCACGTCGCGCTCGCGCCTACCCGCTGCATCGCACTACATCGCATGTCGCTGCACCGTGCTGCGTTGCTGGCCCGCTTTGATGTCGCACGCACGAGGCCGGACCGCCATTGCCATGCCATTTATGGCACTACATCGCATGTCGCTGCACCGTGCTGCGTTGCTGGCCCGCTTTGATGTCGCACGCACGAGGCCGGACCGCCATTGCCATGCCATTTATGGCACTGCGGTGTGCGGACCATGTCGGTCACAAGCATGCACACCTATTGGTTAGAGTTTGGTCATGGGCTGCGCTGGTCGTGTCAACCGCGTCCCACCAAGGCTCGCCTCGTTGAGTCACCGGCCACACCCCGTCTCTCTCTCTTTCCTTCTCTCTGCTGTCGTCGCCGAGCCGCGCCAACACGCCTATCTATGAGGGGTCATCTCCCATCAATTCCATGCACCCACAGCTCCATCCTCATAGCCTCTTATCAACTGCCCCCACCCCACCATGATTATGGCCAGGCCGTGCTCCAATTTTGGAGCTTTGCTCTCGCCACCGCGCCATTAAGGCCCAGCCTGGCTCACCGTGGCCAGCTCCAATCTCGCCATCTCAGGTCGAATTGACCGCACCACTAGCCTCACCTAGAACTCCTCTTCATCATGTGCACCCATGTCACAGTCCTATAGCCGCATCCATGCCGCTGACACGGCTGTGTCGCTGTGGTTCACCGTTGAGCTCGCCACGCTCACGCGACTAAACTTGCTCGGGGCGTCTCCGGCCAGGCCACCACCACGGGTAGGATCGTGGTGCATCACTGTTGCTTACCTATCACTTCTATTATCTGTTGCATGCTGTGACTCATCGGAACGCGGTTGCCGCCGCTGCAGGTCGCCCGCCGCTAGGGAAAGTCCGCTCTGCTTCACCTCCGTTTGTGCAACCACCGCCCATCGTTGTGCGTCGGCCCATAGGTGAGCATCGGTCCCATAGCTAGGCCTACAAGGGTCCTGGTTGGCCGGCATAACGGGGCCATACCGGTCCACGCCGCGTCAGCGAGCGCGGGGTCGTGGGGACCTCCCCAATGCGAAGATAGCTTCTCTCGGGGTCTTTCGTGCATAAGTGCTGACTGAGTAAATAGGACGAATAATGGTTGCGAGAATAGTAGGTAGCTCGGGGGCATTTTTGCCAAAACACCAGCGCGCATGTGGGCTCCCCACCGTGGGCCGCCTCTGCGCGTGGGCCGTGCCCCGTGTGGGCCGCGTTGGGCTAGTTTGGTTCATCTTTTTAGTAAAGAATTAGAAATGGTTTTGTATTTTTATTTAAGAACTAGTTTTGTGTAATTAATCTAAAATCATGTAGATATCCAAAAAATTGAAAATAAATTTTGTTAGACTCCTGAAATTATTCTCTATCTATTGGTATATTTATTTTGTGCAAATATATGTTGACTTTAGGAGCCATTAAATTAATTAAGGATGCTTAATATTATTAGTTTAAATATTGTGGGAATTTTGTAGCAAAATGGTGATAGCTTGAGCTTTGAAAATTTTATAGTAGCTTCATTGTATTATTATGTGCTCCCTGAAATTTTTGTAGCCCTAGAATAGGCTAAGCACTAGGATAGTTAGGTGCTCCTTGTTGTAATATAAGTTAAATCGCTAATAAGAGTAAGATTACATTTTAGTTGCTAAGTTAATACCTGTTAGATGAATCCATACCTATTTTGGTGGAAATGATAGGTAGTTAGTATCTTAGCCATTAGAGCTAGCTTAGTGGCTTAGTAAATATATTCTTATTTTAAGAACTTCTGTTGCCTTAATATTAAGGGTTGCATCATCATTGCATGCATGTAGAGAACGAGTTGGTGAAGTTCGTGACCACCGAAGAGCAGGAGTACGAGGAGGTGATTGAGGAGTACGAGGAGGAGGTTCTCGTCTGCGGAGGAAGCCTCGAGCCACCGACGGTGACTTAGTGACATCGCTTTTGCCCAAGGCAAGCCCCGATGTATAACCCTTATTTTGAATAATCACTGGATATATATATGTGATGTGCATTTACGTTACATGATTTATATTGAAACTACATGCATAGATAAACTTACCTATGAGTCCTACTAGCATAGGTCGAGTAGCTGCTATGCTTAGGCTATCGGTAGCGTGAGTAACCTGTAGTTACTCACAATAGGTGATTATTATTATTACTCTCGTGATAAAATGGTGAAAGGAAATGAAGACCGGGCAGGGATATGGTACGGGTATTGGTGGGTGTAATTGGTTGTGTCCCGCGGCCAACGGGGCATAGCTTGGTTACACTATTTTCCCTGTCCATATCGGTTAAGGACCGTCCATTGCTATGGATGGTAGTCAGGTCACAGACTTATTATCCTAAGCACATACTTGCTTATGGAAGTGAAAAGGCTCAATGCTCTCTTGTCGTGGGTTTCGGCTCTTTCTGGACTGACTGATTGGAGGTAGGGATGGCGGAGGTCTAAGCACCACACTGAGTCCAAGACTCAGGAGTGGGGGCTTGGAGTCTAAGTTTGGACGGAGACTTGGACCCCTTGACAGGAGAGTGGTGGGTTGGTCTTGCCTGTGCCTGGGGTACAAGCGGGGTACGTGTTTTGGGGTACCCAGCTAGGATACATTGGTTCGTGAATCACCACGTGATATGGTACGACTTGGCTATGGTCTAGCACCGTAGTAAGAACTGGAAGATGAAAGGGGATGAATGGATCTGATTGCTCAACTCTTGCTTGAAAGTAGAACAGGTGCTTACATAGAATGGTTAGCTAATGAACTAATCATGAATGCTAATAAAACACATACATAAGGATTCACTACTAGTAATGCTTTTCGCAAAAAAAGGAAACCCAGCAAACCATAAAGCTTATCATATCCTTTGGAGTCAGGAAATTATTCTCGCTAGTCGGGTAAGTCTTGCGAGTACATTGTGTACTCAGGGTTTATTTACCCCTGTTGCAAGTGCAGCTTGAGGAGTGACTATTGTGTGGAGGATTCTTCTAGTGAGCACAGACGGATCCTTGTATCTTATCGTTAGATGTTTATCTCAATTCCACTGTTTAAATTCCACACTCTGAATTTGGTATTGTAATAATATATTTCCTAGAACTCTTGTTGTATGAAATGGACAAAGTATTATAAACTTGTTCTCATTATTGGATTCTGGATGAAAAACATGGATTGTTCGAGTTCTCCCTTGGGGTGTGCTCGATGGAACCGCCTGGTGTAGCTTACTTTCGGGGTGCTTAGTGTCTAGTGGAAGACAAGCGCCTCCGAAGGTTTGCTATTTTAGGTGGTTCTGTCACATATATGTATTACTGAATCTTTATGTTTCTACGTATGTAGCACTGTGGATCGACGACATTGATGAAAAGTGTATGAGGCCCGACAAAACTGTTGGATGGCCACAACATAATCATAGAATTCGTTCCTAATACTGGCGAACCACTTCTGCCAAAAAACAATGCAAAGAAGTTCATAAACCACTGTGGGGTTCTTGTTAGGGATAGGGTCCCGATCAGCGTCTGTGAATGGAAATAGAGGAAGGATGATCCTCTAATCAGTTTTGTCTTTGAGCGATAAAAGGACATTCTTTGGGCTTCAGTCACTGCACATTTCACTCTACCAGCAGGTGAAGATTTAAGAAATCTAGTTAAAAGTTGGGCTCTCAAGAAGATGGCCACACAATTTTAGACCTAGAAGAAGTTGTACACTGAATTCATCAAGAAGAATCTGACTCTAGATTTCAGTTAAAATAGCCCGTGCAAAAAGTTGAGGGACGACTGGCCTAAATTTGTGCGGTATAAGACCTCGGAAGAGGGTGAGGAATGGGTGAGAAGGAACCAACAGAATGAGCGACAGAAGCGGTACCATCACAAAAAGGGATCAGGTGGCTACAGAAGCGCCATTCCAAAGTGGCAAAGAATGGAAGAAGACATGCTTCCAAAGGGATCAATCCATTTTCAATTGATTGGCCTAAAGGCTCTAAGAATTGGTTTTTCGCGCATGAGGGATCACTGGACCCATAGACCAGGGAGCCGGTTGTTGGTGAGCAAATTGGAATAACAACACAAAGACTTTTCCATATTATAGATGCTTCTATTAGTGGTGCCTTTGTGCCCAACCTAGAGAAGGATGAGCTCACGTACGCCCTCCAGAGTCTTGAACACCCTGGGCGAACGTGAGGCAAAGGGTTGATTTTGTGGTGGCATGGCTTCCCTAAGGACGTCGCTACCTACAGAAGCCACCAGCGAAGGAAGGAGTGGAGGCAAAGCGGATCCACAGGTTAGAGGAGGCAGTGCTTCAATCGTGGGAGCGAGAACTAAGCATGGAGGCGAGAATGCAAGAGGAAATCAAACGGCAAGTGGCACTACAGTTGAGTAGCTAAAGGCAGTCATCAACATTAGAGCATGCAGTCAACATTAGCCCCCCTCAGCTAAGAAGCAGCTGTGCTTCCACTAAGATCCCAAATCAAGATGAAGCATTACAAGACACTTCCCGATTGATGACATCACCATGCCTTTGACGCCATGTAAGTCGCACATTCCCTTGTGGAATACCGTGCCACATGATCTTGGTGGCGCACGGTATTGTTTCTCCTGTGGTCCCCGACAAGACACCAACGATCCATGGGAATCCAATTCCACCTGGCTATTATAGCGTCTTGGTGGATAGAGTTATCAAAGACTATAGGGAAGTGCCTCTTGACTTTCCTAGAGGTGATGGGGAGATGGCCCTAGGACAAGCAGAGCATTCATTCGTTTTATGGTGCAAGCGCTACATCATTATTCCCTATGCGGTGGCTAGGGTACTATCGCCTCCTCCTCAACTACCTCATGATAGGTACGGATGAAAGTGAACGAAATAGTTTTTCAATAATTAATCATTGTCAATCATTGGCTTCTCGCATAATAACCATTTACTGCCAATCATTTTTGTACTCACAGGTCTCCCAACCTGAGTCCACTTCCATCCTATGATGATCATCAGAGTGCTCTAGATGATGATGATGCATTCCATGGCATGGCTGCATCACCATCTCCATCTCCTCCAAAGCGGTCTCCCCTTCCTCCGCTTCTCACGCCACAGAGCCAGAAGAGGCCCCCGCCCCCAGTGAAGTCCCTGATGAAGAAGAAAGCCAGTCGTCGTAAAACAAAGCCCCTCTGGAGAAGCTATCTTACGAGAAGTCTGAAGAGGAATCAAAAGCGATGGCACAAAAAGATTTAGATAACTGACTGAAAAGTTTAGAAGAATCAAAAGCAAGGAGGTTGGAACTTCAGAAAAATCCGCCAAAGCCAAACTACATAGCTCAACGAGAACTAAGGAAAAAACAATTAACGTGAGAAAAAGCAGCATGATGCACGTAAGCCCTCGCCATTATCGGACTATGAACGCTCTCTCAACAAGTCATATAAGGCGTCGCTGAATGCGAAGAGAGCAGGGAAAGATGTTGCACAGCTTGGGCAGCAATCTAAGCAATCTATCAACCCGCTAGTTGTTGAGGGTGATTTCACAAACGCACAAGGCAGTCCAACAAATAAGGAGGCACTAGAAGACTTTATGGCCTCAACAGGTCTCACGGTTGAACAACTCATGGGGAAGCATCGATACCTATAGGCGACTATGATATTTATCAGACCTATGTGTATGGCCAGAGTCTTGTCAACCCTAAGTACTACCCATCACTAGGTACACAGATGTTCTTGTGAACAAGTGGTACTTAAAAGTGATCAAGAATGATGAAGCAGGATGGCTTGTTGCCAGAGTGAGACAAACTTGGGCTATGACATTGTACATATTGAGTTCAATGAATTACACCAACTATTATGCTGGGATGCTCTCGACAAATCTCTCATCAGTTGTTGGTGTTTGTAAGTGATTCTTTCTACAATTGAATTGAAGTAACTTGAATGTTAGTTCGTTGTTCATATATTGTTATCCTCACACTATATATATTGTACTATATATGCAGATATGAGATGCTAAAACTAAAGAAAAAAGCAATTACTGAGGTTGGTTTCATCGATCCAAAACATGTATCCAAGGACAGGGTTACTCCATATGATAAATGGCGACCTCAAGTGGAGAAGCTTCTGGTCAGATTTTTAGATAAGAACGCTAACAAGACACTGATACTCTTCCCATATGGCTTCAATTGAGTGTGAATATCTTGTGCCCATTTTATATTGCTTACTCAATGTTAACTTTAGTTAATGAGTTATGCCTGCTTATAAACATGTAGCTTTCATTGGATACTGCTGGTCATCGATATGACCAGGAGTCGTGAAAAAATCTTTGACTCAGCGACAAAACTCCGAGCAGATTACTAAGAAATCCTCGATATACTCCAGTCATAATTTTGGTCTCGCACACACTATATACTCTCTTATGCCATTTTAATGATATGACTCCATTTATTTATTTTGTTCAGCAGTGCTTGGAAAATGTTCGCCGAGAAACACCATTATGGTAATTGGGAAGTGCCTCTACATATAGTCCAATACCCAGTAAGTACTATCTAGGTCACCGCATCTTTATTTAATTCAATTCATGTAGCACCCTGTTTTAAGAACAAAACCAGATACACACCATATGTGAGCCCAGGAAGTCAAATCTCACATATAGCTACAAATAAAGTTAATATCGATAAACAATGCTTAAATACATAGCGTATTAGTATAAGAAATATAACCTCAGAGTATAGACAGCGAAAAGGCAACTCCGATCTTCAGGTGAAGACTCCACTTCCACAGGGGCAACTGACTGGTTGATCACAAGCCCAATTCCTCCAAACTCTAGCAATCTGGTACCCATCCGGGATTTTTTTTCCAAAGATTTAAAATGTAAAGCAAGCGTAAGTACATGTCGTACTCAACAAATATAACATGGGGTTTATGAGGCTCAAAAGGCTAACAACGGGTTAATCAAGATTAGCTTTTATTGGTCACAATTTTAGCAATTGAGTAGCAACAAGTTTATCCACAAGCCCATATAAACACATGATAAGGTAAACATAAATAATGAATAACATAAATAGTAATCATTAGTGAGCATCTTCATCATCAGTATCATCTGTGTTCATCATCATTAACCATTAATGATCATCTATTTCGTAAGGGTTCCAAGGCAGCTCGTGACCGTGAGCACGGTGATATATACGTTTTACACTCTGCAGAGGTTGTACACTTTCACTTTGTAAGTCATGATTTACCCTTTAAGCCCGGGGTGATTAGCCTCTTGACCCACTACTAAGTAAGGTCGGCGGGGTTCACTATGAAGCCTTTCAAAGGTTAAATCTAACAAGTTAGAGCCATTAGATTCACTCGGCAAAGCAGATATATAGGAACCCCACAATCGAATGGCACAATTCCATCACGCTATATACATAAGAGTAGAGGCTATCGTATACCCGATTCGTCAAGTCATTCTTACGCCAATAAAGGTAACCACTAACAAGCTAGAAAATGTCTTCATCTTGAGCTAAAGCCGAGAGCCATATAACCCTCACAATTTGTCTTTGTAAGTCCCGGATGATCACTTACAGATAAGTGCTTAGGGAGAGGAATCTAAAGCACCATAAAAATAGCCCAATGCTCTAGCCCTCTTGTTCCATGTTGTTAAAAAGCATATTTTAGTGTTTATTGCATATACCATTAGTCAAGTTACAATATCATGGTTGTAGTTGAGCACTAGCATCAAACTACCCAATGCAATACCCCATAGATAACACGGCACAAGGTAACAAAGCACTAGGAAATTCTTAGTGACAGTCAAGGTAGACACATGCAGTATGAATTAAATGATTAAAGGTGTATAGGACAACAAGGAAGATCCCATGCTATACTTACCTTAAAATTAGATCCTTCTTCAAATTCAAAACTTTAAAGATCTGTTTCTTGATTCACCACGTATAACTCACCGACTGGACAAGATCATAAAGCACCACACAAATATCCATGCAATCATACACAATGCAAACAATAGATCTAAATTAGAACAGTACACCAAACATAATAAACAGCATTAATTTAGATTAAACAAATCATATTTATACTTAAAAACTGAGTTGAAACTAATCATATTTTATTTGCAAACTGGTCTCATAATTTGTGATATAAACTTTACTTTGCAAAAGGTATAAACATGTGAGGGCATATATTCGAATTTAATATGCATGTTTAAACTAAGCAAACTTATAATTTAAAAGCATATATACATGCGTCACGAGTCATTTGAAACGAGGTCAAAAGAAAGAGAATACAAGCTTTTAAAAGTAGCAGAGATTTATTTATAAAGAAAACTAAACTATAGCCTAATTAATTATATTCTAATAAAATGACTGTACTGAAATTTTATATATTCACGATTAAATGTTGAATTACTACGCAAGGATGTTGTATGCGTCACATCAGCAAAGTATTTAGCCGATTAAATAATGTGGCTCACCGTTATCATTGCAAGATGCCTCTGACATGATCACGTGGTCCTGCACGAACTACAGACGTCCTAGCATGCTCGACTTCAGCAGCAAGAGCAGGGAACGACGTAGCTGTTTGCTCGCGTGTGCTGGCAACGGCACGTTTTTATAGCCGGTTTCATGAGGTGATGAGGCATGGAACTATGAACAAGGCAAAGTGCGTGTTTAGTTCCCAACCAAATTCTCAAAAAGTGCTACAGTAACTATCACATCGAATCTTACGATACGTGTATTGAACATTAAATGTAGACGAAAAAAAATTAATTACACAGTTTTGTTGGAAATCACGAGTCGAATGTTTTGAGTCTAATTAGTCCATGATTGAACACTAATTGACAAATAAAAATAAAAATGCTACAGTAGCCAAATTCCTAAATTTCATCCAACTAAACACAGAGCAACTCCGTAGATATGCTTACCATCAGTCCATCAGCCAGCGAAGAACAGCATGCTGACATGCTTGATTTCATGGATTATTGCACATGGGCTTTGAGCGTTGGAAAAAATAAGAGATTTATTATTTTCGGAATTAATTAATTTCATGGATAAAATAATTCTAGAAAAGTCCAGAATTAATATTTAAGCCACGAAAAATACTCTGAGACTTTCAAAAATTTGGGGAAAATTCTCAGAGACACTTTGGAACATGATAAACCCAAATAAAGTATTTAGAGCTCATAAAAATATTGTTGGGAACTTGGAACATAAAGATTAAGGTGAAGGAGGTAGGAATTAAATTCCAGAAAGAAACTGGAAAATTTCCAGAGATAGATATTCGTCTCCTAAATGTATAAAAATAACACACACATTTTACACATAGAAACACGAGGTGCGACGGGCATGAATGCAACAAACATGTTTCTACTCCCTTATGATGAATTTTAATTTAATGAAAAAAATTATTTTCCTATATTTTATGAGCACAAAATTCAGAAATAAATCATTTTAGCTCTATTCACAAAAAATCAAATTTTAGGGTGTTACAATTCATTATTACCATGCTTCATTGGTTGATGATGAATCTTTTTCTCGTAAAGTGGTGTCTGCAGCTGGGATTGGGGAACAACTTATGTGGATACTACGTCTGTGAGTTCCTCATAGAGTACTTGTTGACATTTTTAGCATCACTCTTTACTGAGTTGTCATCCCTAGCATGATGCTAGAAATGCATTGTTGGTAATTATAAATGACACTTAAAAACTCAAAGGAAAACTATATATATATATTAAAATATCTATAGGCGCACAGATAATATACCATTGTAGCATTTCACACAGGAATATACCAGGTATCATTATTTATATTTTATCCACAAGGAAGAGCTATGGTGTTGTGTTGGCATAGAGATATTGACAAATATATATATACTTATGAGAGAATCACTATCATGCTATGGCACGGGTAAGTCACGGGATAAATAAATAATAAGTGCAAGGTAATAATGGTATTTCAGAGATAGAAATAGAGACTCATAAAATATAGTACGGCTAAACAGGAGATTCGTTAAGAGCAAAACATTCCTAAGTCATTCCTTATTTACTAAGTCTTTTGTACACCCAAGTATATACACTCTCATCTAAAGTATAACTAACTTTGGATCTAAGCATAAGGAACATTACTAAGGAAGATCAAGAACAAAGCTTGTCTTCCTTTGCAACCGCGTTCTACTTGCTCTACAAACGGGGAGTGGACTATAAAGGATTCAACGGGAGTGTCACATCCGTGATCTACCACATGACCCAGACTGCAGAACACATCTGCATGCAAACAATATCTAAGCACCATACTTACATAATGTCAACCACTTAACTCACTTGAGTACTGAGCTTAGAGCTTTGCAAACATATGCATAAATTCATCATCAATCATAACTACATCAAGCATATAACTAGAGCAAACTAGTAACATAATAAATAGCAATATTATATTAAAGTAGCACAAAGTCATAAATATAGAGATACAATGGCTATACCAGTCTCCAGACGACAGATCCAGAATCCTAAGCAATAGTCCATACTCTACTTGAACCTTACTAGCTAGCCTATACTAGAATTTTGAAGAATTAGAGCTCTATTCTCCTCTCTCTAAAAACCCTAATTTCAAATCTAATCTTGACTTATGACGTTTTGATCCCCCTTGACGGTTTTTGAAAATAACCCTGCTGAAAACACAGATTCACCAAAACTCATGAAAATTGTCAGTTTAAACCCCTAAGTCTATGTTGGTGATCATTTTCATGCATTATTTCAAGTTATATTGAAGTTTATAATGAATGATAACTACCGTCAACAAACTCCCCCAAGCTTAACCTTGCTAGTCCCTAAGCAAAGCTAAACTTATCAATGGATCAAGAGTTTAGGATCTTTGAGAACATTGTAGCAACTCCTCAAAAGTACACATGCATTTAAATAAGAATTCTCCTATGGATTAGAACAAACTGATCTATCTTTCAAACTTACCCATATTACCTTCAATAATGGGGCTTGTAGCATTCACTTGGGTCTTGAGTAATTGAAAGATAGAATGATCAAGTCAAGCACTATGTCTCTGTTCTTTGTTCAACCATTATTCCGGAGTTTTTACAAGTTTTCAAAATAAAACTTAGAGATTTCATTGTATGACACTCAAATCTATCAAAATATGTGGTATTTGTGGATCATCACCAAGGCAATAGTAATGTTATGCCTTTCTTTTCATACAACTAAGGCTTATGTGAAGCTCATATGAATGGTGATAACATGAAAGAGCATACTTGCAATATATATATTGTAAAGTCAAACCTCGGATGCAAAGAGAGTTAAGTCATACAATCAAATCAAGATATGTATGTGTATTGAATATATGGTGGATATATTTGGTGGCTAACCTAATTCTACTATGCTCCTTGAAAACATATCTCTTATTGGAAACATCTTTGAAAGAAAATATGGGCTATCTTATTCATCTCTTTTTTTCAGACGGACATCTAAGTACCCATTGTTTTAAATATCTTAGACACTTGTCTATTTTTTCCTCAACTCTTTTTTTCTTCTTTTTTTATGAATAACTTTTGCATAGCCCATGCTTCTTTTCTGCATAGCAATTGTTGGAGAGATAGTAACAAAAACTTAGAGCATTTATGTGGTGGAAACCTATGAAGCATATTTTTGGTGTTTTCTCCCAGTATAGGAGTAAAACATTTTTACGTGGATCTAGATGAAAAACATGTTTTTGCGCCTATCCCCAGTGTAGGAATAGTGCAAATGTGGATGGTGTGTATGTGATCTTGATTTTAAGAGCATGATAAACCTCTCATAAGGGTCAACAAAGCTTGACTAAACTCAATGCAAAACAAATAGCATATGAGTGGAAGTTTTCTTAGCCTAAATATAAACTTGTTTGGCTCTGGTAGAAATTCAAGCTTTGTCATACAGGATCTCATCATGTGGAATTTTTATATTTTTTAAAAGATAAATATCCAGAACTTAGTATTACTTGGAACAAGATAAATAGCAGCTCAGACCATCTCATATCATATCCGTCAATTACTTAGACTTAGATCAAGCATTTGCTACCCACAAGTTTCAAGTTCAGAGCAAATTTTCATGTCAAATCAATTCTATCCAAAAGTCGAGAGAATTCAAAGCTGAAAACTAGGTACTTGAAAGGAATTACAACTGAGCAACTATTCATCATTTCTATCATGTGAGATCATCTTCAAGTTCTTTTTATTTAGCTATTAAAAACAAGACAAGAAACTAAAGCACACCTTAATACTTAAAGCAAACTATACACACTCTTTTTGTTTGGTTTTTTTAGATCACTCCACAGTGATATATATATAAGATAAAGGGAAATTTTTATTTTGTTTTCGTGGTTATGCATTTTTTTAATAAATACAAATTCAAAATTTAACTAAAAAAAATAATAAAATACAAGAAAGAAAACTTACCTAAAGTAATGGGAGCTCGTCCCCCAAGCTGGTTGTTGTTGCGGTCTCTTTAGAAGGCGGGGTCGATGTTGAGACCCTAGAATAAATACTATCAATTCTGGTTCTCCTGCTCCTGGTGCTGCTGGATGGCGGCAGGGCGTTGTCATGCTTCTTCTTGCCACTGGGAATGTTGGTGCAGAGTATTCTGAATCACATGCTGGTTCTCCTCAATGGTAGTGAGCCTGGTGTCAAAGCGAGCGTGTTCCATCTGCTGCTCATGGTAACCCATGGGTGGCGGATGATGGCCCATGTGCTAGTCATGATAGCCCGTAGGATGGTCATGGAAGCCACGAACAGAGAAGGACATGCGTCCTCCCTGGCAGCCGCTGGAGACCTCCTCATAAGAGTGCTGCTGGTAGTAATCAAAGTTGTCCTGTAGCCATTGCCTACTTGGGCCCTATTGTTAGGACCTATTGTTCCGGTCTTGGCTTGAAAGTGAACCGCTCTTCCTTCCCATTGATATGGAATTTAATTTCTTCGACTCCAACATCAATGTGAGCATTTGTAGTGCTCAGGAAGGGTCTCCCAAGAATGAGGGGTGTCTTCATGTCTTCCTGCATGTCAAGCACTACAAAATCTACGGGAACAAAAAAATTTTGTATTTTTATCGGAATATTTTTAGCGATTCCTACAGGGTAGCGGACCGATTGGTCGGCTAGTTGCAAGCACATTGATGTTGGCGTGAGGGTTGAATAGTTGAGCTTGTCGAACACCTTTTTGGGCATGACGCTGACACTTGCTCCAAGATCGCATAACGCATTCTCAAAGTTCTGGCTCCCGATCGAACAATCGATAGTGGGGCATCCTGGATCCTTCTTCTTGATAGGTGAAGTGTTTAGGATGGCTGCACTACACTCCTCCGTTAACTTGATTACCTCAGTGGACGGCAGTGGTCTTCTATTGTTGAGGATGTCTCTGAGATACTCCGCGTACGTAGGTACCTGTATGGCATCTAGCAACGGAATATTGATATATAACTTTTGAATTACCACTACGAATTTACCAAACTGCTCATTCATTTTGGCTTTCTGATTTCTGCGTGGAAACGGTAGGAGGGTCGTGTCATGAAAATCTTGTTGTAACTCTTGCTCTTATGGCCCAACTTCTTCAACTTCATTGGTTCTCTTCTCCTCTTCATGCACTACCAAGGTGTCTTACCTGTCCTTGTTAGATATGGTGGATCACGAGTAGACTTGCCACCTCTTGTGGTTATAGCGTTTACCTTCTCAAGGTTAGTAGCAAAAGACAGAGCAGCAGCCAACTAGGCTAATTGTGATTCAATCTTTTTATTATAGCTAAGATGGTCTTTTATGGCGAAAGAAAAACTATCTATTTTAGTATTTATGTTTTCTAGGACCTTATCATTAAAAGCAAGCTTCTTAGAAATGTTCTCATTAATCCTAGCTTGTTCTAAGATTAAATCTCTTAAGGATGGTTGCTTAGGAGTATTATAGTAATTATCTGGGTACTTACCTTGGTAAGTCGACCGTTGTTGTTGATTCCATCCTTGTCTCTGTTGTTGTGGAGCAAAATTATTAACGATGTTTGCATCCTCCTGATATTCAGGGAATTCTACCCCCAAGTATTCTCCACATACATTCTAGGAATTAAAGGCATCTTGAATAGCCTGACAATCTTTCTTGTAATTAGCTCGCTGTTCAAGCCAATTCAATAGTACATCCATCTTGGTTGACAATGCACACACCTTTTCTGGTACTTCTTCGCTCTTATTGCATAATTGAATGGTGTATGATGACCAGCCTTGATTAGAGGCTATCTTTTCCATAAGAGTTTTAGCTTTTCCAAGCGTGAGTGACATAAATGATCCTCCAGCAGTTGCATCTAGTTGTTCGTGAGCTTTCTAAGTTAATCCATGGTAAAAACCTTGCACGAGCAACCAATCTTCCATCCCATGATGAGGACAATCTAAAATGTATTCTTGGAAACGTTCCCATGCTTCTGGAATGGTTTCTCCCTTCTGCTATTAGAAATTGGAAATCTTTCCTCTTAAGGCATTTGTCTTGCCTATAGGGAAGAACTTTTCTAGGAAGGCCTTTGAACACTTTACTCACGTGTTGATGTAGAACCACTACTTCGCCTGTCCCACAAGTGAGAATGAAAACAAGCGAAGTAGTATGATCTCTTGAGCAACGTCCTTGATGATGACCGTGCTACTTATCTCCAGAAAATTCTAAAGATGAGCACTAGCATCTTCATGTGCCTTTCCACTGAATGGGGTAGCTTGCACCATGTTGATGAGGCTTGGCTTGAGCTCAAACTCGAGGTTGGTAGTTCTGAGTGTTGGTCTAGTGCGAATGTTCTCAATGCTTGGAGCAGAGAACTCACGCGAGGTCTTGTCGACCATAGCTTGAAAACTAGTGTTAAGCTTCCTCTTGATTTGGTTGATTCTGATTGATGGAAAGTTGTTGGTGAATCACAACCAAGTCTGCAATTTCCTATATAAGATATGAACAAAGACAAACAAGGGTAAGCCTGCTAAAGCAGAGGTTATGATATCATCAATAAGTATTTATTTGATCAATTCTCTATAGCCATGTGCCCCTCCCCGGCAAAGGCGCCAGAAGATTCGTTAAGAGCAAAAGATTGCTAAGTCATTCCTTATTTACTAAGTCTTTTGTACACCCAAGTATATACACTCTCATCTATAGTTTAACTAACTTTGGATCTATGCATAAGGAACATTACTAAGGAAGATCAAGAACAGAGCTTGTCTCCCTTCGCAACCGCGTTCTACTTGCTCTACAAACGAGGAGTAGGCTACAAAGGACTCAATGGGAGTGTCACATTCGTGATCTACCACATGACCTAGAGTGTAGAATGTATCCGCAGGCAAACAATATCTAAGCACCATGCTTACATAATGTTGACCACTTAACTCACTCGAGTACTGAGCTAAGAGCTTTGCGAGCATATGCATAAATTCATCATCAATCATAACTATATCAAGCATATAACTAGAGCAAACTAGGAACATAATAAATAGCAACGTAATATTGAAGTAGCACAAAGTCATAAAATATAGAGATACAATGGCTATACCAGTCTCCCAACGGTAGATCCAGAATCCTGAGCAATAGCCCACACTCTAGTTGAACCTTGCTAGCTAGCCTATACTAGAACTTTGAAGAATTGGAGCTCTATTCTCTTCTCTCTAGAAACCCTAATTTCTGGTCTAATCTGGACTTATGGCAGCGTGCTCTGGAGGGGGACAGGGGCTGGTTATATAGGCCGAAACATCCAATGTGAGCCCTTGGATCAAGCCGACTTAAAGGATGGTGTAGATGCAACCTAGGAGACGGTGGAGAACCGACATTCAAAGGAGGGGCTGACATGTGGGCCCAGGGGGCTGGGGCGGCCCCACCTGTCATCCTCTCGTCCTCTGCTTCGGTGACGTGGCTTCTGGAGTCCTCTGGAACCTTTTGGAGTAGTTTTCACCGTAGATAAGCGCGATTTAATTTGACGTTTTGACCCCCCCTTGACGGTTTTCTGAAATAACCCTAGTGAAAACACAGATTCATAAAAACTCATGGAAATTATTAGTTTAAACCCCTAAGTCTATGTTGGTGATAATTTTCATACATTATTTCAAGTTATATTGAAGTTTATAATGAATGATAACTATCGTCAATAGTACTCAAGGAGAACAAGTGAAGAGATCCTTGAAGTACGTAAAAAATATACATAATTTATTTATTACCATTGTGTTGACATATATAATCATATATATATATATATATTCATACTTTGGCTTTCATTCGAATTAAAGATTGAATGGAGGAAGCAAAAGGTCCTACGATGTGACCAGATCAAAGCAATTCAAGAGGCATTGTCAGGATTTCTTTTGGAGCAGGTCATAGATCCCAAGGGCACGTAGTATTATGACCCTAAAGAATTCATACCTAGTAGCCAAACGACGGAAGATTAGGGTTGCAAGAAATCCCAAGGACATGAGTACATTTGTGACTTCAATATATATGTACATATTCCATGCATGCACAACCTCTTGAAATATTTGTATATATATAGTTCCATACATTTTAGTGTGTTATTTATGTATAATGCTCGAACGGAACCTTATACGTACGTATATATGGACGTATATTAGCAGCGTAGAATTCGTATATGAAAAGCTAATCAAAACCAAAAAGAATTGAATTGAAAAGAAACCATAAAATAAAAAGGAATGAAATGGAAAAAAATGAAACCTTTAGTACCGGTCGGAAACACTACCCGAGACTAAACGTGCCAGCCTCGGTGCAATGTCTAGGGGGCATTTAGTCCCGGTTGGTAATAGCAACCGAGATTAAAGATCCACTTCTAGTCCTGGTTCTCATAACCGAGACTAAAGGGGGCCTTTAGTCCCGGATTCGTAATCCCAGTTGGTAAACTGGGACTAAAAGAGGTTCCCCAACCAAGACTGCAACATAGTCCTGCTCTAGTGAAGTCGTCTTGAGTACATGTGCAAATTTCAGGTTCTAGCCTAGCTCCACCACATTGATTAACTTTGGGTTGCTTTATTACGATTCTCTATCCACACGGAGCAAAGTTTCAAATTGCTTTATTACGATTCTTTATTACGATTCTCTGATCAAGCGGGCACAAAAGATGAACGATTTTGTTTTGACCTAGCTAGGAGTACAAAAGATACTCCTCCATCAACGGATCAACATCAACCTGACGTCATCTCACAGAAGGATCCTTCTAGAATCTGCTCCTTAAGAATTGTGCACGGCATTCATCAAACCCAAGTGAATTTCGAATTCGCACACGTATATCTCTGACTACCAAGCCAATCAATGCAATGTCACCTTAGGGATACTGTAGAGAGATACCATCTCGATTTCTTAGATCCAAATGTTGCGGTTGATTATAAGGCCAGTTTTATTGGGGTTTCATCTTCCAGTTTTCAACACACCCATATTTTGAAAACAGTGTAGAAGAGTTTCATCCCCATGAAACTCTCTCTACTCCCATGAAACTTTTATCTTCTCTCTTCATCAAGACAGTGACATGTCAGCATATTTAATGCCCATAAAACTCTATGAAATCCCCATTGAGACTGGCCTAATAAACGCTATTGAGATAATAATGATGTCTCTATGGCAACTAAAATTATTTTTTATATTACTTGTTTCTAATAAACATTCAACTCTATTTTCATATAAAATATCGGGTGTTGATCGTTTCCTAATTTTCAATTAAAATTGGCACAAATCTTAGTAATGTTGATATTAGATTTATTTACCACTGTATGGTGTTAGGGGCGAAGCCAGGAATCAAGGCCATCCGGGTCAGCTCCACTGATCAACGCACAAAATCTACTTGCAAACAATAAATGCACGTAGGATTTGCTAAAATTTATAGGGGTCGCCTGACCCGGCAGCTACACGTAGCTTCTCCTGTTAAGCATAAGAACGGCTGCAGAAAATGGTCCTTTGAGGGTGGGGTGGTGAGGTGAGGAGTAGCTCATCCTTCTTCGTATACTTTTCTTGGTCATTGTTCCTCTTTCTGCTCTATGATCTCTGTCTCATGGAGCTCTGCTTGCCACGAGGACTTCGGGGATATTTGGGACTGCTCTACAAACTCAGAGCAGCTCCATAAAAAACTAGAGTTTGTGGAGCACCTCACAACTTCAACCTTTTTTTTCTTGAATAGAGTGCGTGAAGCTAAAACCGTTTAGCTAAAAAAACATAGAGCGGGACAGTCCCAAACACCCCTTAAGCCGCCCCTTATATCTCTCAGGTGCGCCAGTGATTAATGGATTAGTTTGACTATAAATAAATAAAAAACAAAACTACATCAAGACAGTACTCGTAGCGCTACTAATAACCCAACAATATGGCAATAATTCAACGACAAAATCGCAGTCAATCCTCACCACGATCAACACTTTTCAAAAAAGGTTCTTCTATAAAGTTTTACTTTACTACAAACCATCGGTCACAATGGTAACTTCGTATGGCTGCATCACGTGAAGTATACGATGTCATCTTTAAAGGACAAGAAGACCGATTCATTTCGGCACGTCCTTGTACCGTCTATGCTACTACTCATTATCATTTTCAAGTACGTGCAATTATCGAAAACCCAAGTACGTGCAATTATCATTTATTGAGAGATTAATATCGTTGCCCCCACTTCCTAGATTACTGCTTTTTTCCATTTTTCTTAAAGAACTAGACCTGACACGAGAGCTACGTACGCAACTAATACTACTGTCCAACGAAAACGTCCATACGAACTCATTTTGGCACAAGTATACGAAAAGAAAAACATCATTTTCCCGGCCAAATACTTGGAAGCGACCTGTGCAAAACCCATCGTTGCCTTCCCCGGAAGTAAACACACGATTGTACTCCAGTGGCTACTACGTACGGATCGCAACGAAAACCACAGCCTAATAATCTCCACTACTAATCCTTGTCATCACGCCATGATGGAGTGCAATTTTTGCTCACGCATGCAACAGTTAACTCCGGTAGTTAGTACCACCTCCGGTCATTATTGCGGTTAGTTGACCCATACCAATTGCTCGTGTGAAATGAAATCCCCAACGTGCCCAATAGGCCATCATCATCGCTCTCGACTGAAACCGAGCACAGCAAAGGCAAGCTGAGAGGATCCGATCCGGATTCCACTGCGCCGGTGGTGCCTGGTAGCGTCGGATGGATCGGTCGGAGGCTAGCGGGGTCTCCGGTAGGGCCCTTTTTTACTTTCCAACGCCCTGGACGTTGACGGCCGCCCAGCCAGCCAGCCCGGCAGCCGCAAAGGATCCGCGACCCACCGCACCGCGCCAAGACAAATCCAAACACCCGCGGGGTTCAAAAGCGCCAGCACCCAGCACCGACGTGTCCTAGTCCTAGGTTTCCGGGTGCATCCGATCTCAGCCGTCCGCTCGTGCGCCAACAGCCCCGATCTGTCCCACTGGCCGAATTTTTTGTTTTTTCTACCCTTTTTTTGAAAGTTTGTCACAAATATACCTCTGGAGGTGTGCTTTCAAAATCTAGACCCTCAACTCGGCGCCGTAGTAATTGACACCGAGATTACACGTCTCGGCGTCATAATAATTGGCGTCTAGGTCTTGTGCCCAAGCTGGCGCCAAGGCAGACGTGGCAGCCAGCTCGACGCCATAGATCTTGGCGCCGTAGATCTTGGCACCGAGCTCGGAGCCTACATCTTTGGCGTCGTGCCTACCTGACATGTGGGCTCCCTTTTCTTTCTCTCTTCTTCCTCTTCCTCTTCCTCTTTCCTTTCTCGCTTTCGCCCCTTGTCCTCCTCCTGCTCCCGGCGCACCACGACCTCGTCGTCGATCCTGTTGTTCGCGTGGCAGGTCTGCTCCACCCGGGCGTGACCCCGGCCCCTGCTCCGGCGTCCACGAGTCGGCCCCTCCCCGCCGGCCGCCGGCCGTTCCATTGCTGCCGCTGACCCTCGAAGTGTCGAGGGCAGACCTTGGAAAGGGACGAAGGGAGGGGCTAGTGTCCGGCTGCAAGGTCGCAGCACCCGCCATGGCCGGCAAGTTCGGCTAGTGCTTTTCGCCTCCAACGTCGCCTGCTCTGTTTGTTGCATTCATCGGACAGGTAAATTTTGTGAATATGCAATGTAGGTACTTAGTTAGCTTGAATTGTAGCTCTAGTTTGATTATTCGGTACTTACTAGTATATGTGATGATGTAGGTAGTTGATTTACTTAGTGAGATAGGTATGTAGATAGATACATACATAGATACATAGGTACATAGATATAGTTAGATAGCTAGTTGTATATTCAGTTATTTAGGTAGCATTTAGCTATTTTGTTACTAGATTACATCTATATACTTAGTTATTAACCTATTTACTTAGGTTGTAGTTAGTTAGTATGTATTAGATAGGTACTATATAAAACTTGTCGGGGACCGAATACCGGGGTACCCAAAGAGGAGAAGCTAATAACCATCAAACGTTGATGGTTCCAAACGGACAAGAACGCAACTACACCTCTTGCCCAACGACCGAGGGTTAACTCCGTCTCGTCCGACCCCCAGAGGTTGGCCCTGCCTCGCCCGACCCCTGAGGGCTGGCTCCGCCTCGTCCGACCCCTGAGGGATGGCTCCGCCTCGCCCGACGTTCGGAGGCAGGCTCCGCCTCGCCCGACATCCGGAGGCTGGCTCCGCCTTGCCCGACGTCCAGGGGCTGGCTCCGCCTCGCCCGACATCCGGGGGCTGGCTCCGCCTCTCACGACGTCAGAGGGTAGGCTCCACCTCGCCCGACGTTCGGGGGCCGGCTCCGCCTCGCTCGACATCCGGGGGCAGGCTCCGCCTCGCCCAATGTCTGTGCGCTGCTCCTTCATAACTGCGCTCGCAGATAAGGCGGGGCACTCAAGTCAACCGCAATACCGAGGACCATACCCTGCACGCCTGCAGAAAAGTACCATCAGGATATGACCAGACGGGTGCTTTAAGCCCTTCCAGGAATGTCAGAGCCCAAACAGTGTTGTGGGCGCCGACATTTGTCCTACAGTATTATGGGCGCCGGCATTTGCCCTCGGACACGAATCCTGACGGAAACATACGACAACCACTATGGTCCAGGAGGAAACTCATGCCATCTACAGTAACAAACGTGGGGCCTCTACGCCGTCTGCTCCCCATAGGGTCACGGCTCGGCACCCTGGTGCGTCGCGCCGCCCGTCGGGGCGAGATGGGATGTGACCACTTGTTGAACGAAGCCAGAGCATGGCCCTATCAGGATCAGCAAACGTGCTATCCCTGGCACCGTCTGCCATGTCAGCAGGCTGGCTCAGAGGAAAAGGAAGACCTGGCACCTTCGAAGGACCTTCTTGGCCTCTGGTTTTTCTTCTTTCTCCCATCTGTAATCCTTGCTCCCCCTTGATTTATAAAAGGGAAGGTAGGGCACCCCACTAAGGGGATGGATCGATTCCACACACATCACACAACATAGCTAAGCAGCATCCAAGCTCTCAGCACCCGTTCGACCTTTCCCTCAGAGACTTAGGATCTGTCCCTCTCTGGCCCGTTTGTACCCCCTACTACGAACCTTTCAGTGTAAATAACATGAGCATCTACCATGAACTGGACGTAGGGACATTCTGCCTGAACCAGTATAAACCTTGTGTCTTTTTAGCACACCATCCGGACCTAACGCGCAATAATACAAATTTACTAGTTGGTGTTTACTCGAAACACCGACAAAACTACTTTGGACTAAATGATTTGTGTTTGAATTTGTGTATGAACTAATAGATGGACAACCTAGTGAGCATATATCATAGAGGCACAGTGGAAAGAGATCGCTATGGATATGTTGAGTTTGTTTATATACAAAGCGTGCATGTGTTATTCAATGAGAAACCTTCATTTAGAGAGTTTGTTGTAAGGGCTCAGGAGGAGCTACATTGCCATGGAGATGATGGCATCATAGGTGAGGGTGTACTTCACCTAGGTTCCCCTCGCAACATCCTAAGGAAGATGATCCCAATTGGGTATGCGGATCGGTGGGAGAACTATGTGATATCGGCTATGAAGTGCCAGTTCCAAAGTTTAAATGTGGTTGTGCATCAGGTGGTACTTGATCACATCCCTCATGGGTTTCCCCCAAAAATGGGTCAGTGGGCACAATTTGACCCTCCTGTCCCGGAACCTGATATGGATGTGGAGGTTGCACCTACAGTTCTCGATGCTCAATCTGCCCCCAATGAGATTGTTGGAGATGCTTGTCGAACTCATGATGTTGTGGCAGATCCTCCTCATGAGATCCCTTTGACACAGAATCATCCAAGTAAGTGTCTTATCCACATCATTATTGGGAGCTTACCCCCTTCCTTACATCCATTTTTCTCATTCTTTCCTCATATTTCTACTTATGTTGTAGGAGACATTCTTGACAATGTGGATGTGCCCCCTATTGATGCGCAAGTGCACTATGGAGATGGATTCCGTGGTTCCAATAGTGTTGAAATTATGAATGATTTAGAGCCATATGAGATGGCAAGGACTCTTGATTCTGATGATGATCGTCCTGTTGGAGAGCTGACGAAGAGTGGCGTTGAGATGCTGAGGCGTATCTTTCCCGGCCACCATGATCTAAGAGTTCACGAGTTCAGCGATCTTGCTCATTCCGATCAAAGATGTGCGAGAAGAGGCGTGATGATGAGCTGCTAGAAGCTCCTAAGGCCGGCCCTAACATGGTAATTGAGAAAGGTAGGGTATTCAAGGACCTCCCTGCATTGAAGAGGTGGTTGCAGGCATTTGCAGTGATACGAAAGAGACCTTACAAGGTCTTGCATTCATATGCGGAGCGCCGTTACACAGTTGTGTGCGACAAGGAACGCTGCCCATGAAGGGTTTGTGCAAGGAAGCAAAAGGTCACCGAAAAATGGAAGATCACAAAAGTTGTTGGGCCACATAATTATGCTAACCATGTGCTTAACTGAAGCATCGGTAGTTGACATCTATCCTCATTGCCAAGTGGTTGATGGGAATATTGCAGGGAGAACTCAACATGAAGGTTATGACAATTATCAGGACCTTTGAGGCGTTGTATGGAGGTTATGTGATAACTTATGGTAAAACTTGGAGGGCTAAGCGGGCGTGGAAGATGATATATAGGGAATTTGGCGGGATGGGTATGAGCATTTGCCAAAGTTTTTCAATGCAATCAAAGTGGTATATCTAGGCATGCATTATGAGTACATACCAAAACCAAATGTATGAAAGGATGGGAGGCAAATATTCTCCCGTGCTTTCTGGTGCTTCCCTCGGTGTGTCGAGGCCTTTAAGCACTATCGTTCCGTCTTCTCCATTGATGGTACATTCTTGATTGGCAAATACCAGGGCATATTTCTTATAGCCATATCCTGTGACACGAACAACAAGTTGGTTCCTTTGACATTTGCTTTGGTTGAGAAGGAGAACAATGATTGTTGGGGATGGTTCTTGAGGTTAGTCCGGCCGGATACATGTGGTTGGCCCTGGCAGGGAGGTTGGTGTCATATCTGATAGGCACTAGGGCATACTTAATGCCGTGCGAGAGCAGATAGAGGGTATGCACCTTTGCACCATTGTTGGTGTACTCGGTACCTTCTTGCCGAGAATCTACTCGGAAGGATGGTGTGAAGGATAACTTTGATCTGTTCTACGAGGCTGCTCGACAGCTTGAGGACAAGTACTTTCAAAAAAAGTTAGAGCAGGTCAGAACCACATCAGAGTTTATGGTAGATGTTATTATGGACTATTATGGACTTGGTAGACTTTCATTATGAACTATTGTAGACTGTATGGACTATTATTATGGACTGTATGGACTATTATTATGGACTATGAACTACTATGGACTATAATTATGGACTGTGGACTATTAATATGCTCATGTATATGATTTGAGATGATTATGGCATATATTTGTATGTTTAAACATGTTGTATTGAGGTTAAATATTTATGTCATATTTGTGTATGGATTGCATCAAAAAATAGGGGAAATTATGTCAAAATTTTCTACCTAAAGTACATTTGTGCAGTACACCTATAGCATCTAGCCTTTACAGTGATTCATCATGTCACCATCGAATATGCTTTTCAGTGTCCTTCAAAATAGTGATTGAAGTCCAAATTCAAATAGGCTTTTTAGTCATGGAATCTAGGCTCTCTAGAGTCCTTCGATGTAGGCTTTTCAGTTATTCTGAGTAGACTTTCTAGGAGCATTTACAACACAATAAAACGGCTTGCAAACCTGCCTCCGCCTATATATATGTGTTCTAGGATACATTGTTAACCAAAAGCAAAACCAAACTAGTATTTGATTTCATTAGAGTAGGAATGTTTGGAGGGTCATCTAGAGGAAAGGGTTTTGGGAGTGGGAGAGGAAAGGGGGAGATGAAGGGAACTCCCATTGTGTGGGAGAGGTCTCTTGGTCCTGATTTCTTTGAGGAACCAGTGTATCAGTTTCCCCACGAGAGCAAGAGTGATTTCACTAAAGAGTGCCCTCTCAGAGGATACGATAACCGGAAAGAAGATTGGCCAAAATGCATGCATGGTGAGGACTGCTTAGTGTAGATGTTCACCAAGGGGATCGACGGAGGTCGTCGCATCTTCAAATGCCTGCGAGCATGGGTAATTGCTATTACATTTCGTTTGTTAAATATGTTTCTCGAATACCCTTACAACTCACAGGACATACTTATTGTAGTCTTCCGAGTTCAAAGAAAACTATGGGTTCACTAGGTTGGTCGATCCTTGACTAATTTATCCGCATCAGCAGTACATCTACTACCTGCAGGACCTTATCTTTGATCTACAAAGAGAAGTTAGTAGTGGTTACAAGGAAGACGAAGACGACAACAACAACAATGGTGCAGGTTCACAGGAGGCACTCTGTAATGATCCATATTACACCTGCCCTAATCACAAGAACAAGGGGCCTCCGCCGCCACCCCCACCCCCACCACCACCACCACCAACAATAGGAGGCTACTGTGGAGAAGGTGCAACACAATTTACTATGTGGCCACACTACTAGGATAACCCTATCTTATTCACATGGCACATCCATGTGCTTATTGTTTGGTTTAATTACCTAAGGCATGCTATGTTTAGTTGAAGGAACTATGTACCTTTGTTTGGTACATGTCCTCACATGCCATTTCGTGTGCTTGTTGTTCGCTTCAATTACCTAAGGTATGTTAGGTTTAGTTCAAGACCTCTGTACCCTAGTTTGGCACATGTTCTCACATGCTATTTCATGTGTTGTGCGTGTTGAATTATATAATGTCCTACTTCGTTAGGTTTTATTTGTAGTACGTGATCTCATTTTATTACGTCCGCAATATTAAACTGAATATTATAACCATAGATAATGAAAACAACAACACAATGAAAAGTCCAATACTATGGCACATTAAACAACACAATAATACTAGAAGTACATGCTGACAAACTAAATAACGCAGTAGATGACCTAAGTATGCCCATACTTAAAGTGCATTACATGATAACACAATGAAAAGTCCAACAATAAACAACATTGTTGAAAGGATCTAAACAATGCTTAGAGGAGGGTGAATAGGCGTATCTAAAAATTTCTACGTAATCTCAAAGTCAAATGTTAGTGACAGTCAGAAGTCCCGACAGTTTGGGGTGGAACTTCTGGCACCCGGAAGTTCCGACGCAAAAAGTCAGGAGTTCCGGCACCTACGAGAATTGCACTATAAGTGCTAAAACAAACTTTGAGTGAAAGATATCTTACAACTCCACTCCCTAGTGGTAAGGTGAAGTGTTGGGGTTGCTTATTTGATGCCAGAAGGTCACCACTTCATAGATCGAGTCCAACCCCTAAGAGAAGAGTTAGGGAGAAAAACAAACCAACAAGAATAAATATGATATCACAAATCACAACAACAACAAGCATGTGGGACACAAGAATTTATTCTGAGGTTCGGCAACCCCACAAAGGAGCTCCTACATCCTTGTTGTTGAGGTGACCACAAAGGTCGGAGTCTCTTCCACCTCCTTGCCTCTCTCAAAGCAACCACAAAGGTTACTTGAGCTTTCCACTAAGAAATCAAGGGTAATACAAGCTTCCCAAGTCTCTTCCACAAGATGGAAGTTTTTGGGCGATGCCTAGTCGTCTAGGGTTCTAAGAACCCAAGAATAATAGACGCAAATCCAACCAGCTTGATGAACAAATAAAGTGCTCAAGCTTGCCAAAGTGATTCTCTCACTCAATCCACTCTTCTTTCACTCAAAACCCTATGGGAATCGAAGATTGGAGCAAAGAGGAGAGGAGAGTGGTGCCTTGAATGCTTGTGAGCTATTTTGGATGAAGGTTGGTGAACAATGAATGAGTAGTCTAGTTAGAAGAGAGGAGAGAGCTATTTATACTCATAGGCAAATCCAACCGTTCAGATCTGAGTTGGAAGTTCCGACATAGATCGCCAGAACTTCCGGCCCTTCTACAAAACACTGTTCAAGGTGCAGTCAAAGATGGTCAACACAGCCAGAGCCGAAACTCCCGGCGGAATACCAAAACTTCCAGCAGTCGGGACTCCCGACGCACAGCCGAGCCAGGGGGCTAAGTCCTAGGGCAACGGGACTTCCGGCGAGAGCCGGGACTTTCGGCACCCGAAACTCCCGACTCTAGTCGGGACTTCCGACGGACGAAGGTGCGCAGGCGGGCTGGAGGCTAAGTCAGCAAGCGCCGGGACTTCCGGCACCGAATGTCAGGACTTTTGACTCCCGGAACTCCTGGCTCAAGCCGGGACTTCCGGCTACCAAAAATCCATAAACTATATCTAAGTGTCCATTAGGTGATTTTATGTCTCTCTTTAGATTTTATTTTTATACTTGAGCACTCTATCTTCCTCAGACCACCTAAACTTGCATCCCTCTTTATAGTACGGCATACCTAAACCCAAAACAGAATAAAAATGCTTTTAAGAGCGCTTTGGGTTCATCCGCCTTTTGCACTTTAAGAATTGAGGGATACCATTTCATCTTAAATCAACTCTTTGAAACTTTCAAGAGATTAAAGCTGTAATATATCTCATTAAGATCACATTAGTCCCTAATTTGAATGTCATCAATACACCAAAACCCTCATAGGGGACAAATGCACTTTCAATTGTTCATGAATAAACCATAAAACTAGCAAGTCATGAAGACCACTAAGTGCAACAAGGTCACTTTTTCTTCCTCAGGGCATCAGGATTTTCCTCCATCACTGCTTTCGCTCGGCGTGCACGCTCAAGATTCTTCTCGCTCTCCTCCCTATACGCAGCAACACGCCTCCTTTTCTCCTCTTTCTTGTGCTCTATTTCTGCAGTCTCCTCTCTGCGTCTCTTCTTCATCATCTCCTTGTCCTCTGCCTCCCACTGCAACAGTTCTATATCTATTTCTTGTCTTCAGGCTTGATCTCAGTGTCGATCCACTGCTCAAAATCACAGAGTAGTGGAGGGGTCTGCAACAAATATAATTGTTACAAAACAAAAAATCATGCAAGATTTCATATGATAGAAAATAATTATTACACAACATCAATTTCTCACCATCTTGTTAAGCGGCGCTGACGAAGTGTAGGCTCAAACGCAAAATTAGAACACATCCAATACCTCTGCCTATACGTGTCCTCTTCATCGGACTTGGCTACCTTGCAATGATCACCGCAAACATGGGCACCAGAACCCCACTAGGCAGAGGCAATGGGTCGAAGACATTTCTGGTCATCCGTCCATAACTAAAATTTAACCAATTTCGTTATAAGAACCGAAAGCAATTAACATTAAACCCTAAACCTAGGGTTTTCTATTTGATCCACAACAATGAACCCATAATATAACAACATGCGCTGAGGTTACCTTGGTTTGCTAGTTTTCCACGCCTTGGCATCCTATGGTTGTATAATATAAATATTAAAAATTACATAAAACCCTAAGTAATGATGATTCTTAGGTTGAAAAATCCGACTAATATATACCGAATCGATGCAAAAAAAAACTAGGAGAAGAGAGAGGATAACTTGCTCTCGAAGATCTACGGATCAAATCAAAGTTTCCAAGGTCCAATAAGCCGAGTCGTGAGGTAGGGCGAAGTGGGAAGAACAAAAACCCGAGAGGGAGGAGAAAGAAGAGGAAGAATCCTCGGCCAGAAAGGTTGGGCGTTGCATTAAGGCCCCGTTTGGTAGGGCTTCACTTCACTAGTGAAGCAATTTTTTTTGCTTCAGCTCCACGAACAGTTCCACCAGTGGAGCTGAAGCGGTTTTGGTAAACCGTTTGGGAAAATAGCTTCCCTGTGAGAGCATGTTTTTAAGGGCTTCACCAGTGAAGCTATTTCATTTTACCCCGTTTGGCAGAAAACGGCTTCAAACGGCTCCTGAAGCTGGTGGAGAAGCCCTACCAAACGGGGCCTAAAATACCACATCGACGCCAATAATCCCGACGCCAAGCTCGGCGCCAATAATCCCGACGCCAATGATCTCGACGCCGAGGTGGCTGCCATGTCACCGCCACGTCTGCGTCGACGCCGACGTGGCCGAGGAAGCTCGGCGCCAAACTCTGGCGCCGAGACGTATAATCTCGGCGTCAATTACTATGGCGCCGAACTGAAGGTCTAGATTTTGAAATCACACCTTCGTATGCATATTTGTGACAAACTTTAAAAAAGAAAGAAAAAAAAAATCGGTCCCACTGGGGGCACGACCGCACGGCCGTAATTAGCCGTCGCGCCTCCCGGCCGTCAGTTCCGTCGCGATTTGCGCGCTGAGTGAGGTGGCATGGATCAAAACACCGAAGCGGCCGTAGAGTATGGCCTGTGAGGCCCGTGGCACTCAAAGCAGTCTCTTCCATGACCTGTGGGACCGTTTGAACGTGGTCCCGACGCGGGTGAGGTGGGGTAGGGTGTGCATGCCGTGGGGAATGGACCACGGTGGTTAAGTGGGCCTCGTTTGCCTCGTGTGTGTGTGCATTTGGATGTACTGGCAAAGGTAAAATTTTGCTTTAATCTGGTGCCAAGCATGTAAATTTGACAAAAAAACAAACCTGAAAAATTAGGACCGACCATTTCCCATGTGCCAGAACGCACCTCAGATGCACTTTCGAGACACATCACCTAAGAAAAGAACAACACGAGCACATAAGTGTTCCATGGTCCATTGGTCCTGCGCAGCAACCACCAACAAATTGAATGATGAAATGCAGGCATGCAAGCACTGCTTACTACTAGTTAGTTGAGACGTCAGTTTTCGTTGCAGCTGACGCATCATGCTCACTCACATTGGACAATATCCTCACAACAAAGAATCACTATATAGATAATAATCATCACATAGAAAAACAGGGGAAGATCTCGATTTATGTCTCCAAGGCAACAGTTTTATCCATTATTATTACAGGAAAAAATTGCGCTAACTAACCTATAATAATTTCCACGTGGCTGGTCAAAATCATCCACACCGCGGCTACCAACCCCAGCCGTGCCTCTGCCTCTCGCAGCACGGCACCCTCGAGTCTCTAGTCCCATACCCTCACCTCCGCCCGTGGCCCCGGGCGGTACCCTCACCGTCGGGCCCACCTCGCCCCCTCCGCCCCGGGATTTTTAACTTTTTGCCATCCTTACGGATGACACTCATTCGTTTGCCACTTTTATATGCGCTCCTACACAATTGCCATCGCAAAAAGTAAACCTCCTATGTTTTTGCCATTTTTGTTGACATGGCACGCCAGGTGGGCACGCCAGCGTGGCAGTGAGCCTGAGAAGGCCTACAAAGCATGCGAAATGACCTATTTACCCATGTTGCTTCTCTCTCTCTACTCGTTGACGCATGGGCCCCATATGTCAGCTTTGTCTTCAACCTCCAGCCATGGATGGGAGCCGGGCACCTCCAGCTTCATCTCACACCTCCAGCACTTGGATGGGAGCCAGGCACCTCCAGCTTCGTCATCCCTCCATGGCTGCCGAGCAGCCGAGGACGACGAGCAAGGCACCGCCCGCGAAGTCGATGGAGGAGTTCTTGCGGCAAAGAGGGGCTAGTGGCAGCCAGCCACGGGTAGAAGCGAGGCTCTCCGGCGAAGTGCTTCGGTTGAGGTGGAAGACGCCACTACGGCCATGGATTGGCGCTGAGATGCAGATAGGCAGCCGCGGCTGGTCCTTGCGGCGCCAACGAAGGAGACAGGGAGGCGAGAGCTGCTGTGTATGCGGAGATCGGTGAGCTCGACCTCGGGACGACAATGGCGGCGACTGCGGTGGTTCACGGCGATGGGGCGGGGGTTGCCGAACGACGAGTAGCGAGGTGAAGTCGTCGTGCCACTGCGAACTCGCAGAGCCCGTTGGGAGTAGCAGAGACGGCTGGATGGGGGAGATCGATGGTGACGATGGAGCTCCAGTCATGGCCACAGCTGAAAGGTCCTAATATGGCTAGAGGGGGGGTGAATAGCCTATTTAAAAACTACAAATCAACTAGAGCAATTTGATTAGTAAAACAAATAGCGAAATGCAAACTTGCTCTAGCTCTACAAGGGTTGCAAGCCACCTATCCAACAATTCTAGTTGCAAAGATCTATTTGCACACAATCTACTTGACCACTACTCACTAAGAGCTCTCACGAATGCGACACTAAAGAGCTCCACTAGATATGTTTAAAGCACAAGGCAAGCTCTCAATTCTAATTACACTAAAGAGCTTGCTATATCTAGTTTGCGAAAATGTAAATGAGTAAGTGAGACGATTATACCGCCGGGTCGTGGAGTGAACCAATTCACGATGAATATATATAGACAATCACCGGGAGAATGCAAATGACAAGAGACAACCGATTTTTCTCCCGAGGTTCACGTGCTTGCCAACACGCTAGTCCCCGTTGTGTCGACCAACACTTGGTGGTTCGGCGGCTAAGAGGTGTTTCACAAACCTCGTCCACACGATAGGACACCGCAAGAACCGACCCACAAGTGAGGTAACTCAATGACATGAGCAATTTACTAGAGTTACCTTTCGGCACTCCGCCGGGGAAGGTACAACTCCCCTCACAATCACCGAAGGCGGCCACGAACAATCACCAACTCGTGCCGATCCTTCACCGCTGCTCCAACCGTCTAGGTGGTGGCAACCACCAAGAGAAACAAGCGAAATCCGCAGCGCAACACGAATACCAAGTGCCACTAGATGCAATCACTCAAGCAATGCACTTGGATTCTCTCCCAATCTCACAATGATGATGGATCAATGATGGAGATGAGTGGGAGGACTTTGGCTAAGCTCACAAGGTTGCTATGTCAATGAAAATGTGCAAGAGACATCCCTTGAGCCGGCCATGGGGCTATAAATAGAGCCCCCATCAAATAGAGCCGTTGTACCCCTTCACTGGGCAAAACACGTTCTGACCGGACGCTCCGGTCATACCGATCGGACGCTGGCCCTCAGCGTCCGGTCGCCCGATGGACGCCACGCGTCACCAGCTTCAAACGCTGTTCGTCATATTTCAACGGCTACGAAGCTGACCGGACGCTCCGATCAAAACTGATCGGACGCTGAAGCCCCAGCGTCCGGTCGTTTCCAGTAAGCTCCCCGAAGCATGTTTTTTCGACCAGACGCGTCCGGTCCACCTTGACCGGACGTAGACCAGCGTCCGGTGCTCAACCCTACCCACTGTGCCGTCTGACAGCTCGACCGGACGCAGCCTTTCAGCGTCCGGTCGCTGAGTGACCCAGCATCCGGTCAGTAGACCGACGCCAGCATCATTTCGACCAACTCCATTTCAACTCTAACTTCTTCACCCTTGCTCAAATATGCCAACCACCAAGAATTTTGCATCCGGCGCAATAGAAAATAGACATTTCATTTTTCCAAAAGCGCCGAATCCTGCCTCGCAAGCTCGGCGGGAGGGAGAGAGGGACCCAAACCCATCTCAACCCTGCAAACACCTTGTGCACATGTGTTAGCATATTTTCACAAATATTTTCAAGGGTGTTAGCACTCCACTAGATCCTAAATACATATGCAATGAGTTAGAGCATCTAGTGGCACTTTGATAACCGCATTTCGATACGAGTTACACTCCTCTTAATAGTACGGCTATCTATCCTAAATGTGATCACACTCACTAAGTGTCTTGATCACTAAAACAAAATGGCTCCTACATTTTATACCTTTGCCTTGAGCCTTTTGTTTTTCTCTTTCTTCTTTTCCAAGTTCAAGCATTTGATCATCACCATGCTATCACCATTGTCATGATCTTCGTCATTGCTTCATCACTTGGAGTAGTGCTACCTATCTCATAATCATCTTGATAAACTAGGTTAGTACTTAGGGTTTCATCAATTAACCAAAACCAAACTAGAGCTTTCAACAGCTCCGTGCAAGCTCCAGCTTCTACCCCACCTCCGTGGAAGCTGCAAACAGGAGCAAGCGCAGGGAGCTTTTATGAGGCAGCAACTCTGTAGCAGCACGACCTAAGTGCCAGCGCGCCGCTCCTCCTCTCTCCGCCGCTAGAGCCCGCTTGCCATCGAGTCGCTCGGCTTTGGGTGATGGCTGGAGGTTGAAGACAAAGCTGACGTGTGGGGCCCACGCGTCAGCGAGTAGAGAGAGAAGTAACAGGGGTAAATAGGTCATTTCGCATGCTATGTAGGTCTTCTCATGCTCACTACCACGCTGACGTACTCATCTGGCGTGCCATGGCAGCAAAAATAATATAAACTTAGAAAAATGACAATCGTGGAAGAACGCGTATAAAAATGGAACGAAGCGGTCTGATCCGTAACCATGACAAAAAGTTAAAAATCCCCTCCGCCCCGCCCCCACAAGGCCACAAACAGTCGGCCGCGCCCCGCGCCCAGACACGCACGAGCGCACGCAGGCAGGCAGAGGAGGGGGGCCGCGCGAGCTCTGCGCGAAGCGAGGCGTGGTGGTGGGGCGGCGAGGGAAGCGAGGCCGGGCGGGGTCGGCGGCCGCCTCCGCTGACTCGGCGGGAGCGGACCGGTGCGGGAGGTGCGCGGCGCGGGGGAACTGACTGTCCGGGTACCGAAAGGTCGGCACCACGGCGGCCGCGGCGGAGGCCAACGGCGGCGGGGGCGGGGACCCCGGGGCCGCGGCGAGGCGGCGCTGGGATCTGCCCGGCGAGGCGGCCGGGAACATGTAATGGCGTTTCTCTCTCTCTGCTGTTATCCTGTTTCTCTTGTGGGCGTTGGGGGGTGTTTCGGTGGCTGCGCCTTGCGCTTGTTGGGTTTCTGAGCCGCGTGGTGGATCCGGGTGGTTTGGTGTGTCGATTCTTGGGGGGGTGGTTTCGGTGATTTGCGCGATTTCTCCGGTGAGTTTTGGGTCGGTGGGCGCGGATTAGGGTTTCGCGCGCGTGTGGGGGGTGAAGGCCGCGGCTCTCGAATGGTTCCTCGTCGTGTGATATGTTATAGCTGAAATGTCTGGTTTTCTCTGAACTAGTAGTGCTAGAAATGGCCGGTATTCGTTTGTAGCCTGCGTGGGAGGCATTAACGGGGTAATGAGTTGGCTTCCCTGCAAACAATGGGATAAGGCATTAGCGTGGATCCTTAAATAAATTGTGGAATAGGGGCGTTGACTGATTATTCAAGGTCGTGCACTCGTGTTCTTGTGAAATGGTTGTCCAATGGGCGTGTAGCGATTGCGATAGAGCTCTTTGAATGTTTCTAGTTGTGTTGTTGAACTCAGCCGTGCTTAGTTTTATATTTCAAATGTCACATCCTGGAGATTTTTCAAAATTGTTTTGTAAATAAAGTTTGCTGATTCTAAGCTATGCGCTGTGAAGGATTTATTATTCTGTCTTAGTGGCCATGATGTAAGGGCTCCCGCTAAAAATCTTGTATTGCTTCCCGTGGGTTTTGTATATACGACAAAATATTCAAGATTTTCTGGTATTTATTGCCTGGTGAAGTTTATAATAAATGCACTCTGCAATCTTGAACATCCAAATAAACATTGTCGCGTTGTGCATTGTTTGAAGAAATTGGAACATAACTCTTGTCATGAACGTGACCAAGTTGGAGCTACATTGCATTCATGTTTTAGGAGTTTGCTAGGCTGGCATTTCAGTAAACTTATATATTGCACAAATTCTACAGCAATGAGTTAAATGTGAAGCTTCTAAGTGACAGATTACCAAAATCATCTATAACTTCTTCTGATTTACGCAATAGCTCTTGATTCGAACTTAAGAAACACATGTGTAATCTTTGTTACATGTGGACTTCAGAAATATCAGATGACAACTCTCCATTTTTGTATGATTGTTCTATATTTGTCAGTTGGATTTTAGCATATTGGATTTTTCTGCTTTGTTGTAAGGGTAGTTGCTTGCATGTCATTGATAATGCCTATGCTTATATTAATTAGTTGTTCTTTTCTTAGTTATAAACAATTGATGGGAGCGCTATGTTATAGTCCTGTTTGACTCTATTATTTATTCTATATGATTTGATACGTAAGGCGCTTCAAGGCTCCATCTGATTCTGCTGTACACTTATATTTATATATGTTTTTTTAATAAAAAATGCAGTGCAATGGGGAAAGAAGTTGTTGATATGTCTACTGATGAAGAATCAGATTGTGTAGTTATATGTCCACCTAACGGAAATGCTGATCATGAGGAAGTTGTGAGTG
Source organism: Miscanthus lutarioriparius (assembly GCA_904845875.1). NCBI lineage: Eukaryota > Viridiplantae > Streptophyta > Magnoliopsida > Poales > Poaceae > Miscanthus > Miscanthus lutarioriparius. The sequence continues at coordinate 94,328,292 of CAJGYO010000004.1, read as the reverse complement.
GCAGCCATGATGAAGATTCTTCAGGAAGGCAAGAGAACCCTCATGCTATGAACTCACATATGGACAGCAACAGCCAGGACGATCTGTCTGTAAACCCAGACCTCCTCAAGCCGATTCGTCAGCAGGAGTCTTCTCTCAGCAATTCACCAGCAAAGCCTACAGTAGCTAGACAGCAAGGGTCTAGGCACACTGTCCTTGAGCCATGCACTGTTGCACCTGAAAGAAGGTCATCTGGAGCAGGAAATTGTGCTCCAATTCCTCATCCCATCAGCAATGGGGAAAAACTTTCGGATAAAAGTAGCTCCTCACCAAGAAGCATGGCAAAGAAGGTCTGGTAGTCATCTGTACCCTCCTTTGAACTTTACCCTTTGGGCTTCATCTACTTCTCTTTGTTTGTTAGACAGTCTTCTATTTGCCTTACACTGCCAAATTAACATTTGGACATGAAAGTAGGCAACTTTAGTGACAAACTTTGTACTATTTGTGGATTTGCAGAGTCCATCAGTCACACCCAGGAAGCCTCTCCAATCTGACAATAGTTCTCACAGTCCAGAAGAGGACTCATATTCTGTCACTTCTTCGTATCCTTTCTTCTTTTCAAATATGGATCACGTTGAATTCTCCGATGGATCCTATTGTTCTGTCTGTTTAGTGTCTCCTTTTTTTTTAATATTTTTATGCATATGAACTCCATAAAATTTTGGACGGAACACTTTTCTATGCCTTTATAACTGACTGTTAGTAGAAAAGATTCCTTCATTTGTATTCCCCAATTTCCTGAGCTGTATACAGAACTGTAACTTCAGCAAGAGCTGGAAAAACTAAGAAGACAACTGTTGCTGTTGCACCTACATTCGTCTGTGCTAATCGTGCTGAGAAGAGAGGAGAGGTACACATGCCATTTCGTGGTGCAATATCATGATTGATATTTGGCTTTAAAGAGTCAGTCGAGTAATCAAATCTTTGTTGATTCTTAAGTTTTACACAAAATTAGAAGAGAAGCGCAAGGCTTTGGAAGAGGAGAAACTCCAAGCAGAGGCCAGAAAGAGGGTAAGTCTGCTATGGTTTATTTTATGGTATTGCCTGAATATCAGTGTCTGTTTTGTTTTGTGGCATCATGAAGAGCACCCTTTTTTGCAAAATTACTAGCCCTAATGCATTGGAAACTGTAATTGCAGCTTCTTATAAGCACTGGAATTAGAATTTTGGAGTAACTTTGTTTAACCTACCTTTTTCCTCCACATTTTGTGGTGTAAATATTATGAACTTCACTGAGCTCACTTTTTTTTACATTAATCGTGTCTTGTCTTGGACTTGCTGAAATACTATCTGTTCGAGGTGTTGGAAACGATCAGTACATCAATTTTTGTTATTTCCATATTGCTTGGTTAGTGTGGTAAAATGCAAGAAACAAGACAATTTCAGATATGCTTGAAGCCTTGAAATGAACTTTTCTGAAGGTTTATCCATCTTTTAGTCCATCTTTGTCCAATCAATATGGTTAAATTGGTTAAGCCTTTTCTTGTATAAACACATATACTAAACTTTAAGCTTGTGAAACTATAGTTGTTTCCTATGTACATAAGTTGATTTATCTTTATAATGAATATTTTGTCCCACAAAATCTGATATTTTTATTGGGAAAAACTATAGTGCCTGGTAACTTTAGGTACTGGTATTAGAATTGTTGAGGATGCTTGTATCTGAAGCCCGCTTACTCTTAGTCTATTGTTACTGCACATAGACCTCACTTGATTGCGTTAACTATGCTTCTGCCGTGTCACTCATATATGCATATTTGATGCCTCTTGTAAACACCATTATACTTTCACGTTTTTATCAATAGTCTAACTTATGAAAATCTTTGTTATCTGCCCACCAAGACGACGAAACTCCTTACCAAGCCTGCTTTATGATCCTCTTTTTGATTAATCGTTTTGGGTTAATTAAAATTGCCATTATTTCTCTTTCTTGTCCTTTTCTTTTTTCTAGGAAGAGGAAGAAGAAGCTCTAAGACAATTGAGGAAGAACTTGGTCGTCCGAGCAAAACCCATGCCAAGCTTCTACCAAGAGGGACCCCCACCAAAGGTTGAACTTAAGAAGGTAATGTATTTTGTGTTGTCTGCTATGTTATTTTAATCAATTAATTTTTTTTTTTTTGCATTGTTCAGTTGGTATTTGCCTACCCCAACTTGTTTGGGACTTAAAGGCTTTGTTGTTGTTGTTGTTGTTGTTGTTGTTGTTGTTGTATTGTTCAGTTGGTATTTAGAAGGGCGGGCCTGGTGCAAGTGGTAGAGTCTTACCACCTGTGACCGGAAGGTCCTGGGTTCGAGTCGCGGTCTCCTCGCATTGCACAGGCGAGGGTAAGGCTTGCCACTGACACCCTTCCCCAGACCCCGCACAGAGCGGGAGCTCTCTGCACTGGGTACGCCCTTTGTTCAGTTGGTATTTACATTCTGAAGGAAATCTCTAGGTCTTCAATTAGTTCCATAAGTTATTCTGCCAATCAATTCCTTAGATTTTCTTCATAATTTCATATTCATTGCTCTGGTGTTGTTCCATCATCTTTATTAGCTCCAGTTTTGTGTTTTCACTTTATATATTGCTTTTCTTTGGGTGCCAAGACGCTAAAGTCAAGGTTAGGGGGATCCTTATCCAATTTTGTTCCTTTGTGTTCCTGATTCTTTATATACCTCAATACCTCACATTAACATATAGTATCTTGATGAAACAACATGATTCCTTGGTTTCCAAATGCATGACATTGTTGTCCTTGTGTCTGGCCATAATTGAAAATTTCAATTTTCTGGACACATAATTGTCTCTTTTCATTTGATTCTCGCAAAACAAATGATTGCTGTTTTCCTCATCGACTTGGTCAGCAGAAATGTTAAATTTTTCTCACTGAACAAACTTGTAATGTTCCTACTCCAATACTGATATAAATCACCAAAATGAGCATAAGTTGTATTTACAATCAGTTTAAAAATATGTCTTCTTACATTAATTTATACTTGTAACTTGTTGATTAAATTAATGGAAAGCTGTATAAGCTTGCCTGCTTTTAGCACGTACTAGTGTGAGCCGTCATTTTTTTGCCTTTTCTTTTGCAGGTGCCTCCAACTCGTGCCAAGTCACCAAAATTGACACGGAGAAAGAGCTGCAGTGACACCCCTCATACACCAGAGGGAGGAAATGGCAGTGCAGTATGCTGCCGGTTGCATCGTCACAGCATTGGGAACTCCAAAGATGTTAGCAGCAAGGCACAATGTTCTGCAAAGAGTGCTTCAAAGACAGGATCAGCTACTAAATCCAGGGTCACCAAATCCAGGGAAGACCTGAAGGCTTCCATGAAGAAAGTGGGACAGCCAAGCGCCGCAAACTTTGCTGTACAAACCTAACTCATGAGGCATTCACTCCCATGCCATTTTTCATTTTAATTTATACCTCACATCACCAAAAAGATGGCCTCATGCCCCGACAATAGTGTGTTTGTTGCTGGATTATTTTTCCATTGTCCTTGTAAGAACCTGGCTACCAGAGACCATGCGCTGTTCTGCCTTGTAAATTTGTTGAAGTTTTGTATGGGGTAACCGAGTCAGTCCTGTGAGAACCAAGCGGGCAGCTAGATGAGCAGTTGGCTGTTGGAGTGACATTGTCATTGTGTGGTGGCATTCACAGATCCTATGTATTGTATCTGAGCTGTAACTTATTGTGGGCATTGGCAAAGCGTTTTTGATTGTTGTTGCAAAATTTGATCAGGTCATGTTTCAATCAGGTATCCATATCCTTATGAATTGAAAACTGGGCTGTTTTTTTTTCCCTATCTGAAACTTGAAACAGTAAAACGTGTTAAAGGATCAGTACTTGCAGTGACTTTCTGAAAAGCACACAGGGGCTTCATCGGTCTTGTAAATGTAAAGATGACTACTTTGTTGAAGGACACTACGATATCTGCAGGTGTCAAAGGAAGCTTGCAAGTCACTCGAACTGGTATAATAAGTCTGGCTTATCAACCATGATACAGTATTTTTCTCTTCTAACAAATCAGCATAAGCGGCTTATGGACCAGCTGAACAGAGCCTAAGCTGTACAAGAACATTGAACTTGGAAACACAAGTTTTCAACGCAAAAAAAAAAGGCGTGATTTCCGCACCTGATGTAGGTAGTGACCCAAGCTGCCATATTTTCTCCCATGTGAGCTATTCGAGAAGCCATGCGAATGGCTTACCATGCATGCGCTCACTTTGGAGTTGGTATAACTGATGCTAGTACTAGTGTTACATGCCAGAAACCACGGGGCGATGCGTCTAAAAATGCTCCATGTAGAGTGCGGTATGGAGGAAAGCCACACCAAAAAAGAGCAGAACAAGTTTCAAAAAAAAAAAAGAGCAGAACAAGGAGAACTCTGAAAGTGGAGTACATTGCTAGAATAAATCATCACGGCAAAAAAAATTCTTTCCAAAAAAAAGGCACCAAAATTAGTTTACAATAGCTTGATGTCAGTAAATTCTTTCCAAAAAAAAGGCACCAAAAAATTCTTTCCAAAAAAAAGGCATTCTGAGCAGCACTACTGGGAGTAAATTCCTAGTAACTGCGGATAGATTAGTTTACAATAGCTTGATGTCAGTAAAAGTGATCTTACTCGGTTCCAAGAATATCAAAGCAAGCCAAGGAAAGCATATCAAAGGAGCAAGTAAATTAAAAACGAACGAAGGAAATAGTTACCGACAACTCAGAGACAGCAAGCCACTGTATACTCTCTGATTTATGAGCCACACAGCACTTTCGATTATGTTTTTCTAAATATTTATTTATGGATGAAATATTGTTAGTCATTCATACGGCCTGTGGTCGATTTAACTTCTATTTTGAATTGAGCATAAAAACGAGAGTGAGTGTTTTGCAGGATGTGATTAGCTATGTCAACATGAGAAGCAGCATAAAGTTGAGGACTGCTTTAAGTGAAGCCTAAACTTCCATTGTCGTAATAAACGAAATATTAATCTATATATAATATTAGAAGACAGTCAAATGTTTTACATTTCATCATGATGGCTTCTATCTCATTTTCTTCTCCCGTTCATTTTGAGCTTCTTGTTCAAATTTTAGCCTCCTCTCGGTTGTCAATCTATTAGACCTGAGTATTTTTTGGGCCGGGCTGAAAAAATCCAAGTTATTTTGGGCTTAAAAAAGCCTGTCCATGACCATCCCATGGACGAGTCGGGTCAGCATTTTCCGGGCTGGGCCCGGGCTTGAGCAGGTTGCTCGTTGTTTTTTAGTTGAAAAGTAATACTTCGGCTGGACTTGGGTCAAGAAAATTTTTCTGGACAATTGGACCTCTGTCCAGCTCCTGTCCTCTAAGGCTCATGGACAGTCTAAAACTCGGTGAGCTCAGACTAAAGATGTCAACGGGGACCCGATTCCTAATTCTCCACGGTTAGGGATGAAAACGGATCGGATACGAACGGATATCACTCATATTATATTTGTTTTCATATTTCTGTTCGGATTCGGATTCGGACACGGATAGCGTTCGGATACATATACGAATACAGATTGACTCAGTTACGGATACGAATAATGAGTATCGAATACGGTATGACTCGAATTCGGAGAAGGTCGGATACAAATATCTATTCGGATATTGAGTAAAAGCAGCATATATATATATATATATATATATATATATATATATATATATATATATATATATATATATATATATATATATCATACGTGCGCAAACCATTACACCACTCTATGAGTCCATAATCCATCTAGATTAAGTCGAAAGACTAAAGAGTAAAGCAACAAATAAGATAAAGATACAGATACATCATACATCAAACATCATACAAGCACCAATCTTCGCGGCATGAGTAGAAATAGCCAAGATCATGGCTTCATGGGTCTCATGGAGTCATGGTCATGGATTCAAGATCTACAATCCTTATATAGGCCATTTTTTTCATTTGAGAAAGTTTGAACAAAATGTAGTTCAAATTTCACAAGTGTGTGACATAGTTTTAGAAAGTCTATATGAGATTCAAGAATTTGTGACTAGTGTTTGATAAAAATTTCTCAAATGGGAAAATAAGCTATGTAACAATTGTATATCTTGCTGAGATGATCAAACTTGGTATTCAGAGTTTTTTCATCTGAGGTCATTTAGTGTCTCATTTGAGCAAGTTTGACCAAGTCAAATTTGGTCAAACGAAAAAACAACACTTTGACTCTAGTATTATGAACTCTAAATGACTTCAAATTGAAAAGTTTTGAATACCAAGTTTGTTCAACTCATCAAGATCTACAATTCTTGTTTTGGTCAACTTTCCATTTGAGATAGTTTGGATGGTTTAAATTTGTGATTTTTAAATTTCGACGTTTACAAACTAGTTTTCGAAACCCTAGATTGTCTCAAATTGAAAAGTTTTGAATACCAAATTTGTTCATCTCATCAATATATACAATCCTTATATAAGCCATTTTTCATTTGAGAAAGTTTGAACAAAATATAGTTCAAATTTCACAAGTGTGTGACATAGTTTCAGAAAGTCTATATGAGATTCAAGAATTTGTGACTAGTATTTGATAAAACTTTCTCAAATGGGAAAATGAGCTATGTAACAATTGTAGATCTTGCTGAGATGATCAAACTTGGTATTCAGAGTTTTTTCATCTGAGGTCATTTAGTGTCTCATTTGAGCAGGTCAAATTTGGTCAAATGAAAAAACAACACTTTGACTCTAGTATTATGAACTCTAAATGACTTCAAATTGAAAAGTTTTGAATACCAAGTTTGTTCAACTCATCAAGATCTACAATTATTGTTTTGGTCAACTTTCCATTTGAGATAGTTTGGATGGTTCAAATTTGTGATTTTTAAATTTTGACGCCTATAAACTAGTTTTCCATTTGAGAAAGTTTGGACGGTTTAAATTTTGAAGCACTAAATGATTTCAAATGAAAAAGTTGTAAACAACAAAGTTTCATAACTTTTTGAGATCTACAATTTTTATTTTGATCATTTCTCCATCCAAGGTCGTTTGAATAATATCCGGATAATATCCGTTTGAAAATATCCGGATATATCCGATACTTAACCGGATTATCCGATATCCGCCGGATATCGATGATATTACATCCGTATTTGATATCCACCTAAGATATCCGTTTCATTATCCGTATCCGAAAAAATTACGGATATCCGAGTAACTATCCAGATAAGTGTTTATATTTGTTCGGTCGAACGGACGATCGAATAAATATCCATACCGTTTTCATCCATACCCGCGGTGAATTCTTCCATTAGGGGACGGGAATGGAGGAGAATTAATCCCCACGGGGAAGGATTTGGTAGGATGGCTGTCCCCGTCGGGGATGCCGGGAACGGGGATGGTTGCCTAGTCCCCGACCCTGATCCCCACCAACCCGCCCCGCGAAGCACGCATCAGGCAGCCTAGGTGCCAGCCCATGTAAAGGCCCAATAAGTCGTGGAGGTATATAACGTGCCATCCAACCCTAATTCCTCAATCCCCATTCGGTCACTCACTCCCGTCCTCGGTAGCCCCAGCCACACAGCAGCGCATGCCGCCGCTTCTCGCTCTCGCCGCTTTCGCCTCCGGCCCTGACGCCGCCAATCTCCTCCCGCTCCCAAGGCCGAAGCGTCCTCCCTCTACCTCTCCCCCACAAGCGTAGTGCGGCGCGGTGTGGTGCCGCGCCATGCAAGGCCGTGGCCTTGGCCACCAGAGGAGCGGTGGAGACGGATCCGCCACCACCGACATCGGCGGCGGCGGATCTTGCTCCACCGACCGCCATCGCCGCAGGCCGCCACCGCTTTGAAGCCGTTGACCGACCCGACACCGACGACGCCATGCGCGGCGGCGTCGCGGCAAGCCCTAGCGGCGCCTCTCCCTCTCCCCCACAATGCGGCGGCGCCTCGATTCTTGTGACGCAGCAATGTTAGCCAAGATCGATACCGGCCCGGCGCCCGTGCAAAGACGGGACGCGGTCGCCGTCACCGACGCCGCGACCAGCCATGTGCTGCTCGGCCGCCGCGAGAGCGAGTCCACGGGCCCTTCTCCTCCCGCCCTCCTGCTGCTCCTTCACTTCACCGCCCCAGCGCGCGCAGCTTGGTCCACACGACGCTGCTGCGAGTTCCATGACGACAACCAGGCGCCGAAACAGTCACGGTCATGTGCCGTGGGGACAAGTGGGGGTCCAGGGACGGCGAGGTGGTCGTCAGCGTCGACGGCAAGAAGGGATGCGGGGATGGGGATCCCTGCGGGGATTAAATCCCTGAGCGGGGACGAGGATGGGGAAGAAGTGCTCCCCGCGAGCCTTCACAGGGATGGGGATGTGAGAAATTTGCCCCCGCGGAGACGGGGATGGGGCAGTAACCCCGACGGGGAATTCCCTGTTGACATTTCGAGCTCAGACCGAGCTCAATTTGCTCATGTCTCCTGTCCTCTATATGTATACAACCTCAAATTATTTGGCGCTCAAACTAATTTTCTTTTGTAAAGAGAAGAAACACCAGAGTTACTCGGTCAAACACTAGAGAAGACGACATGCCAACATGCTCAAATCTCCACTCCCAAAGCCCCAAGCACGTGATCAGTCCTCTCCTCTAGCTCAGTTGCTCACGCGAATCACGCCCACCGTCAACCCGAGCCCACGCGCAGGCGCAGCGTTCCCCATTCCCAATCTCCCGCACCACCAGTACAGAGCGCGCCGCCGCCGCCGCTCTGTGCCTGTGCCGACCGTCCCCATCCCCAGCGCGAGCGAGCTGCGAGCTGCATTTCCCGGCGAATCGGAGGCGTGAGGTTTGGATCGCACGGGCGGCGACGACCATGTCGAGCCGGGCGCCCCCCCGCTTGGTTGAAGAAGCTGAAGCGAATCATTGGACGGCGCATCCGCTCGGGAAGTCTCAGCGCTGAGGCCGCGCGCCAACTCTGCGACGAGGTGCTCCCATCGATCCAAAGACGTCCCCACAGCCGGCCGTTTCAGCAGCCGCGCGCCGGTGGAGGGCCGACCACCGCCCTTCCTGGGAGCTGGAGCGCTTCATCGGGAGTGTTTCCGCTCGGGAGACCTCGGCCCCGAGGATGCACTCGATCTGTTCGACGAGTTGCTTCCCCAAGCCAGGCCCGGCTCCGTTTATGCCCTCAACCAGCTTCCCACCACCGTCGCTAGCGCCCCGGTCTCCTCCACCGTTCGCGACGGCCCTGCGCTCGCCATGTCCCTGTTCAATCGCATAGCCCGAGCGGGCGTCAAGAAGGTGGCTCCAAGCATAGTTACCTACACAATCGTCATCAGCTGCTGCTGCGATGCAGGATGCTTGAACCTCGGCTTCGCCGCATTGGGCCAAATCATCAAGACGAGATTGAGGCCACAAGCCAGGACCTTCACGCCTCTGCTCAGGACCCTCTGCGCCGAGAAGAGGACGCGTGATGCAATGAATATTGTGCTCCGACGGATGCCTGAGCTCTGCTGCACCCCCGATGTCTTCTCCTACAACACTCTTCTCGTTGGGCTTTGTGCTGAGAAGAAATGTGAAGAGGCTGTCGAGCTGATCCACATGATGGCTGAGGATGGAGGTGGCTGCCGACCTGATGTGGTGTCTTAAAACACCGTAATCCATGGCTTCTTTAAAGAGGGTGAGGTGGGGAAAGCTTACACTCTGTTTCGTGAAATGCTTGATCGTGGAATCCCGCCAAATGTGGTGACTTGCAGCTCAATCATTGATGGCCTATGCAAGGTTCAAGCAATGGACAAGGCCGAGGAGTTCCTTCAACAGATGTTTGACAAACATATTATGCCTAATTGCACTACATATACTAGTCTTCTCCATGGTTACCTCTCTTTGGGACAGTGGAAAGAGGCAGTCAGAATTCCCAAAGAAATGTCCAGATATGGGCAAAGACCAAATGTTGTTACTTACAATATGCTGATTGACTGTCTTTGTAAATCTGGAGGGTGCGTAGAAGGTAGAGAGATTTTTAGTTCTATGATTTAGAGCGGTGAAAACCCCAATGTCGCCACTTATAGAATTCTTCTCCATGGGTATGCTACCAAAGGAAATCTTGTTGAAATGAATAATATCATGGATTTGATGGTACAAAACGGAATGCAACCTGATCATCGTATCTTCAACATACAGATCTATGCATACAATAAATATGGAATGGCTGATAAGGTGAAAGGTCCTAATATGGCTAGAGAGGGTTGAATAGCCTATTTAAAAATCTACAAGATCACTAGAGCAATTTGATTAGTACGACAAATAGCGAAATACAAAGCGTACAAGACATGGGCCGCACCATCAGAGTTGGCCCAGCCCACAAGATCAAAGTGTACACGGCACTGGTCGATGTACACCGCAAGATATTGTATAGTACTAAATAGGATACTTTTCTTGTAACCCTACATCTCTAGAGTATATAAGGAGAGGCAGGAGTCCTCTAGTCTCCATAGACATAGATCTCATATTCAATACAATACACCAAGACACCGGACGTAGGGTATTACGTCGATCAGACAGCCCAAACCTGTCTAAATCGTTGTCTCTGTGTCTTGTGTCACCATCCGGTTTCTGATCACGCGCATCTCCACCGATCAATCTACCTTCGTGGGATACCCCTCGGAGGACTGCCGAGCATCTTTTATCGACAGTTGACACCCACCGTGGGGCCGTGCGTTCTAATCCATGACAAACCAGATGGCGTACCTCAAGATCTACGTCGTTTGTGATCACTCGGCTGATCGAGGCAACATCACGACGCCACTCATGGCGGGGTGTCATGGCGGCCCTGTGCTTTCTCCATAGCATGGGACAGCCCGATAGATCGGACTTGGCCGTGACACACTTCGAAGCCGTCACCCAGGAGGAGGCGTACACATCCAGCATGCATTCGTGAAGGGCCACGCGATCCGGATATTGATATATCTACATCTGCATGCACGCATGCACGTAGAATTCATCTACATCTTGATCTCAATTCCGACACAAGCGTCGATCTCGTCACCGTCGTCCTGCGGCAACCCGGCGTTAGAGGACCCGGTCGTCTACTCGTCACTTGCCAATGCCATCGGTGGCTCCCAAGAATCCGGTCACGATGCACCTGCCATGCACGTCTAGCCACGAAGAAGGAAAGAGTACTATATTAAAGGCATGAAAGCTAATTAAGGCTTGTACGCGTATATGCATATACGTACACCTTAAGCAGGCAAGCACGAGTTCCCTTCCTTGTTGTCGTACGTATACCTTCAGGATCCGACCTCGACGCCGCTCAAGTCCTACGTCATTAATCTCTCCGAATCTGATCTGACTAAGGTCGACAAGTAATATAAGGACGACATCGCTTAGACTATTTACTCCGACCACCCACCGCGTCGCAATAATGATCGCCGTGAAGAACGGCGCCGTGACAACTGCGACCGCCGCCATGACAACAGTTCGGAAAGCTCGAGCGTCGGACAATTTCGTCAACGCCGACCAGATAACACCATACGCCGTCGACCAGACGTTCTGTCTAAAAGCTAAGTCACGCTTTAATATTCTTCTAAATATTCTTCAACCTCCATATATCGCCGTAATATTTCTCCGAACTATTTTCTCCATGTTTGCTCTCCGAACGATTTTCTTTCATGTATACCATCTTAAAGATGACATACAGCTAAGCCTAAGGCGAACCCCCGAACAGTCATATTGACGCTCGAATGTCCTCAGAGACGGCCCTGTCTCCGGCTCCTCCCTATATGTGCACGAGCGTCTGCCCTCTGCGTTATGGGTGGTCGGCAGCGGTTCCTTAGCGACGCTTTGTTCTTTCTACACGCATACGGGCTCCGTGCTCCGCGTTATGATTAACGGGCTAGATATGGCTGGAGACTCAGCTACACACTAACTGATCGGGCGGTTTATATTAAATATAAATACATCTTCATACCAACTGATCGTCGAGCTGCGTACGTTATTTCATCACCATTGCTGATTCTTCTCCGGAGTTCATATAACATCATGTACTTTCCGTTCTACATATTTGTATTGCAGGATCATCGTCTAAGTAATCGGACCACCTGGTGCTCGGACTTCACCAATCAACTGGTCGGACCGCTAAGTTCATGGACTTCGTTGCCGATCAGTTGATCGGGCTATTCGTCGGACGTTTCTACTCAATGCTCACTTCGCCGCCGACCAGTTGATTGGACTGTTCGTCGCTCGTGCTTCATCGCCAGCTACGCCGGGGACTCCTCGGTGCTCGGTCATCGCCAGCTACGCCGGGGACTCCTCGGTGCTCAGACATCGCCATCTATGCCGGGGACTCCTCGGTGCTCGGACATCGCCAGCTACGCGGGGGACTCCTCGGTGCTCGGATCTTGCTACGTCTCATCAGTGTGCTATCAAGCTGCTCCATGTTGTTCGGATCAGGATGCTGATCCTGGGCAGCACGTCTAGGGTCTTGATACGCGCATGTCAGACGACGTCGGCAAGCTTTCAGACTTCTTTTTCTTTAACCCTGCTACAAGATTCATTCTTCATCTTCCAGCAGGCTCGGGGACTAAGTGGGCACATTTCACCTTGCGGTGAATGTGCGCTTTTCAATTCAGGGCTCCGACCGTGGACTGGTTGCCTGCTTGGCCAGTCTTCTGCCTTTCTTCTACTTTCTGACCCTAGCACCACGTGACTACGTCACCTACTGTCAGGCTCGGGGACTAGCTGTGGGGGTATGGCCCCCAGTATCCACAAGACAAGACATGGGTCGTATCATCAGAGTTGGCCCAGTCCACAAGATCAAGGCGTGCACGGCACTAGTCGACGTGCACCGTAAGATATTGTATAGTATCAAATAGGATACTTTTCTTATAACCCTACCCCTCCAGAGTATATAAGGAGAGGTAGGAGTCCTCTAGTCGCCATAGACATACATCTCATATTCAATACAATACACCAAAGACACAGGACGTAGGGTATTACGTCGATCAGACGGCCCGAACCTGTCTAAATCGTTGTCTCTACGCCTTGTGTTACCATCCGGTTTTTGATCACGCACCTCCACCGATCAATCTACCTTCGTGAGATACTCCTCGAAGGACTGCCGAGCATCTTTTGTCGACACTATTTGATACCTTTGCCTCAATCATCTCGGTTTTTGTTTTTCTCTTTCTTCTTTTCCAAGTTGACCTTGATCATCTTCAACACATGTCCATCTCCATCTCCATGGACTTCATCACCATGCTCCATCACTTGGTATGTACCAACCTTACTCACATGACACTCATGACAAAGGTTAGTACTTAGGTTTCATCAATTAGCCAAAATCAAACTAGGGCTTTCAATCTCCCCCTTTTTATAATTGATGACAACCTTTTCACAAAGATATACAATAAAATCTTTTTGGATTCATGTTGCTTGTCCAAGCATTTTACCTGTGTAAAGGATATGAACAAGTTTCATAAATCTGAATTGGTAGCATTAGTTGCCCTACACATGTGCTAAGGGTTTGGATTTGAAAGCTTGCACATATGTATAGTTAGAAAGTGTGGGAAAGTAATGACTACCAAATGATGCTAAGGTGTAAAGAATGGATCTTTAAAGCGTGATACCAATCGGAGTTGCCATTTAAACACCATCCTTAGCACAAAAAATTGTTAGATATCATTTGAAAAGCAAAGACAAACTAGATACCTCGTGAGATCAACATTAGAAGCAAGGTTCTATTGCCACTTGTAAAAAGATCAAGGCAAATACTTTTTTTTTTCATTGTTCAATTGGTATTTACATTCTGAAGCAAATCTCTAGGTCTTCAATTAGTCCATAAGTTATTCTGCTGCACCAATTCCTTAGATTTTTTTTCATAATTTATATTCATTGCTCCGGTGTTGTTCCATCATCTTTGTAGCTCCAGTTTTGTGCTTTTACTATTTATATTGCTTTTCTTTGGGTGCCAAGACACTAAAGTCAAGGTTAGGGGGATCCTTATCCAATTTTGTTCCTTTGTGTTCCTGATTCTTTTAGATACCTCACATTAACATATAGTATCTTGATATTTTTGTGCAAGGAAAATATGCTTGAAACAACATGATTCCTTGGTTTCCAAATGCATGACATTATTGTCCTTGTGTCTGGCAATAATTTGAAATTTCAATTTTCTGGCATTTGATTCTCACAAAACAAATGATTGCTGTTTTCATCATCGACTTGGTCAGCAGAAATGTAAATTTTTTCTCACTGAACAAACTTATAATGTTCCTACTCCAATACTGATATAAATCACCAAAATGAGCATAAGTTGTATATACACCAGAGGGAGGAAATGGCAGTGCAGTATGCTGCCGGTTGCATCGTCACAGCATTGGAAACTCCAAAGATGTTAGCAGCAAGGCACAATGTTCTCCAAAGAGTGCTTCAAAGACAGGATCAGCTACTAAATCCAGGGTCACCAAATCTAGGGAAGACCTGAAGGCTTCCATGAAGAAAGTGGGACAGCCAAGCGCCGCAAACTTTGCTGTACAAACCTAACTCATGAGGCATTCACTCCCATTGCCATTTTTCATTTTAATTTATACCTCACATCACCAAAAAATGGCCTCATGCCCCGACAATAGTGTGTTTGTTGCTGGATTATTTTTCCATTGTCCTTGTAAGAACCTGGCTACCAGAGACCATGCGCTGTTCTGCCTTGTAAATTTGTTGAAGTTTTGTATGGGGTAACCGAGTCAGTCCTGTGAGAACCAAGCGGGCAGCCGATGATGAGCTGTTGGAGTGACATATTGTTGTTGTGTGGCGGCATTCGCAGATCCTATGTATTGTATCTGAGCTGTAACTTATTGTGGGCTTTGGCAAAGCGTTTCTGATTGTTGTCACAAAATTTGATCAGGTCATGTTTCAATCAGGTATCCTTGTGAATTGGGAAACTGGGCTGTGTTTTTTCTGTCCGAAACTTGAATCAGTACTTGCTGTGACTTTCTGAAAAGTACACAGGGGCGTTGCCATTCTGCAAAGATGGCTAATGTGTTGAATTAGCGATACTTTCTGGCAACATTATTCAATTCTTTGAATACCAGTTAATCCATCAGAATCTACCACTATGATATCTACAGGTCTCAAATGCAGCTGCAATTCACTCGAACCAGTGTAAGCTGCAGAAGAACATTGAACTTGGAAACACAAGTTTTCAGCGTGGAAAAAAGGCGTGATTTGCGCACCTACTTTGTGCAAATTGACTTTGCACGATTTGGTCGGCAAGATCTGACTTTGTGCAAATTGACTCTGTAAGCTGCCACATTTTTCTCCCGTCTTTCTACTGATGCGAGCTATTCGAGTAATGGATTACCATGCTTGCACGCTACCGACGACATGAGCAGCCATCGCATGTGCTCACTGTGGAGTTGGGACTGTTGTCTATTGATGCTAGTGTTATATGCCAGAAACCACGGGGCGATGCGTCTAAAAGTGCTCCATGTAGAGTGCGGTATGGAGGAAAGCCACACCAAAAAGGACCGGAACAGGGAGAACTCTGAAAGTGGAGTACATTGCTAGAACAAATCATCACAGCAATTTTTTTTCTTTCAAAAAGAGGCACCAAAATTAAGAAGTACTCTGAGTTGCACTACTGGGAGAAACTTCCTAGTAACTGCGGATAGATTTAGTTTACAAGAGCTTGACGTCAGTAAAAGTGATCTTACTCTATCAGGTTCCAAGAAAAGTAAAGCAAGCCCAAAGGAGCAAGTAAAAATGAATGGAGAGAATAGTTACCGACAACTCAGAGACAGCAAGCCACTGTCAGTAAAAGGTTAACAAGCGAGTTAGGCCCTCGCCATTATGCTGTCGTGCACGCTTGGTCGATGGTTATCTAGCCTTTGCCTCCAATTAGGCTGTGGTTTGACATTTGCTTCACCTGCCACGCGTGCGGCCGGTAAATTTGAAGCGCCTTTGCTTCTGAATGTACGTCTCCTCGATTAATCTAATAACGAAGCTAATCATCCACGTGCACTGCCACAGCGGCACCAAATCTTTCTCCGTGCACGGTGATGTCTGCAACTTTGGAACTTTTAATTGGAGGTCTCTCTGGTACGGTAGATGTTCTAGAAGAACTCTTAAGGATAGTAGAGTTCTTGCAATGAGCCAATTGCATTCACTGAACACACTGACACACTCCTCCCTTATAACCACACCAGTGTCAGTGTCTCAGTGGCGCTGAAGCTGCACTCGTACTAGTGCCGTAGTGGTAGACTCTGGTGGATGGACAGGATGTTCGTAAGCTGAAGAAACTGAGCTGCTGGACTCCGTTGACACCATGTGTCCATCCTCCCTTTCAGCTTTGACATGAACACAAAAAGGCTACTTGCTTGCTCGCTACACCTACTGACCTACACGCACGGACCCATTTCCTTGTTGCTTCCCAGAAATATTTTGCGTACGACACAGCTAACTGAGGACGACAGTCAGTCACACACCCTGGTAGTCTTGGATGAATATCATCCATTGACAATTCAGGAGAGGCTTTCCGACAAAACGTACGTTCGTTCCCATGATCCCATCCCAAGTCAAGTTCCAAGGCAGAACGTCTCTCCATCTCTGCACTGCACACTCTCCACTAGTGCACATCACACACACCCATTAGTCCATACATCGTGCTGTGTGTACAAATGCATACACGACGCGTTCATTAATCATGTGTATATATATGCAACTGATGGAAAGAATGTGTGGCCAGCTGATGGTTATCATAGGCACGTAGCAACAAGCTTCAGGGAAGCTCTCCCTCTTACTGAGCGAGTGAGCATTTCAGTAGAATCGGATCATGAGGCAGCTCGTCGCAGCAGTTGCCATCCTGCTCATCTTCCTCGGCTCCGGCGCCGTGACAACGTCGGTGGTGGCGTGGTCCGCGCCGGTGGCGAGTAAAGGAGGCTCAGGCTCGGCGGTGGCGCAACATGAGACGACGGCGCCAGCGACAGCCGACAGCTCAGCTCGGCCGTCCGGCTGCACCAACGGGAGCGGACCCGGCGGCTACTGCCACCCTCCCTCGGAGCATTGACCATTGTTCAGCTGTCGTTGGCATCGGGGAATAATACACACATACTAGCGCTTAATGCTTATGGCATCCGTTCTAAATTATAGGTGGCTTTGACCATTATTCATTAGCGTTTAATGCTTATGGTCACTTATTTATCAATGTATGATCACGTATGTACTGTCCATATGGAGTCTAGGGGAAGTGTTAGTAGAGCCAAAACCAGTCACCTATCAATACCACTACCACGTGTTCACCAAAATTTCTGATGTGATACTCTATTGCCTCCAGGTACTCTGATTTATGAGGCACACTGCACCTTTAATTATGTTCTTTTTAAAATGCTTATTTATGAATGAAATATTGTTATTCTCACCGTGGGGTTGATTGAGTTTCTAATTTGAAATGAGCATAAAAATGAGAGTGAGCTTTTTGCAGGATATGACTATCAGCCTGTTCGCTTGCTCGTAAACGATCGTAAATTTCCAGCCGAGAACAGTGTTTTTCTCTCACACCAAATCAGCCAGCAGTAAATAATCCACGATACGATACGGCCTCCCGAACAGGCTGATAAATAAATATGAGCACCAAATCAACACGTGAAGAACCAGAAAGTCGAGGACTGCTTTAACTGAAGCCTAAACTTCCACTGTCGTAATAAATGAAATGTTAATCTATATAATAATATAAATATTAATTAACAGACAGTCAAATGGTTGGCTTCTATCTCATTTTCTTCTCCAGTTCAATTTGAGCTTCTTGTTGAAATTTTAGCCTCGGTTCAGTATTTCCTCATTTTCTATTAAACCTAAGCTTTTTTTTGGGCCGGGCCGCAAAAAAGCCCGGTTATATTGGACCGAAAAAGCCTACCCACAACCATGCCATGGCGAGTCGGGCCGGCATTTTATGAGCCCGGCCCGGGCCTAGGCGGGCTGCCCGTTGTTTTTTAGTTGGAAAATAAATACCCCCCCGTCTCAAAGTAATTGATGTTTTAGGTTTAATCTAAGTCAAACTATTTTAAGTTTGACTAAATTTATAGGAAAGAACATCAATGTTTATGACACCGAATACGTAGAATATAAAAATATATCATGATAAATCGAATAATACTTATTTGATATCATAAACATTAGAACATTTTTGTTGAAATTTGGTCAAATTTAAAATAATTTGACTTAGAATAAACCAAAACATCACTTATTTTAGGATGGGGAGTACTTCGAGTAGGAACCGTCCCAAAAAAATTTATCTACAAACTAATTTTCTTTTGTACAAGAAAAAAGGATGCGGATAGGGCGTGACCCGTCGCGCACTGGGGTAACGCACAACCCCAGGCCGGCGTGCACGACCCACCGCGCTAAGACTCACTCCCACATGCAAGATGGCAGTGAATGCATCTACAGCTAGAACAGACTATCGCCGGGGAGGCGTTTACAGCAAGCTCGCCGCTTCATCTGATCTCGAGATGTCGTTCATGAGCTCCACCACGTTCACTTGCCGGATGGCGTTCAGGGTCTCCACCTTCGAGTCAACCTTGGCGGCACCCGCACGGCGCTCCACTTCCCGATTGGATCTGCTGGCCCTATCCTAATCCGAGTCCATCGTGATCACAATGCCGAGCCAAACACAAGCACATCGCCGAGATACAACGAGATCCAATCGGGCCCAAGCACGTGCATGCACGATTGAGCGGCAGCCTATCGTCGTTTGGCGCTTCCATCAACCAAGAGCAATCAAGCAAATAGTAAACAAATAGCCATGCAAGCTAGCTACGGGATCAAGTTATTGAGGAAGCCTTGTTCTGCGTGTACGCATGTACTGATACATGCACGAGAGAAAAAGGCCGGCATGTCTACTCGGCCTACATCCATTACTCAGATACTACGACACGGCGACTATTCTGCTCGGTCTAAGGCTGACCAACGGCATAAGGATAATATCGTCCGGAGTACTCGTTCCGACTGCCTGCCACAATGATAATCGCTGTGACCACCACGACCACATGCCAGAAAGCTCGAGGACAGGGCAATTTCGTCAACGTCGACTAAACGTTCTGTCTAAAGATGAGTACCCTTTCATATTTAATACAACTTTCTCCTTGCCATGCTTCTCCAATTATTATTTCTTCAGTTATTCTCCATAATTAAATGTCTCCACGTTTAATATCTTCATGTTTAAGATGCTCCATAATGCAATATCTTCTCCGTAAACTGGCTGACAAGACACGTTCTCACTTGCGTTACCATAAACAGCCCTGTTCTCGATCTCACTCATACACATGTACGAGCGCCAGCCCTCTGCGTTATGGGTGGTCGACAGTGGCTCCTCGGCGACGCCTGTGCTCTTACGCGCACACGGGTGCCAGCCACTCCGTGCTATAGAGTTTGGGCTAGTGATGCGATACAGAACCAACTGACAGGAAGTTACTTATATTTAAAATATGAACACTTCAAACAAACATAATGTTTATCTACTCCGCTGTGTTGTTTTTATCGCCGAGTTCGTATATTTTATTTCATATCATGTACTACCCGTTCTGCATATTTGTATCGTAGGATCATCGTTCGGGTGGTCGCACTACCTTGCATTCAGACTTCTCCGCCGATCAACTGATCAAACCGTTAGGTTTATGGACTTCGTCGCCGACCAGTTGATCGGACTGTTCGCCGTTCACTTCTACTCGGCGCTCACTTCGCCGCCGACCAATAGTTGGTTGGGCTGCTCGGCATACCGATTTTTCACCAACCAACTGGTCGGATTGTCCATCGCTTCATCGTCAGCTACGCTGGGGCTCGCCAGACAAGCTGGGGACTCCTCGGCGTACCGATTCTTCGCCGCCGATCAGTTGGTTGGACTGCTTGGTGCATGATTCTTCACCAACAAACTGGTCGGATTGTCCATCGCTTCATCGTCAGCTACGCTAGGGCTCGCCAGCTAAGCTGGGGACTCCTCGGCGTACCGATTCTTCGCCGCCGACCAGTTGGTTGGGCTGCTCGGTGCACGATTCTTCACCAACCAACTGGTCGGCTTAACTGGTCGGATTGTCCATCGCTTCATCGTCAGCTACGCTGGGGCTCGCCAGCTAAGCTGGGGACTCCTCGGCATACCGATTCTTCGCCGCCGACCAGTTGGTTAGGCTGCTCGGTGCACGATTCTTCACCAACCAACTGGTCGGATTGTCCGTCGCTTCATCATCAGCTACGCTAGGGCTCGCCAACTAAGCTAGGGACTCCTCGGCGTTCCGATTCTTTGTCGCCGACTAGTTGGTTGGGCTGCTCGGTGCATGATTCTTCACCAACCAACTGGTCGGATTGTCCGTCGCTTCATTGTCAGCTATGTTTGGGCACGCCAGCTAAGCTGAGGACTCCTCGACATTCCGATTCTTCGTGCAAGTGTCACCAGCTAAGCTGGTGACTCCCTTGGTGGTCGGATCTTACCACGTCTCATCGATGTGCTATCAACTTGCTCCATGCTGTTCGGATCAGGGTACTGATCTTGGGTAGCACGTCTGGGGTCTTGATATGCACATGACAGATGACATTGGCGCTTTCAAGCTTATTTTCTTTGACCCTTGTCGGATACCACAAGAGGGGGTACCCTAAGCAAGAACCGAAAATATTGCTTGAGCCTTGCAAAAGTCAAAGTCGAAGGACAACCACGAGGTCTCGGCCATTTCTCCGATTCGCCCGAGGCTTGCGCCGAAGCCTCAGGCGAAAGGCCAAAGCCCTCCGCCCCGTCGAGGCCCTCTCGCCGAGGCCCCGCCCCGCAAGGCCTCGGACGGGATGCCAATTCTCCGACTCGCCCGAGGCGGGGCTCGGCAACAACCTCGTCACCTCCATCCCAACCGGCTCCCCTGACAAAACGTCGCGTCCAGATTAATGGGCCAAACTACTCCCGCAACGTCAGTCGCACACTGGCACAGTTCGGGCAGAACGACCGATGGGACAGGGGACCGGGTGCAGCAGGGGTTACCTGCCACTATGCTCATCACTGTGCCTCCTGCTGACACCCGTATTGCCCTGTGCTACCTAACCCCTGCGCCAAGGACAAAGCAGCGTCAAAGGTCAAGTCCACGTCCCTGTAGTCTCAGAAACAGCAGGAAAGACCAACTGCTCGTCCTCCGCCTCATCCGAGACCCCCTGGCAGGGCCTCGGACGTACTTTTCCTCCTCCGCCTCGGCCGAGGCCGGGCTCATCCCGCATCCTCGTCGTCTCCGCCTCAACCGCCCCTCTGGCGAGCCGTTCCATCCGTGTAAGTGCGCCTGAACACACCTACTACGTCAGCCACGATGGGCAGGGTACAACAACAGGGGTGATGGGACGGCGGTCAAATCGCCCTTTTTACCATCCCCTACTGACGGTGCAGGGATTACCGTGCCCTGTGGACATCTGTTCCGCGCTTTTCCTACCTGAACCGGATACGACGCGGACCACCGAGACCCCCGCACCATACACCGGTCACCTCCGAGGCCTCGGTAGAGCAGGCCTCGGCACGATCAGCTACAGCACCCGCTAGGCCTCGGCACTCCACCAAATCAAGAATCCATGAGGCACGACATGTCTCCGGCCATGGAGGCCATACCGACTAGACATCAACAAGGATCCCCACGACCTCAACAACCTTAAGCCCGGCCAACACGGCGCGTCAGTCAAGTACCAATCGCCATTCCTAACACCATGCTGCTACAGGACTGAACTATAGTAGGCTCCACGTGTAGCTCATTCATGTACTCCTGGCTCCCTCCTTGCGGTTATAAAAGGAAGTAGCCAGGGATAGCCCTGGGGGGGACAAGAAAAACATACGGAAGAACCACGCTCTCACACACGCGCAAACAACACTCTATAACACACGCTCCCCCAAGCTGCCCGAGAGCAACGTCTCAAGCAGCCCGCGCCATTCCACGCCGAGACCTGGGACTAGCTCTCTCTCTCACCCAGCTTGTAACCCCCTACCACAAGCACTTCGGTGCAAGGAATACAAGATCGATCTCTCAGACTGGACGTAGGGCGCCAATTGCCTGAACCAGTATAAACCTTGTGTCTCTTTGCATCACCATCCGGGATTAGGGGCACGCAGCTCAAATTCACTGGCTGGTTGAGGACCCCCCGGTCCGAAACACCGACAGTTGGCGCGCCAGGTAGGGCCCTCTGCGTGTTAGCTTGATCGTCCCAACAAGTTTCGGATGGCTGACCCCATACGCCCACTACGTCTCGGCACGGTGATCTGGTTCGGGAGCCTAGAGTTCATATCTCTAGGACGTGAGTACGACCTAGTACTCCTCCCACCCAGAGCCCCTCTGGTCGATGACGGCATCGCGCACCAGCGGCCCGGGCGCAGGCGGCGTCCGGGCCGCCGCTCTCGTCGCGCTCGCCAGTCACGGCACGAGCGCGACCACCCCGACACCGCATGACCTCAGGGCAACACGCCGCGCTCCGCCGGTATCCCATGCCCTTCTGTTGGTACGAGGTCCCTGGTTGGGGACCTGTCTGGCCTAAGCTTGGGTAGGGGAAAGATACCGGTGATATGCAGCGACGCCCCGCCGTCAGGTTCCGCACCGCCACCACCCGAGGAGCCAACTACGGTGGAGCAGGGCCCGACGATGGCCCCGTCTCCATACCCTTTCGGGTTGAGAAATGCCGCCGCCGCCTATGCTTCCGCCTACGCTTCCGCTCACGCGGAGCCCTCGGGACGCCACCGACGATTCGCCCTCGACTTTTCCACCGCAACCTCGACCCACACCCACACTGACTCCTTGGAAGAGGACGAGACGTGGGCCGGAGCGGACTTCTCCGGGCTTCGCGACCTTGAGGCTATGCGCCGCTTTTTGGCCGCAAGCGACTACTGCTTCGGCTACTCTGACTCCAATGACGAAGGCACTTACGATCCCACTCGAGAATGCTTCCACATCGGGCTCAGAATGCTAGGGGCAAATAATGAGAATGAAGGGGCAGGCGACCGCTCCCCGCTCCGACAAAGGGCAGGTGACGCTAGACCCCCGCTCGTCGAGATTCGGGCAGCACGGAACATGCACGCCTCCCCCGAGGAACTCCGACGCCTGGACCTGGAGCAGCTCCATGAGCTCTAGGCAAAGATCGACCAAGACCAACTCCTGCTGCAGCAGCTCCGAGACACTCTCGAGCAGGAGCAGCAGGGTCGCGGTGATGGCGGAAGAGCCTGGCGAAGGGCCCACGGCGTACACCGCCGCATTAACAACGACGAGGGGAGTGAGCAACCCCGAATCTTCAATTGCGCTAGCTAGAACATCACGACAGTGGCAATGCTAGTCCGGGCGATGCCCGAGCCCTCTACCACAGAGGGGCAATGGGTTCGCGGCGAGCTCCGAGACCTTCTCGAGACCGCCGCGGTGCAGCAGGCCAAAAGCTCCACGTCTCGACGGCGCGAGGACACCTCAAAACGGCCCTCAGTGCACGACCGCCTCAGGGCCCCCTCAGTGCATGACCGCCTCTGCGACCGACGCGAGGCGCAAGATGACCACGATGTGGTCAGCAGGCGACGACGCCATGACAACGATGGGCCCGCCCGAGGCTACTACCCGCACCGAGGCGGCCGCTACAATAGTGGCGAGGACCGCAGTCCTTCTCCTGGGCCACCTGGCCCTTGAGTTTTTAGCAAGGCCATCCGCGGCGCCCCGTTCCCCGTCCGGTTTCGGCAACCGGCCAACCTCGCAAAGTACAGCGGCGAGACCAACCCTGAGTTGTGGCTGGCCGATTACCGCCTGGCTTGTCAGTTAGGCGGCGCGAATGATGACCTGCTCATCATCCGCAACCTCCCCTTATTCCTGTCAGACTCGGCGTGAGCCTGGCTCGAACACCTCCCTCCCTTGCAGATCCACAACTGGCACGACTTGGTAAAGATCTTTGTCGGGAATTTCTAGGGCACATACGTGCGCCCCAGGAACTCCTGGGACCTCAAGAGTTGTCGCCAAAAGCCGAACGAGTCTCTCCGAGACTTCATCCGGTGATTCTCCAAGCAGTGTACCGAGTTGCCCAGCGTCGGTGACTCAGAAGTGGTCCAGGCTTTCCTCTCCGGCACCTCTTGCTGAGACCTGGTCCGAGAGTTAGGCCGGAACATACCAACCTCAGCAGTCGCGCTCCTCGACATCACCACCAACTTCGCCTCGGGTGAGGAGGCCGTCGGGGCCATCTTCCCCGAAGGCGACACAAAGGGGAAGCAGAGGGACGAGGCCCCCGGGGCCTCGCCCTCCCGTTTCCCCAAGAAAAAAAGGGACGCTCGGGGAAGCAAGAGGCCCTTGAGGCTGATTTCGTCATAGCCGCGGATCGCAAGAATCTCCGAGGCCCCGGCATGGGCCCCGGAGTGTTCGACGATATGCTTAAGAAGCCCTGTCCTTACCACCAGGGCCCGGTGAAGCATGCCCTCGAAGAATGCACCATACTCCGACGCTACTACGCCAAGCTCGGGCTCCCCAACGACGATGCCAGGAAGAAGGGCACCGGCGATGGAGATAACGACAAGGACGACAGATTCCCCGAAGTACACAATGCCTTCATGATCTGCGGCGGGCCTTCAGCGTGCCTCACGGCGCGTCAGCGAAAGAGAGAGCGCCGGAAGGTCTTCTCGGTCGAGGTGGCCACTCCTCAGTACCTCGACTGGTCTCGGGAAGCGATCACCTTCGATCGGGAGGACCACCCTAACTATGTCCCAAACCCCAGGCAATACCCGCTCATCGTCGACCCGATCATCGGCAACACCCGACTCACCAAAGTGCTGATGGACGGAGGTAGCAGTCTCAACATCCTCTACGCTAACACCATGGAGCTCCTAGAGCTCGACCAGTCGCGGCTCTGAGGTGGTGCCGCGCCCTTTCACGGCGTCATGCCAGGGAAGCGCGCATGACCCCTCGGACGCATTGACTTGCCGGTCTGCTTCGGCACTCCCTCCAACTACCGCAAGGAGATCCTCACCTTCGAAGTGGTTGGGTTCAAGGGAACCTACCACGCCATTCTAGGGCGCCCGTGCTACGCCAAGTTCATGGCGGTCCCGAACTACACCTACCTCAAGCTCAAAATGCCGGGCCCCAACGGCGTTATCACCGTCGAATCCACATACGAGCATGCATACGACTGCGACGTCGAATGCATCGAGTATGCCGAGGCTATCGTAGAGGCCGAGGCACTCATCGTCAACCTCGACCAACTCGGTAGCGAAGTACCCGACTCCAAGCGTCGCGCCGGGACTTTTGAACCTGCAGAGACCATCAAGCTCATCCCGGTCGACCCCAACTGCTCCGACGGCCGAACGTTGAGGGTCAGCGCCACCCCTCGATAGCAAATAGGAAGCCGTGCTCGTCGACTTTCTCTGCGCGAATACTGACATGTTTGCGTGGAGTCCCTCGGACATGCTGGGCATACCGAGGGAGGTCGCCGAGCATGCCTTGGATGTCCGGGTCGGCTCCAGACCGATAAAGCAGCGCCTGCGCCGATTCGACGAGGAGAAGCGCAGGGCCATCGGCGAGGAGGTGTAGAAGCTTTTGGCGACCGGATTCATCAAGGAAGTGTCCCATCCGGAGTGGTTAGCTAATCCTGTATTAGTTAAGAAAAAGAATGGAAAATGGAGGATGTGTGTAGACTACACCGGTTTAAATAAAGCATGTCCAAAGGTTCCGTTTCCATTACCTCGAATCGATCAAATCGTTGATTCCACTGCAGGATGCGAGACCCTATCTTTCCTTGATGAGTATTCCGGTTATCATCAAATCAAGATGAAAGAGTCCGACCAGCTCGTGACTTCTTTCATCACCCCGTTTGGCATGTACTGCTATGTGACCATGCCATTCGGTCTAAGAAACGCAGGGGCCACATACCAGCGGTGCATGACCCAGGTCTTCGACGAGCACATCGGGCAAACTATCGAGGCTTACGTGGACGACATCGTGGTCAAGTCCAAAAAGGCCAGTGATCTCGTCGGCGACCTAGAGATCGCTTTCAAATGCCTCAGAGGAAAGGGCATCAAGCTTAATCCCGAGAAGTGTGTCTTCGGGGTCCCCCGTGGCATGCTCTTGGGGTTCATAGTTTTAGAGCGTGGCATCGAGGATAACCTGGAGAAAGTCTCGGCCGTGACGAACATGGGGCCAATCCGAGACCTCAAGGGAGTACAGAGAGTTATGGGATGTCTTGCGGCCCTGAGCCGCTTCATCTCACGCCTTGGCGAAAAAGGTTTACCTCTGTACCGTCTCTTGAGAAAGTCTGAACGCTTTTCTTGGACCCCCGAGGCCGAAGAAGCCCTCGCCAAGCTCAAAGCCCTGCTCACCAACCCTCCCGTTCTGGTACCACCAGCCAAGGGCGAGGCCCTCTTACTCTACGTCGCCGCAACGACCCAAGTAGTCAGCGCGGCCGTAGTAGTCGAGAGGCAGGAAGAGGGGCATGCCCTACCCGTCCAACGACATGTTTACTTCATCAGCGAGGTACTTTCCGAAACTAAGACACGCTACCCCCACATCCAGAAGCCAATCTACGCCATAGTCTTGGCTCGGCGCAAGCTGCGTCACTACTTCGAATCTCACCCGGTGACCGTGGTGTCATCTTTCCCTCTGGGGGAGATAATCCAAAACCGGGAGGCCTCGGGTAGAATAGCCAAGTGGGCTGTTGAACTCATGGGGGAGGCCTTGTCTTTTGCGCCTCGGAAAGCAATTAAATCCCAAGTCTTAGTCGATTTTGTGGCCGAATGGACCGACACCCAGCTGCCACCTGCTCAAATCCAAGCGAAATGCTGGACCATGTACTTTGACGGGTCTCTAATGAAGACCGGGGCAGGCGCGGGTCTGCTCTGCATCTCTCCCCTCGGAGTGCATGTGCGTTACATAATCCGGCTCCACTTCGCCACCTCCAACAACGCAGCCGAGTACGAAGCTCTCGTCAATGGCTTGCAGATCGCCATCGAGCTCGGAGTGCGGCGTCTTGACATGCGGGGCGATTCACAGCTCGTAATCGACCAAGTCACGAAGGACTTGAATTGCCACGACCCCAAAATGGAGGCGTACTGCAAACTGGTACGTCGCCTTGAAGGTAAGTTTGACAGTCTCGAACTCAACCACATTTCGCGGAAGTTCAACGAGGCCACGGACGAACTGGCAAAGATGGCATCGGCACGGGCTTCGGTCCCCCCGAACATATTCGCCAGAGATCTCCACAAGCCCTCGGTGGACTACGCTTCGGCGGCACAAGAGGGCCCACCGATCGAGCCCACCACAGGGCCCGAGGCCCCCTCTATTACCGAGACCCCAGCGGCCGAGCCCGAGGCCATGGAAGTCGATGCAGGGCCTCCCAAGGCCGACTGAGGGGCGGACTGGCGGGTCCCCCTCCTCGATTGCCTCACTCAAGGAGTGCTTCCTGCGGACAGAACCGAGGCCCAACGGCTGGCGCGATGAGCCAAAACTTATGTCGTCAGCAACGGCGAGTTGTACAGACGAAGCACATCTGGCGTCCTCCAACGATGCATCACCACCAAGGAAGGCCAAGCCCTGCTTTGAGACTTACACGCGGGAGCCTGCAGGCACCACGCTACGCCTCGGACGCTCGTCGGAAACGCCTTCCGCCAAGGGTTCTACTGGCCAACGGCAGTTGCCGACGCCACCAAGCTGGTACGCTCCTGCGAGGGATGTCAGTATTATGCGCGGCAGACCCACCTCCCGGCTCAAGCCCTCCAAACCATCCCCATCACATGGCCGTTCGCCGTGTAGGGACTGGACATGGTTGGGCCTCTGCAGAAAGCCCCCGGGGGCTACACCCACTTGTTCGTAGCTATTGACAAGTTCTCCAAGTGGATCGAGGCTCGCCCGATCACTCAAATCAAATCCGAGCAAGCAGTATTGTTCTTCACTGATATCATCCATAGGTTCGGGGTTCCAAACACCATCATCACCGACAATGGGACACAATTCACCGGACATAAATTTCTGACGTTCTGTGACGACCACCACATCCGTGTGGTCTGGTCGGCCGTAGGACACACTAGGACGAACGGCCAAGTAGAATGTGCCAACAGCATGATTCTACAAGGCCTCAAGCCAAGGATATACAACCGGTTGAAGAAATTCGGCAAGAAATGGCTGGTCGAGCTCCCGTCGGTCATCTGGAGCCTGAGGAATACACCGAGCCGAGCCACGGGGTTCACGCCGTTCTTCCTAGTCTATGGAGCCGAAGCCATCCTCCCCACTGACTTAGAGTATGGCTCCCCAAGGCTGCAGGCTTACAACGAGCAAAGAAACCGCACTACCCGCGAGGACGCCCTTGACCAACTGGAGGAAGCCCGAGACGTTGCGCTGCTACATTCAGCCAAGTACCAGCAAGCCCTACGACGCTATCAAGCCCGGCGCATCTGAAGCCAAGACCTGAAGGTGGGCGACCTGGTGCTGAGACTAAGGCAGAGCAACAAGGGCCGCCACAAGTTGACCCCACCATGGGAAGGGCCGTACATCGTCGCCCAAGTGCTAAAACCCGGGACCTACAAGCTGGCCAACGAGAAGGGCGAAATCTTCACCAATGCTTGGAACATAGAACAGCTACGTTGTTTCTACCCTTAAACTTCCAAGCATTGTACACATCTTTTCTCGAAATATATTAAAGAAGCGTTCTTTAGTTGTTCTAATATTTCGAGAACCCCCCCCCCCCATCTACGGGGGATCGACGTCGCGATAACGCTATGAGCGAGGCTTGGCTCTGCCTCTGCAGAACCAAGCCTCCCTCGAGGGCTAGAAGCGGGGGGAACCCCCTAAGTCCCAGGCACTCCGAACCCCCTAAGTCCCAGGCACTATTTTTAATCGTTTTTTTGAATAAATTTCCACGCCAAACTCTCTCTCTCGTACTCTGACAGGTCGATTGTAAAAAATCTAAGGACCAAAAACGCGCCTTGAGGGCAAAAGGCCGGCCGAGCCGCGAGACTGCCTACGCCTCTAGGCTACGGCAACTCCCTCACCACCTTTCGCCAGAGGGGCAGCTCACATTCCGAGGAAGTCATTTGCAAAGGACTTGTCTAGAAACAGGGTAGAGGGTAGAGGCTTGGAAAAACAATATAAACCGATTAAAAAAGCGTACGCACGAGTACTTCAAAGGCCTCGACGGCCACAAATGTCATGACACGACAATAACTCAATTTGTTTACATGGCCCCCTCTGGCCCAGGTCAAGGCTCAGGATCTCCTACATCGATGGCTGGCGTGGGGGGAACTACCTCTTCTTCAAACAGACTGGCTAGCGCCGCACCAGGGACCTCAAATTACCTCCATCAGCTTGGTGACCTCCTCATCGGCCTCCTCATCATCATTAGGCAAGATGTAACCGTCACTGACGGCCTCGAGGTTGACGGCGTAGTGCGAGGAGACGACGGCCAGGGCACGCTTGACGCCCGTATGCAATGTCGCCCGAAGTCGCTCCCGCACTTGGCCATTCAACGCAGCTAGGCGGCTCCTTAGGGAGCTACCCGACTGAGCCCCCTCAACAGCCAGGGCCCCGTAGATGGTACGGGCGGTGGCCTGCAGTGCGTCGTGCTCCCCGATCTCGGCCTCGAGCGTCGCCTGCACTGCGACAGAGGCCTCTACCACCCGGAAAACCTCCTTCTTCAACCCTGCGCCAAAACGAGCAGGATGCGGTTAAGCGCGAAAGAAGAACAAGTCAAATAGGGGCAAAGGCCTATGGGACTCACCCTCGACTTTCTCTTTCAAGCGCTGGACCTCGACCCGTGAGGCCTCGACCGCCTTGAAAGCCTCCTTCTCCAGCTCTGTACCACACTGAGGAGTGAGGGGCCGAGCGCGGGAAAAACAAGCAAAATAAAGGGAACAGAACTCACCCTCCTACTTCCCCTTCCAGGCCCGGTGTAGGGGGGCAGTCCGCCGTCGTCGTTGCGGAGGTAGAACCAGCTGGTGTACCAGCGGCGATTGGACGACGCGAGCTGGGCTGGGATGTAAAGGTGCTGCCGATCTTAGCGCACCTAGAGAGTGCAGCCGCCGGCCCTCACCATCTTCCTCGTACCCGCCGTACCCGCCAGCTTGGTGGTGTGCCCTGCTCGGAAGAGATGGAGCCACAGCTCCCAATGGGGTGCAATCCCCAGATACCCCTCGTAGATGGCGACGAAAATAGCCGCCTGCGCGATAGAGTTGGGGTTGAAGTTGTGTAGCTCCACCCCGTAGTAATACGGGAGCGCCCGCATGAATCGGTCCGCCGGCACGCCGAGACCACGCTCGTGGAAAGATATGAAGCTCACGACGTACCCTTCGTGCGGCCTCGGCTCTGGCTCGCCCAACGGGGCGATCCACTCTAGCCTATCATGGTCGGTGACCGAGCGGAGAAGGCCGTCGTCGACGAGCGATTGTAGCACCTCCACGGACACGTCGGATGGCTCCTAAGGATCCGCTGGGAGGATGACAGGAGGGCCACCGGCCATTGTGTGATGGAAAATGGGGGCTACGACGGTAAGTCTCTCTCTCTCTCTCTCTCTCTCTCTCGCTCTCGCTCTTCTCCCTTCTTCTCCCCGGCGCTCTCTGTTCTTGGCAACGGCTCGAAGGCAGAAAAGACAAGTACAGGAAAGGTAAGGAGGGGACGGGCAAGACTCGTTTCATATTTATGCAGGGAAAGGACGAAACGGCCAGGCGACAAAATCAGGGAAGTCTCCCTCGAGTCCAAGCACAGTTAATCCAGATCCGATTTCACCGCCCACGTGCCCGCCTTTTCCTCATTAATCGCACGGACGGTTATGTCCTGACCGCTGACACCGCGTCGCTTCTAACTGCAGCAACAGCAGGCCCCGAGAAACCGCCTCAAAAGGCGCGCCTGCCATTGTCAGTCGATGGGAGGGGAATATTCCCCTAGCCGATTCCTTCCAGACTAAGGAACTGGGCGCCGAGCCCGTTACGGTCCAGGGGTTCGAAGGCTGGACCCCCGAGGTTTCGACAACCGCCCCAGGACAATAGAGTCAGGGACAGCTATGGGCGAGCCCGTACATGGCCGAGGCCAGAGCGAGCGATCGCTCGGGATGCCCTAAGTCGTGTCCGAGACCAGCAGGGAGTTCTCCGAAGGGGATCCCACCGTAGGGAGGCGCCGAGCCCCCGGGACCAATCGAACGGCCCTGGGACCCACTAGAGAAGCCCTTTGGTACTTTTGGGGTGCGTCTCTGGACCACTAGCCAACCCCTATCGAATGGGGCACGGGCCTCCACTCGGACTTACCCGATAGTAGCTCACCGGAAGTGTCACCGCTCGCGCCCACCGAGGGTAGCCTGGCATATTCCACCCCTCCTTCCGAGTGAAAAGGATGCGCGAGGGTCGCATAAAAAGCTAGGGGAACTCCTGACCGCCCTCTCGCTTCGTGCGGAGGCTCGGGGGCTCTCCCTACAAACCTTGACAAGACCCAGCGACCTAGGCTCGCACACAAGGGGGCTCGGCAAACACACCCCTCCTTCCGAGCGAAAAGGATGCGCGAGGGTCGCATAAAAAGCCAGGGGAACTCCTGACCGCCCTCTCGCTCCATGCGGAGGCTCGGGGGCTCTCCCTGCAAACCTTGCTGAGGCCCAGCGACCTAGGCTTGCACTCGAAGGGGCTCGGCAAACAACCCCTCCTTCCAAGCGAAAAGGATGCGCGAGGGTCGCACAAAAAGCCAGGAGAACTCCTGACCGCCCTCTCACTCCGTGCGGAGGCTCAGGGGCTCTCCCTGCAAACTTTGCCGAGAACCAGCGACCTAGGCTCGCACTCGAGGGGGCTCGGCAAACAACCCCTCCTTCCGAGCAAAAAGGATGTGCGAGGGTCGCACAAAAAGCCAGGGGAACTCCTGGCCGCCCTCTCGCTCCGTGCGGAGGCTCGGGGGCTCTCCCTGCAAACCTTGCCGAGAACCAACGACATAGGCTCGCACTCGAGGGGACTCGGCAAATAACCCCTCCTTCCGAATGAAAAGGATGCGCGAGGGTCGCTTAAAGAACCAGAGGAACTCCTGATCACCCTCTTGCTCCGTGCGGAGGCTCTTCCTTCACCCAAAATGAAAGCAAGCCACCCCAGCTCGCACTCGGGGTTTCAGAAAAACACGACAAAAAGGGCACCGAGCCCGTTATGGTCCATGGGTTCGAAGGCTAGGCCCCCAAAGGTTTCGACAGTCGCCCCAGGACAACAGAGTCAGGGACAGCTATGGGCGAGCTCGTACATGGCCGGGGCCCGAGCAGGCGATCGCTCGGGATGCCCTAAGTCGTGTCCGAGATCAGCAGAGAGTTCTTCGGATGGGATCCCACCGTAGGGTGGCGCCGAGCCCCCGGGGCCAATCGAACGGCCCTAGGACCCACTAGAGAAGCCCTATGGTATTTTTGGGGTGCGTCTCTGGACCACTAGCCGACCTCTATCGAATGGGGCACGGGCCTCCACTCGGACTTACCCGATAGCAGCTCACCGGAAGCGTCACCGCTCGCGCCCACCGAGGGTAGCCTGGCATATTCCACCACTCCTTCCGAGCGAAAAGGATGCGTGAGGGTCGCATAGAAAGCCAGGGGAACTCTCGACCGCCTCTCGCTCGCAAGCGGAGGCTCGGGGCTCTCCCTCACGAACCTTGCCGAGACCCAACGACCTAGGCTCGCACTCGAGGGGCTCGGCAAACAAACCCTCTCTTCCGAGCGAAAAAGGATGCGTGAGGGCCGTCCAAAAAAGACAGGAAACCATCGATCATCCTCTCTCCATCCATGCGAGGCTCGGGGTTCTTCCTACAACTAGGCCAAGTCCCAGCGACCCGAACTCGCATTCATGGGCCCAACAAACACGATAAAACTTCTTGTTCAACGAAGAAAAAAGCCCCTGGAGGAGTAAACCCACTCCTCCAGGGCCTCGGGGGCTACACCCGGCGGGTGCGCTCGCGCGCACCCACCAGAACCATCAACTACAAAACACAATCCCGATGGGAGCTCATTGAGCCAAGTCTCGTCAAAACCTCAGGAAAGTGCCCGCACTCCTCCCGAGGCTTGGGGGCTACTGTCGGATACCACAAGAGGGGGTACCCTAAGCAAGAACCAAAAATATTGCTTGAGCCTTGCAAAAGTCAAAGCCGAAGGACAACCACAAGGTCTTGGCCATTTCTCCGATTCACCCGAGGCTTGCGCCAAGCCTCAGCGAAAGGCCAAAGCCCTCTCTTGCCTGGCCGAGGTTCCTCTCGCCGAGGCCCCGCCCATGCAAGGCCTCGAACGGGATGCCAATTCTCCGACTCGCCCGGGCGGGCTCGCAACAACCTCGCTACCTCCATCCCAACCGGCTCCCGACAAAATGTCGCGTCCCAGATTAATGCGCCAACTACTCTCCTCGCAACGTCACCAAGACACCGGCACGAGTCGGGCGTAACGACCGACGGGACAGGGGATCGGCGCAGCAGGGTTACTCGCCACTATGCTCATCATCGCCTCTCCGCCGACACCCGTCATCGCCTGTGCTACCTAACCCCGCGCCAAGGACAAAGCAGCGTGGAAGGTCAAGTCCACGTCCCCTCAGTAGTCTCGAAACAAAGCAGGAAAGACCAACTGCTCGTCCTCCGCCTCGTCCCGAGACCCCGGCAGGCCTCTCGGACGATTTTTCCTCCTCCGCTTCGGCCGAGGCCGGCTCATCCTCATCCTCGTCGTCTCCGCCTCAACCGCCCCTCTAGCGAGCCGTCCCCATCCGTGTAAGTGCGCTTCAACACACCTACTACGCCGCCCACGATGGGCGGTACAAAGAATAGAGGCGATGGACGCGGCACAAATCGCCTTTTTTACCATCCCCACTCGACGGCAGGTGCGGGGATTATCGTGCCTCGTGGACACCCGCTCCGCGCTTTTCCTACCTAAATCGGGTACGACGTGGACCACCGAGACCCCCGCACCGTACACCGGTCACCTCCGAGGCCTCGGCAGAAAGCAGTGCCTCGCAAGACGATCACCACAAAGACCCGCTAGGCCTCGGCACTCCACCAAATCAAGAATCCATGAGGCACGCGGCATGTCTCCTACCGTGGAGGCCATACCGACTAGACATCAACAAGGACCCCACGACCTCAACAACCTCAAGCCCGCCAACACGCTGCGTCACCAAGTACCAATCGCCATTCCCAACACCATGTCACTCACAGGATCGAACTACATGGGCTCCACGTGTAGCTCACTCATGTACTCCCGCTCCCTCCTTGCGGTTATAAAAGGAAGCAGCCAGGATATAGCCTGGGGACAAGAAAAACATACGGAAGAACCACGCCTCACACACGCCAAGCAAACAACACTCAGACACACGCTCCCCCAAAGCGCCCCGAGAGCAACGTCTCAAGCGAGCCTCATACATTCCACGCCGAGCCTGGGACTAGCTCCCTCTCTCACCTAGCTTGTAACCCCCTACCACAAGCACTTCGGTGCAAGGAATACAAGATCGATCTCTCAGATTGGACGTAGGGCGCCAATTGCCTGAACCAGTATAAACCTTGTGTCTCTTTGCATCACCATCCGGGATTAGGGGCACGCAGCTCAAATTCACTGGCTGGTTGAGGACCCCTCGGTCCGAAACACCAACAACCCTGCTACAAGATTTATTCTTCATCTTCTAGCAGGCTCGGGGACTAAGTGGCTACACTTCACCTGACGATGAATGTAGTGTTTATTTCTTGATTTACCCTCCTTATTGACAGAGTCTAAGTGACTACACTTCTACTAAGTAGAAGAATTTTCAAATTTTATTTTGAGCCCCTTATATCCTTCTGGCAAGCCTTACTTGGCTAAGTCCAAGGTCTCCTAACCAGTTAAACTGGTCGGCATTGACTTTCACCGCTCAGGTCACCTGTTAAACTGATCGGCTTTGATTTTCACCGCCTAGGTCGCCAGTTAAATTGGTTGATTTTGACTTTCACTATTCGGATCACCAGTTAAACTGATCGACTTCACGTCAAACTGCTCAGACTTGTTCAAGACAGCATTGCTCAAAGGATACAAGGCGCTCGGAGACTAGCTGTGGGGGATATACCCCCGGTATCCATAAGACAAGACGTAGGCCACGCCCCAAAGGTGGTCTAGCTTATAAAATCAAGGCGTGCATCGCAAGACTACATGAAGATGTAATTTACTGTATAATATCAAATATGATATTTTCCTTATAACCCTACCCCTCTAGAGTATATATGGAGAGGCAGGGGTCCCCTAGACCATATATCGAATCTG
This sequence comes from Miscanthus lutarioriparius, assembly GCA_904845875.1. NCBI lineage: Eukaryota > Viridiplantae > Streptophyta > Magnoliopsida > Poales > Poaceae > Miscanthus > Miscanthus lutarioriparius. Next base: position 94,293,110 of record CAJGYO010000004.1, on the reverse strand, counting down.
ATATACAATCAATATAAACCAACAGAGCATAGGATGTAGGGTTTTACGTCACATTGACGGCCTGAACCTATATAAATCTTGTGTCTTGTGTCTCTGTTACCATTTAGTTCCTGATCGCGCGCACCTCTACCGATCAATCTATCTTCGTGTGATACCCCTCGGAGGACTGTCGAGCATCTTTTGTCGATAGAGTTGTACAGTAGCATCTAAAAAAATCATAAAATTAAAATAAAACATAATAAAACTAAAAAAATCATAAAACTAACTCATGGTCCTTTTTTAGCTTTAAGGCAGCCTCCGTATTCAGGATAGGTACAAGTACAACCAAGGAATTCCGGCAATTCACTGAGCAATTTTTACAAGCATTGATGACAAACATTTGGTATAGAGTCTAGAGATGCAACAAATTAACCCAATATATTCCAAACAAGAAAAAAACATTTGATTCTCTTTGTCGATATCCATGCCATACTCCCTCCGCCACTAATCTCCACAATCACATCAGTGCCATACTCCCTCCGCCACTAAAGCATATCAATCCACATTTGCTTTGCTTTGTCGATATCAAATTTCCTTGCTTTCAGAAATCTCTAGAGCATATTTAGCTGGATTTATATAGCTCAGCATCATATGATAGTCATTATGTCTTGCAGGCAACAACTCATCAAAGAGTAGTGCTTGTCTAAATGCTTCAACAGCTCCTCTAGATCGCGCACGTACTTGGTCTCCTGTTTTATTTACCTCCCTAAATTATTCCAAGAGGTTGGCATATCACAAATGTTCTCAAACATTTAAATTAGCTAATGTAAAGTACAATGTAAGCCATTTATTGTGCCATCATTTTAGCAAGCCAATCATTTACACATAAATATGTGAAATCGAGCAGCATCAGATGCTTACTATCAGTGGAATCAAGAAATGCAGACAACATGTAGTAATTTAGTAGGGCAGCTATGATAAAACCTAATGATCCAAAACTGCAGCAACATATATAACAAACTACAAAAGACAGAGAACACTGTATGAAGCCCACATTCACATCATTGTACTATGGCTTTGCTTTCCTCTTCTGGCCATAGCCTTTCTTCTTCCCTTCTACATGTAGAAATTAGTTGCTCTAATTTCAGTTGAACTTTCCCATATTCTATTTCTGAATCAAAGATCTTGGTTGCCCTTTACCTACATAAGGTTGCAGTTGATGCGATCTTCACTTCTTATCCACAGTTTCCTGAGATTTCTAGATAGAATATGCTTCTAAAAGAACTGTTAAATCAAAACTATAATCTAGACTAGAGGAACATAGAACATGTTGTGGCCTGTGATTGTTCTCCGTTGATAAAAAAATCAGTTTCTATGAATACTCAAATAACAATTAGCTCACAAAATTCAGATCTGCAACTTAGTCCTCTAACGCATACAATTGAAAAGGAAAACCGACCATAGATGCTGCCTGAAGCTTGTCATTTTCTTTTGACATCACCTTGCAACCTCTCTACAAAGCTCACATCTCTTGCACACATAGCCAAACAAGAACAAACTGCAGTCAATAGAGTATATAATTTGGCTTCAGAACTTGAGTATATATCCAGCTTTATTTAACCAAATCGCAATCACACATTAGCAAAGCAAGATCATGACCATGACTTGTTTAAAAAATAATGATCACTGAAGTGTTGAACCTGAGTTGCTATCAAGATTTCCAGAACTGCTAGATTTTTTAAGGAAGTTGAGAAGTCACTGCTACATATTCAGAGAGTTAATTGTTGAACATTTACATAGTCCATACATAGAAAATGCACTGCTTTTCTACTTACCTACACAAAAATCAGTAGCAACAACATCATCTGCAAATTTTATTCTTCTATTATATCCAGCCCTCTCTATTGCCTTTTTGAAATGGATCTTCAACTTTCTGCAAACAAAAGAAAATCTGAAGTGGAACTTGAACTTTCTTAACAATTCATTTACTTGAAGACCCTATCTTACCAATTCATTTATTGGAACAAACAAAAGCCAGGTTTTAGTAGTAACATTTCTAAGGTAAAATGATTACGGACAGTATAGGATAGCTTACCATTTCTGTAATCACAGTGGGGGCAGCAGGATACTTTGCATTTCTCCCTCACTTTTTTCAAAGTCAAGGTGATTTGAGTACTGTCACCATCCTACTGCAGATGGTGTGAAAGCAGAGGCAAATCTTTTCAAGATCAAGAAATTGGAAAGTGCAGATTGATGTTTCGCCATGACGAAGATAGATGATCTATACGTAGTGGGTCTTTATGAGCAAAAATGAAATTGCTAACCGCGGGGTCACTTGATTGGAATGGAGAGTGCACCTCTACAACGTCAGGTCTGATGCATATCTGTTTGAGGTCTGCAATCTTCATCCTGCACTCTAGCTTCTTCTTATTGGACAGGCCTCCATCCTTCTTCTTATCGGCCTTCTCCGACATGTACTCTACCTCCACCTCCACCTCCGCCCCCATTTTTCACCCCAATTCTCATCCTCGACAGGCAGTGCTAGGCACTTTGTGGCGGAGTCAACATATATTGGGGGGAATAAGCCATGTGTTTGCACGGAATCCATACGACAAAATTCCCAAACTGCAAATGCAGAAAAGGTTATTCTCACCAAGAGTTCTCGAACTACATCATTCAATTTAATATTCAGTACAATAAAATAAAAAAACAATGGCAAAGCATATTCACTATTATAACCTTGTTGTGACACACTAGACCTTTCATAAAAAATGCATGATAACAACCAGTCATATAATTTATCAGGCTGCAGGTTTTTGCACGGAATCCATATGGCAAAATTCCCAAACTGCAGGTTGTAACTCAATTGTTTCCCTCCTTTTTTGCCGGTCTTTTTTTTTTGTTTTGTTTCATAAGCTATTCTTATACCAGTCATATAATAATTTGTACCAGTACAAATAAAAACATGAAGTAAAGAGAGGTAAGCACAGAAGATAATGAAGATTTAAGGTTACTAACATTAGCAAACGCATTGCTGAGTTGTTGCAGCAGGTCCACCAGGGAGTGGCTAACGTTGTGTGGCTTCCTTGCCAAGTAGAAACTGAAGCAACAACTTGCAGAAGCTTCCCATTGCAAACCTTCACCTGGGCACAAACGAACTCCTTCATTAGGCGTATGCTCATACCCACACATCTAAATCGGTTGTTGCAAGTTTGCAATTCAACTCAATAGTGCAAATCAAATTGATTGGCTATCGTACCAATGTGAATGAACTCTAATTTTGCTAGTGCATTCAAGTGTGCATGAGAACTCACCTCGATTTCCAAGTAATCGCCTTCCTAAGAAGGGCCATTCGCCTCTTTCCTCATGATAACGGCAGAAATGACGCACGCACCTCGCCGCCACCACCACACAGGCCTCCGCCTGCAACGCCGCACACGGATCTGCTGCCGCAACCACGCTTGACTCAGCTAAAACACTAAGGGCTCTGGTGAACCCGGTCTGCATTCCTCCCTCATCGCAGATACAACGCGAAACCCTCAAAATCCTCACCACCGCAAAACCGCGCAGAAAACCACAAGCAGAAATCGACCTCACACAACTACCCAAACCACATCGGCGGAAATCACACACTGCGCGGAATTCCACAGCTGGGACCCGCACCGGAGCTCACCTGGGTCGGATCTGGACGAAATCACGAGCGCGGGGCGCCTTTCGAACGCCCGCCGTGCTCCCTCTAGCTCTGCTGCCACGGAGGCGCAACGTGCAACCACGACAAGCTCAACCTTGGCATCGACAACGGCGCGCCACGCCTCGGCGAGCTTCGTGTTCGCCGGCGTGCCGTGGGCCGGGAGATCCTCCGTGAGCAGGCCGTGTGATTAGCTTGGAGCGTTGAATCGTGGTTGGCTTCGAGCGTTGAATCGCGGTCGCGGAGTGTGAGGAGGGCGCGGGGGTGAGAAAGTGGGGTGAGAAGCCTGGCATCCCACATCCAATCGTGGCTATCGGATTTGGGTTAGGTGTTTTATTAGCCCTTGATTTTAATGGAGATGAATTCCTATGTGTAATTTTATGGGTGCATGTGGGGGTACGACCCCGGATACCCACGACAGACTACATGGCTGCGCTGCCAGGGGCGGTCTAGCCCACAAGACGAAGACTTACGGTGCACGATACTGCTCAGCGCGTACCGCAAGACATCAAGGGCGATATCCTGAAGATGCTACGAGATCTGTTAGGATATGCTCGATCCCATGATTTCTGTAATCTGTTATTACTTACCGGTTATCTCCTAGATCTAACCGACTTATAACCCTACCCCCGGCTATATAAGGCGGGTAGGGGACACCTCAAAATACACGTAATATCATACGATAGCCAATACAAACCGATGGACTATAGGAGTAGGGTATTACGTCGTGCTGACGGCTCGAACCTGTCTAACTCTTGTGTCTCTGTTACCTTCTTGTTATCGATTATGCGCACCTCTGTTGATCATTCTACCTTCGTGGGATACCTCTCGGAGGACTGTCGACGATATTCTGTCTACAGTTGGTGCGTTAGGTAGAAGTATACGTGTTATTTTTATACTAAAAAGTAGTTTTAAATAAGCTCAAACGAACAGGGCGAAGAGCTTTGCGTTTAGGCTACTACCTCTCTCCTTCTGCGAAGTGCTTGAAGCACCGAGCGTTTCAGACTTTCAGTGGCGTCGTCGACCATGAGGCAGCTAGCTCGTCGCAGCAGCCGTCATTCTAACATTGTGTACTTAATAAAAAGCTAAGCATGTGTTTGGATAGAGGGTAGGAGTGGGTAGGTTGGGTCCAACCTCTTTTTCAGAGTGTTTGGTTTGGAGTTCGGGTTGTGTTCATCCTAGAAAAAAATATTTTCAATAGACGTGGGTTCATCCGATTCCACTTCTATATTATTATTGTGTATTTTAATATAAAAGGCTAAAATTGCTCCTCATAGGTGTCATTCATAGAAAACAAAGACATTATAGCAAAAAAAAAATACTTCCTCCATTTCAATTATAAATTGTTTTGATTTTTTTTGGTACGTTGATTTTGCTGTCTAAATATATAGTAAAATAAACGTAAAAAAATTTAAAGCAACTTATAATTTTAATCGGAGTGACTATTTGATTGATCCACAATCGTATCTGTAGGGTCCATGTGTCAGCGGGAGACCGCCTAGGCAGCCCGTGGAAACGTATCTCGTCAACGGTCAACACCCCGGCACCAGGGCCCGCCACCCCCACCCCTTTGCAAACTTCCATCCGACCCCTCCATTTCCCCCACGCGTCCCCACTCGGCCCCAACGCCGCCGCGCCGGCGATGAGCGCGAAGCAGCTCCGCGACGCCCTGGCCGCCGCGGGGTTCGACGGCGACGACCCCCTCGACGCGGAGAGCCTCGAGTGGGCGTTTCTCCAGGGGGAGGTCTCCCGCCGGATGCTCGCGTGGGTCTGCGCCCGGCTCCGCCCCGGCAACGTCCTCTCCGCCACCGACCTCGAGCTGTACGGACCGATCCCCGCCGAAACCCTCGCGCCTTCGTTAATTCCATGATATGATATGATCGCAGTTGAATGCACGGTGCGCGGGGGCATTTTTTTTTTTTTGGTTGCGAAATTAGTCTGGGCCCTGGGGACTGAATTGGCGGAGACGAGGCTTCCAGATTTCGGGTGTGCGATGCGGGAGGTATTAGGGCGTGGCTGGGCTTTGGTTTAGAATTTTGAATTGGTCGAAATTGGCTTCACGAATTGTTGGTTACGTTGCAAAAATGCTTGGAGGGAGTATGATGTGAAACTTGGGGAAGTGACGGGCTTGCATGAGAAGGCTCACACACTTTGCATATGCATGCTTTGATAACCGTGCATGATTAAGCTAAAACGGATCTATCAGAAAGGGATTGCTGGAATTTGTCCGTAGTGAAGCATACTAAGTGCTACGATGTGATGGCATAACTTATAACGAGCACTCTCAAAAAAAAACTTATAACGAGCAAAGTTGCGCATGAAAGTATTAAACGAAAACATCATTTTGCTATTGAATCATTCATTGTTTAGTTTGTAATGGCTCTCAGGCTAATACCTGCTGCAACTGTTGCATGAACTGCAGGTACGAGCAGCTTGAAATGGAAGGCAAGTTATTGGAGGTATGCATATTTTGGTTTCATTTTTTTGGGTTATTTCATAAGTCACTTGCATTGTGAATTATATGTTATGATATGAGTAGCGAGATCCATTAAAACCATTGTAGATAGTAGATTCAGACGCACGTGCATTGCTTTCATTTAACTCAAACTGTTAGCTCTATAAAGCGAGACCTGCCCGCTCCTGATTTGGTTGCCATTTTCAGGGGGAAGACTTGGATTTTGCTTTTGATCGTATTTCGGCTTTCTCAGACAGTGGGGAGAATCAGGAATACAAATTCTTGACGGACGAAAGTCTTGAAGACATCCGGTAGGCTGTCTCGTTCGTTATAGGAATTGACGAGCTACCGTTATGTCCTGCTTCTTAGAGCTGCACTTTCCTTACAACCCTTGCAAATATACCCAATATATCTTTTCTTATAAGAAATTGTTGTGCTCTGGTTTTGTCTTTCTTTTTTTTCCTGGAGTTTTACCTGCATGAGTATGTCATTTCGAGGTACCTCCTGTTCATTTCGTTTTGCACATGATATACGATGAATTGATGCCTAAGTTCCTAACTTAGGCAATGGTTGAGTATTTGACTCTTAACATAACGAGTCTGACCTTGCTTGGATATCAGACAGTTTAGTGGGTCATATAGTGCAGTGTGACAAGGTTTGCTATGTTAGAAGATGCTTATCTTGTTAGCAGTTTGTTTTGATCTCTCCATTTATGGATGATTTTCTTTATTCTTCTAGTGAGTCAAAGCTTGCTTTTAGAGCTGAAGTTTCTGATTTGGAAAAGCAGCTTGCTTCTCTGGAGTGGAAGCTTGATATACTTACAGCACAAGCTACCACCATTAACCAGGGAAAGAAGTTCCGCTCATCTGCTAATACTAGAGCTAATGGACAACTTACTGGCTTAGATGAGATATTTGCTAAGAGAAGTTTAGAGGTAACGTTCCTTGGCTTTGTCCAAAGTAAGTAAACCATACTACTATGCTACCCAATCCATACCTAATTTCATTAGATGTTACTGGGATGTCTGTTGCATATCATACCACAGTAATCATATCTGGCTTAGAACCTGTCATCCATTGCCTGCTCTATAATCATGGAAACATTGCAATCTGTGTTGATTATCCATGTAACATTCCTAGGCTAGTATTTTGCGATTTTCTGAGGGCTGAGGACTATTTCTATCCACTAAAAAACAGGCTATCTTGATAGGTGCTGACAAATAACAGGGTTTATTGGTCTATTTGGTCCACAGGTTATTTATCCATTTTGTGTTGTTTTCTTTTGATGTTGTTTTATGTCAGTTCCTAACTAGTTGAACCCAAGTTTATGCTTCTTTCTGACATGTTCTATTCTTTCCTATAGAATTCATTCTAGCAATTAACAAGAGAAGACTTTGCTCTCTGTTCTGACTTTTTTTTTTAGAACTCTCTGATAGATGAATGCAATACTTGGAAAACTTACTGCAACCACGCAGGAGTTGTCTTACTATCACTCAGAAGCTGGTATTCTTCTTTCTCTTAACATGTACAATGCAAATAATTTCATCCGATTGCATTTGATGACATGCATTAATCACCTGGTACTTCCATTCTGACTTGTATTGTATATACACGCAAATGTGGTCATTGTCTAGTGCCACAGTGTTGTGAGATGTTGTGAACCTTAGTTCATACGAGGGATAGGGTGGATAACCATTGCCAAGAGGAAGGCCGGGCAAAGTCAGCGTGGAGGGAGACTAGAGTATTTGGGGGTTTTCCAAGGCCAGGTAATGGTGCCAGGGTTTTTGCCTGGCTACCGCAGCAGAGGTGAGATTGAAGACAAAGTAGATGAGAGGTAGGAGATAACTTGTTTCTTCATTGCTTAATCCATTCCATTGATGCTGGTTACAATATATAGGAGCTAAGCTCCCTGCTAGGCGCACAGACTCTGGCCCTTTCATACTTGAGGCCCCTTCAGCTGCTCCTTAATTGCTATTAATAGCCTTAATGACATTGGCCCTTTCAGCCACCAGCCTCCTCGGGCTGTGCCAGGCCATGCGCTGCCTTGGGAGCACCCCTGCATGCAGCCATGCACATGACACACAGCTTGTCATATATAAGTGTATATTGGCTGATGTTTAAATTCTTGTCAATCTTTTGAATGCACAGCATTTTTTTTCCTTGCAGATATCGGGGTCTACCTATCATACTGTGACTTCCAGCCTTATGTGAGCAGTGCCCTGGCTTGTACCAAGGAACTAAACAAATGGTTCTCTAAGAAGTTTGAGAAGGTGTTTTTGCTTTCATGATCTTGCCATTCCTATATTAACTAGATTTTATGTTTAGAAACTTGAATTTACGATTAAAAGAAAATCCTATTTGACCATACGCATACAATGGATACTGATCTATATGATCTGGTGCATATGTGAAGCTATTGAAGCTGGAACAACTATGTGCTCCAGCCCATATTTTGATTGCTATTAAAATGAATTCTAAGTTCATTTTTTCAAGTAATTATTTTTTTAAAGGCATTCATATTTTTACTAAATAGTCTATTGTAAATATTATATTGTCATTTTGTTCAAAAAACTATATTATATATTGTTGTTTCTCTCGAACGACGCAAGAGAACTGTGTGTCATTCCGTTAAGTAAAGAAAAAAGAACCAAAGAAGAGGCAGAGCATATATTATATATTGTCATTCTGCAATAGTTTCCTGCACTATTATAGTATATGCAAATAACAAATAAGTATAATGGGAAACTACAATAGATTTTCTTTTGAGTGGAAACGACTATAATAGATTATCACCTTATAAACAAATTACTGGTATTATATCTAGAGTAAACTAAATTATCGACAAATTTGCTTTTAGTTTGAATAATTTTGCCACCTGCTTGCTGACCAAACTTTTCTTGGCGGTATGGTAGGGACCACTCCAACTTGTTGTTCAAGATGACAAGTTAAGAGGTGAGTCTAGCTCCAGTCTCATAGTCTTTATTTTGCCAGCAGGAGCAGCTGAAGTTATTGATGTTTCTCGTTTATTTTCATTTCACAGTTACCTTCTAAAATTTGGGCAAATCCTATTGCTTCATGTCTTCTATTTGTGAATCCTTTTTGCATACTGCACTCTGTAGATTTCCTTAGCAGTCATACTGTATGCATCTCAATTACATTTAGACTTGGATTTGGTCTTCAACATGAAATCATGCCTAGTAATTCATATTCCCATGTTCTTTCACATGTGGTTTAACAATTTATGCCAAAGTGGTATTAGACCATTAAGCAATTTATCCTTCCTTCTGCGCAGGAGATTCAGTAAACTCCCACCATTTTGTTGTCGAACTGAGCCGAATTAACTCCATGTAAGTACTTTTTGGTCTGTCAATGTGGAAATTTTTGGATTACTACAGATCATTGCACCTTCATTTTTCTTTTGAAATGTCTTAATTGTTTTACCATCAGAAAAGTTGCGCAGTATTACTGCCAGGGCTTCTCCTGCTTCCGCCGAAGGATAAATTCTGATGAATCTTAGTTTTGGCAGATGGTGTTGATAGGAAATCAATTTAAAGTTTAATTAGCTTCATCTTTTACAGGGAACAAGTGGTATTTAGTTGAGTTTTGGAAGGAATTTTCGCATTGAATTCAGCTTATTAGTTTGTTTTCTTCAGCTTGACATTAACCTCAAACATCTCTGTGTAGTTAGTTTGGCTACTGGTAGGGTGCCATCTATTTCTGGCTTCCCCTACATTCTATATAATCCACCACCCCAGTTAACCCTGTCGCTACTAGTTTCATCACTTCACTGGAAAACTCACAAATAAACTATTCCACAATAAAATATACTTTATTTTTTTCACGACATTACCTCGGAATCTGGATTTTTTTTGTTGATCTTTTAAGATGTACATTTTTTATCTTTTATATGCATATACTTCATTGTTATCATCTAAGTAATGTCGTGTCTCTTTTCTTCTGAGGGGGATTGCTATTCTGATGCTGCTCATTTGTTGACAGATTTGCTAAAAGTAAGAGACAGTACATAGAAGCACAAGTGGAACATGCTAAAGAAGAGGCTATACTATCAGTTCTGAGAACTCAGTTGGCATCCCAACAGTCATATATTCATCTGGATAGCCATTCTCTAAGGTATGCAGGATATGCTTAATGCCAGATTGACAGCTAGTGGAGCATGATTAGTTGCTTTTGAAAGTTTAACTATAGTGCAGCAGCATGACATTATCCTGTTTGGTTTCTTTGAATTTGAACATGAACAAGTGGTCCAATGGCATTTCTCTTATCACTAATATGTCTGATTTGTGGTTTCACTTGTTTCATACTCAGGAGGAAAAACGCCGAACTTGCTGAAGAGCTTAAAGATCTTTCCCATCATGTGCAGAAATACTTATCTGAGGTAATTTTGTTACAAGATTTTTTTTCATTGATAGAACATGAGCACCCTAAGAAAGGTTTCTCTATGATCTCAATGGATGATGTGGAGTTGCTAGGTTACATTACTTGAAACCTTGGTTTAATTTATTTGCCTGTCAAGTGTCATGCACTCAAAGATTTTTCAACAATCTCCTAGCCATATAACTCGTTCTATCAAGAACTCATTCCTGTTTTAGCTGAATTGAATGATCAAACAGTAAAGGGCGTACCCAGTGCAGAGAGCTCCCGCTTTGTGCGGGGTCTGGGAAAGAGTGTCACTGGCAAGCCTTACCCTCGCCCAAACAGTATTGAAGCGAAAGGTTTTCCAAAAAATGAAACTAACAATCACATACTTGTTCAAAATCATTTTCATGTTTTGAATGTTGTGTTCTACTGTTCTTCATCCTCGACTCCAATACATAGTTTTGAGATATAGTTACTAGATGCTCTGTTGTTCATAGCTTATCTTTTTCTGAGTCAATTTCTGGCGTCTTTATCATCCATGTAGCTGTCCTACTGTACTTTACCTGGGTGAGTTCCAATTGTTTTCTGGTGGTGTACAAAGTTAATGTCTGTATTAATCATTGTTTCTTTGCACTATTGACTTCCTTATCTTTATGTGTTGCCCTTTATTCAGACTGTTACAGGCCTGTGTGCAGACCTTGCTCAGCTTTCAGGTGCAAATATTTTGGAAGGTGTGATCTTCATGACACTATAAATATATATACCTTTTCTTTTTGCATTCTCGAGTGAATAGTATGGCATGTTGTAACTATGATTTCATGACCTTCTAGGAGATCACAATTTAAAGCTTCTGCGCCAGGAATGCTACATAAGTCATCAGAAGAAGGTACCTTATGAGTTTGACAATTGTTTGTAGCAACACATCTTTTTACCCAATAAGTGGTCATGTAGACACTTTATTTCTTGCAGTTCATCAATCATCTGGTCAATCAACTTGCTGCTGATCTGTTTCTGAAGATAACCTGCCAGCTTGAAGAACAGATAAAAATATCGAGTGCCTACTCATTTCTTAAAGCTGTAGAATTGGAATTGCAGGGCTACTTCTCAGCTGTTGATGGCCGCCTGGTATTGTTGCTGAGTTTTATCCATTAATTTCAGCATATTATTTAGCTTATCATTTTTCACTTGTGTTCTTACAAAATAGAGTATCTACATCATGGATATATAGGGCCGGTATCATTTAATTGATCAAGCAGCATCTGAAATGTTTGAAGAGGGATCAGTTGACGACAGCGATTCTTATCTTCATGCTGTGAGGGATATCCTTAGCAGTCACTCAAGTAAGCTGGCTCTGCTTACAATTCATATATCCACCACTAGTTGGGATGTTTTTTTTTAACTATTAAGCTGGAATAATCCATTCATCTTTTAATTTTTTTGTAGGTTCCCAAGCAATGTCACCAGAATATGTTTCATCATATGGTTTGATCGAGCAGATAACAGAGCTGCAAGATGAGCTCCAGTACCTTCAGCATGAGGCTGAAAATGTTCTTCCACGTGAGCGAGGAAGATGCACTGATGAACTGTGAGTTGTCCTAGCTCATTGTGCCTTGCGATTCCCCCCAGTATCAAGACAACAAATGTGTCACAGCTGAACTTGACATTAACAAACCCCTACTGCTCGAATAATATGTTAGCCCCTTGGTCTGATCATCCCATACATTTTTACCTCTGGCAGATGCAGGATTATCCAAACACTGGAGCAAATTCTTGCTGTGCCCCTTTCTGATGAGCAACCAAAGCTTACACCATGGGTACGTTGCTCTCATCCCTCGGTCCTCTTTTTATTTCATATATGCTGTCACGAGTGGACTTCACCATTTTTTTTCTACTGCAGCCACTGGCGCAATCACTTGAAGACCTTGAAATGGTCAGCCAGCGAGTCTCTGCTTCCGTTAGTGAAGTGACACTAGCTCGAGACGAAAAGGCCGAGGTACTCTTTAACATTTGGGCATTTGACTTTTGCACTCTTTGTTACGTACAATCTTGGGTTCAGAACACTTCACGTCTTTCCCTGAGTTCGCTTAAAGTTGCTAGCTATATTTACGAATGTTCTGCAGATGTTGAAACAGCCTTCACGCAACGCGCAGCAGGAAAGGCAGGTGTTCTCAGATTTCTTCTGCCAGCCAAAACGACTCGTGAATCGAGTGGAAGAGCTGCTTTCCCGCTTTAGAGCTCTACCTGAGTAGTGTCCATTTCATTTGCCAAGATGGGTGGAGGAACCCTTGGTCCTCTGATTTTCAAACTGGCACCGTATCTCATTGCCTATTCATTTGTTTTTCTCGGATTTGGGCGATTGGAAGTGCAGTCGTGCAATGGTATATCCTCGCTCATCAGGCTTTTGCGTCTATTCAAAAGCATGCGGCACAGTTCTACTGAGATAAGACATTGTTTATGGTCTGCCCGGCCCGGCCCATTCCATATGGCAAATTAAGTTTGCACAATTATGTTGTTTTTCCTCCTCTGTAAAAAAAATATAAATCTCGTTTTTGAGTAGCCAACTAATCTTAAATTTGTCTATATTTATAGAAAATAGTATCAATATCTGTATATCCAAATAGGTTTGTTATGAAATATATTTTATGATTAATTAATCTAATGATACTTGCATATCATAAATGTTAGTTTTTGTATACATATTTGGTCGATTTACTCCTAAAAGGTGAGATTTATGTTGTTTTTTGGAATGGAGGGAGCACCACTACTACTTTATGCTTAGGGCGTCCTCAACGCCGGCCTAAAGTCGACAGGCGAGGAGCTGAACCGAAACAATAAACAGATATTTAGGCCCCGTTTGGTAGCGCTCCCGGACCGGCTCCGGGAGCTGTTTCGTGACTCCTCCAACCAAATGGGTACCAAGAGAATAGCTTTCTTGGAGAAGTTCCGTGATTTGCTCTGAGAGGGAGTGAAGTTGAGAGATGGAGCCGAAAAACTAGCTTCCCTCGGCTCCTGCTCAAATGCGCAGGCCCTGGGCGAGTTTGCCCCTCAGCGTGCGCGGAGAAGACGGGGCATTGTCGCCGGTGCAGTCACCGGCCATCGAGAAGGATCCGCCGGGCCGGGCTGTGCGGGCACGGTTGTCCGGGGGCGCGCGGCTGTCTGAAGGCACGCCGGCCATGCGCTCGCTTGGGTGTCAGAGCGACGACGAGGTGGAGGCGTGGAGCACGACCGCGCGGCGAGGAGGAAAGGGGCGCGGTGGCCGGCGCAACCGGGGGAGGAGGAAGGGGCGCCGGCAGAGACTAGCTGAGCCGCGGCGCACTTCCTAGCCGCGGCGATTGAGATTGGGAAGGAGAGTGCGGCCGCGTGATGAGGAGATAAGGTTGAAGGAGATGCGGTCATGCGGATGGTGGGACTGTGTATGGCTACGACGGTGTGGGGGACCATATAATGTTGGAAAAGAAAATAGAAAAAGAAAAAAAAAGAAAAGAAAAGAGAGGTATTATGAATATTTCGTCATTTTAGACCAGCAGACGAAGCTATTTTATAAAACGATCTTAAAAACTAATTCTGCTCCGTAACTAAGGCTGCTCAACGAAGCCATAATTGAAGCAGTTTTCGTCGAAGGCAGAGCTCTACCAAACGAGCACTTAGCCTTAGCTGCACAGCTGATATGGGTGGGTCAGGATGACAGAGACAGCAGGTTTCATAGGAAGATGTGCGAGCCGAGCGACGAGCTTCTCGCTAGCGTTGAGTTTTTTTTAATATTTCTGCTGTTCACGTATGCAAATAGCTAGCTCGCATGCGCTTGTTGGGGACGCCCTTATCTTTCTAAAAGTTTTGCAATATATACGCCCAGCAGGCTAGTAGTCTATTTGACAAATCAGATTGAATTCAGACATTGGCCTCGTTCGCTGGTCTGAAATTTGACTGAAAAATACTGTTCCGGCTGGTTTGTTGTGAGAGAAAAACACTATAGCGGCTGAAACTGACTGAATCTCCAGAGGAGAACCAGCCGGCTGGTTCGCTGGAACCAGACCAGCGAACATGGCGATTGTATTGAATGGCATTCCTTTTCTTCCACGTGGTTGGGATCTCTTCTCAATGACATATCTCAGGAGAGGTCTTCCCCATGGGTTGAGTTTTTCTTTAAAAAAAACAGAAAAACTCTAGTTTCTAAATATTTTAGTAAAGAGCATCTCTAAGTTTTTTTTTAAAAGGTACTCGCCAAATCATTTATTATTCCAACTGGCCAAAATGAGTAAAGACCACTTTTGTGTTTATCTAACTATTACTGATAAAATAACCTTTCTAAGAGTGTGTTTGGATCAAGGGCTAATTACCAAGTAGCTAAGAATTAGCCTAAAATTGGTTCAAGTGCATTCAAATAGGAGGAATAATAGATGGACTAATTTTTAGAGAAATCTACAACTAATTGCCTCCCTAGTCCCTACTTCTGCGGGGATCGGATTGCATTTTTACCCAATTTGAGAAGCTGCATCTGTTGATGAATGGTTATACAATGACGGTCCTTATGAGCTAATTGTTCTACACTTCTTACTTGGTGTAGCTTGTTATATGGGTCGTGAGTGGGAGCTTAGTTTCCATCTGGGTATGCGCCCTTGGATTGCTGTTACGTGGACAAGCCCGCAACCCCTCTCCAGCCAGTTGGGTATGGCCAGCTAGCGGCAAACAAAAACCACGAAACACCACGGAGACAGTGAAAAATTATGAAAAAAACATCTGACATGAAGAACCGAACGATTCGAATATACGAGGACTCATACGAGGGATTTACCAAGCGTAGATATTTCTGAATTTCAGATGACAAACTGTTAGAGGCCTGATTTTCCATGTTTTACTAACAAAAACGTGTTTAGGAGTTGAATTAAGTGGGTGTTTGGTGATGCTCTCAGAGTCAGATCAACAATGCTAGTAGAAAACTGCAACATCCAAACGGGTCTTAAATTACTGTTTTTGACTAAAAATCAAGCATTGTTTTGGGAACAAGAAGAAATATTAATAAACGTATTTTTTAAAATTATATATAGGAACTAGATGAGGGTCCTGTTCGCTTATACTGAAATTTAATTTATGCTGATGTTTATGCTAAAATGTTGTAAGAGAAAAATACTATTAAAAAGTAGGTCTAGCGAACAGGGCAGATGACATGAGCGGGTCTTACCACTATTATAGATGTCATCTTACACTACGTCACTGACACATGAGTTACTGACATAGTATTTTTTATACCACTCCCATCCACATGATGCTAAGGGCCTCTTTGGCACGGTTTATGCTGGCTTCGACTTCATCTATTTTACGTAAATCGAGGCACTGTAGCGTGAAACTGTTTTGTAAGCCGGAGTTAAAATAAACTGAAGCCGAAAAAAATCAGTTTCTCTGGTTTGACCTGGCTTTGGCTTTTCGTGAAATCGTTTTGGATGTGTCAGGCTTAAATATGTAAAAATTCCGTCAACGGTAGAACCGCTTTACGCAGAGACCAGTACCAGACCAGAGACCACCAGTCCACCAGCATCAACTACGACTCGGCTTCGCGGCAGTACAGATCCGGCCGACACTTCGTCGTCAACCTCTCGCCATTTCCACTTCCTTCTCCGCCGACCTTTGCTCGAGGCAAACGACAACTTCTCGCTCGCGCCTCTCTCGGATCTGCTCTCGCCATGGTACCGCCCTCTTTTCCGGCCTCTGAATCCAGTCCCCCCTCCTCTGCTCCCTCCTGCGTCCTGCATTTGCTTCCGTTCTTGGATGCAGGGACGGACCCCAAATAGGGGGCCTGAACCGCTGAATGTTAGAGTTCCCACGCTTGCTGATGCAGTGCTGCAACTGCAAGTGCAAGCCTACAACCTGACGCAGCAGTGCGCTAGCGCCAGGTGCCGCGCTGCCGGCCGCAGCACCGCGCCGATGGGCCAGGTGCGGCCGGGCGAGTCAGCAGGCCAGGAAACCGCCCGGGAGGCCCAGGTCTCCTCACGGGAACGGGAGAGCACGAGTCCGGCAGACGGCACGCCGCCTGCTCGCCCTGCCGCTCACGCCACGCGCGGCGCGGCCGCAGCTCGCCGGCGTGCCGTGCCCCGCTGGCCCGCTGACCAATGTGGAACAATTAATTGGTCGCTGCTATCGATTGCCCTGCGTGCGGCTTGATTTCCTCTAGACCGTGGTAGTTTCATTTCCTCTTAAGTTTTAGGCCGAGGATAAACAAAGATTTCCTGTTCCCTGCAAACAAGTACTGTACTCCTTACCATTTTTCGAAGGAATACTGTACTCCTTACCATTGAAACTTCAAACGGACAGATAGCTTCCATTTACCGTATTTGTGAGCATGTAAGCTGTAAATAAAGCCCAACCTAACCCACGACTCTGCTTATTGCTTCACGCTGCATTTGCCTCCCAACATGATGGTTATGACTTATGACTTTAATTACAGGATAGGGAAGCCAAGAAAGAAGCGTTCAGGAAGTATCTTGAATCCAGCGGCGTGCTTGATACCCTCACAAAAGGTTTGTGTTCCATCCACTGTGTGCCGCTGTAAATCACTAGAGCTATGTAACTCGCTAGTTATATCTTCATCTCGCTGTGCAGTTCTTGTTGCGTTGTATGAGGAGAACGATAAGCCTTCATCTGCGGTCGAGTAAGTTGACTCATGTATATCTACTAGTGACTGAGATTTCCTTTTGCTTTTTTCGTTCACGAAATGGCAATCTTGGTTCAGTGATCCTAAGCATTTTTCCTGTACCTTCTAACATGCTTGTATACCCTTAGATTTGTTCAGCAGAAGCTGGGTGGGCCATCAATTTCTGACTATGAAAAGCTCAAGGCAGAGAAGTTGGATTTGCAATTGAAGTATGATAAGCTTTTAGAAACCCACAAGGAAACATGCAGACAGGTATACAATGTTACTGTGTTGGCAATGTACACTACTCTGTCTGTTTACATGGCATACTTAATGTTCAGTAGCATTTGGTGTTACAACTTTCACCAAACTTTTGTATGGGGATATAGATCTCCACGGAAATGTCATGTATGATTAATAAGAAGTGTTAATTGTTAGTCTTAAAGCTTACTGCTTATTTGAAGTAATTCTACTTATTTGATGTTAAAACTCTTGCACTCCAATAATGTACTCATTGCAATAATTTTGTCTTTAACTTAAGTGCTGGTAATGTTCTGAATTCCACTAGCCGGCATAATGTTCAGCTGTACCCAACTGGATGTGTTTGGATGTAGAAATACCAATATACATTAAAAAAACTCTCATTTTCATCACACTATAAGTAGCCGAACAACACTGTTCTGGCTGAATTGTTGTGAGAGAAAAATACTGTTCCGGCTGAAAAAAGAAGCCGAACAAGCCGAATATGGGGTAAGCCGAACGGGGCCATATGATCTGGCAAAAATATTCTGTCCTGTAAGGTACATGTTTCTCTCCTCAAGTCGTCATTCTTGTGTCTTGGTTTTATGCATAAAAAAGTTTAGTTAGACTGAAAGGTAGGTAGAATGTGTGGCATGGAGTTGATATAATAAGCTAGATGGTATTTCTGAACCAGTTTATCCTGTGGATTTCTAGGTTCTAGTTAACTTGCTTGTGTTGTTCCCCCATATGACAGTTAGCATTTTAGACTCGCAAAGTCCTATGCTTTTAGGGAAACAAAGAGCTTGTATGTTCTGAGCACAAGATGGCATTCATCTGGAGTTCTGGGCTGCATTTCAGTTATGATTTCACAATTTTGTTGTGAATCCCAAGCAAATTTTGCATATGATTTCAACATAAATGAAACTGGCATTGATCAGTTGTCTCTCATTTTGCAGCTGGAAGAACTTAAGAATATGAAGTACGGTGCACCTTGGAACTGAAACAACGTGTGTTCACATTGTAAATGTGTCATGAAGCATGTACTTTTACACCTCTGTCTGAATTATTGCTAAGCTCTTACTGAATTCATGTATCCGATTTTAGCCGCATGGATCCCTTTTGGATATGAAGGCACCCAACTCACTCCTGGTCCCGGATATTTGATATCAACAATGCAGGATGAAGGATGTGACAACTATCATAGTTGAACCATGAGCGATTGTTTAGCCAGTAAAGAGTGTGGTCTATTGATTTAGACTTGGCATGCCTTGTAAATCAGATTTGAGGCGATTTCAGTGGAAGAGATATGGCGCGCAACGATACGTGTCAAGATTGCTGGGAAATTTCGAATAAAAACATGCTCAAAGAAATATTATTTTGTGAGTAATGCTAAAGGGAGATAATTTTTTTTAGGGGAACTAAAGGGAGATAGTAATTGGATTAACTGATCGGTGGGTAATTATTTGAAATCTTCCTCGGTACGGAGCTCGGTAAATGTTATTTTGCAGTTCGGCCCCTCAGTCGTTGTACTCCTAGGCCTCCCGCCCGCAATGCCGTCCCCTTCCGCCTCCGCCATCGCCACCCGCTTCGCGGCCCACTGGATAGCTGACGCCCTCGCCGGCGACAAGTCCCTCGAGTTCTCCGTGCTCAAGGGTGAGGCTCCAAACCCTAACCTCCTCCGCCGTTCGCCTGGGCGCTTTCGGTCTCTCACCTGGTCTGCTTTATTGGCTCGTTGGCGGTCCGCAGCGCTGGTGGGCTCCTCGTCGGAGGCCTTCGCGGGCGCCCCGGAGGCCACGCGCGAGCGGGTCGCGCTCCGGTGCCTGCAGGAGGTGTCTTCAGTGATAGCCGCTGGGGGTGAGGCTGCGGCGACGGCGAGGGTGCTTAGGGTTGATGGCGGCGCCCGGTCGTGCGAGGATGTGCTGTTTCGGCTTATCAGAGAGGTGCGTGGTTCATATGCTGGGGTGCGCACTCCCGCGATTCACATTCACCTTCCAATTTTTGTCAGATAGCGCAGAAGTTTTGTTGAGTGCTTGCATTTGTTTCTGTTCATGTTTGGAAGCATTTCATCCAGGGAATACTGGCAGTGGGTAGTTATTTGTAGCCTCCCTGTTCCTAATTTGGCGTTGCTGCTTTGTTACTTTTGATTGGCCGTTGGTAGAACTGTAGTGGTGGATCCGTTGGGATGGAGCATGGAATATGTCCTGGAAGTAGATTGTTGGCATTGGAGTATTGGGATTGGTATAAATCTGGACAGAAATACAGGATGTCTCGTTGCAAATGTATCTTGCTACAATGTCATTGTCACAACTTGTTGAAAGGAAAAAACAATGTAAACATATTTGGGGTTCAATTTTTAGGAATCCCTTCCCATGGTAGCAACATGGATTTGTATTCTGGTGACATGCTCCGAGATATTCCCCAACATTGGCAAAATCCCATAGCTACTTCCTCTTGTTATGCCAATTATGTGTTGCCTTGTCACCAATTATCCTAGAACTGTTATGGCTGTCGTGACATTTCTGTGACTGCTCTGCTCCGTATATGATTGTGAAGTTCTAAGAGATTACTGCATCTCCTTAAGATGGGTGTTTTCCCTAATCTTTTCATTTTTGCAGAAATTCAGTGTTGCCATCAAGCATGGACATTTAGTGTAGAAATTTTCCAATTATGTGCAGAGCCACCTATTTGTGCTTCTTTTTCATTAAGTGTGACTTTGAATTTTTCACATTTTGAAAAAGTCATATGATTTTAGTTGTTTTTTTAAGAAGACATGTAGCATTTGATTATTATGAAGCACTTCTCAGTTTCTAGTGTATTTGAGATTTTTGATACATAGTAAAATTTGCAGGTTGGAAGTTCTGGAAAATTGAAGAAGGATTTGCTTCCACCTTTCAGTCAAGACATCCAGGAAACTATATGTACCAAGAAACTTACATTACCAGAAACTTCTTTTCAGCTAAAAGGAGTTTAACTGAAAACAAGTTTCTGGTAATGTAAGTTTCTGGTAGAATAATGGAAAATTGAACTTCTAATTTTCTCTTCAGCTAAAAGGAGTTGGCCCATGGATCACATCTATGACCCCACCACAATGGCACTGAACAATGTGACAATGATCAGTCCCTGCACAGCAGCCACGAATGTGTAAATATAGAGAAGCCTGTGTTCCCTACAGACAATGCTGAGGTTCAGCAAGCAAATAAGCTCTTGTTTAGTTTCCACCCCAAAACTTTACATCATGTCACATCGAATGTTTGACACGTGCATGGAGTATTAAATATAGACTAAAAAAATAACTAATTGCACAGTTTGCGACTAATTTGCGAGAAGAATCTTTTAAGCCTAATTAGTTCATAATTTGACAATAAATTGCTACAGTAACATATGTGCTAATGACGTATTAATTAGGCTTAATAAATTCGTCTCGTGGTTTACTGATGGATTCTGTAATTTGTTTTTTTATTAGTATCCAAACATCTCATGCGACATCCCATGTAACATTCGATGTGACACATCAAAACTTTACATGCTAGATCTAAACAAGGCTATGGAAGTGAAACAGGAAATCCCCAAAAGGATCCATCTGCACCAACTCCCATTTAATACTATTTCAAGAACTGAGCACATGTGTATTGCAGTTCCAATCCTGTTGCACCAACTGGAAGACGCAGAAAACTCTGTTGGACGGAAGAAGAAGCAGCTTTTTTTGAGGGTAATCGTTCTTTGGATGTAAATTTTATTGTTGAAACACCATCTTCTGGCTGTTCTCTGGCCTGGTTTGTAGTATGTAATTATGTGTTGCTTAGCCGTGTGTATTTATACTTTTCACTGTGATGATCCAGGAGGCGATGGCAAAATTCACTCCACAAAATGATGCGCCATTTCTATGGATTCAGATACTAGAATATGGCAGTGATGTGTTTCACATGACACGCCGGCCATCTGATTTGAGGGTCAAGTGGAGGAACACGAAGAAGTGGACGAGCTATTGATGCTGGCAATCTTACATATCATGTAGCCATTGTGTCATATTAGACTACTAACCATATCTTGGTCTCTTTGAGTCCATCTGCAAATCTGATGCCGTCCACGTACATAGTGAATGCTAATTCACTGGAAGTAGGAACGGAGGGTTTCTTCTAAGTTCTTACTAGGATGTGTATGCTTGGTAAGAGCGATATATGTAGCATGAATAATCTGTTTGTCTGAAATCAGCCGATTATTATTAAAGTAAAAAGGATAGAAATTCTTCATCCTTGGCTGAAGAGCTCATTGTGTACCCTGGGAATAGGAAATATTATGTACACACTGCTTCTCTGCCTTCTGCATAGAATCCTATTTTCTTTGTTTTTCCTGTTATACTTGATATATGTGCATTATTCACTCGTGATTGAGCCCTTGTATTTTTCTTTAAAGAAATTAGAAAAGTTTTGCTATGCCTATGGTAATATCTGCACTGTTGAATCTAAGAGAAAATTAGCATGAATTTGCTAATTGCGAAGTGTTGGAAGCCTCAGCTGGATGGCAAAAAATGGTTGAGCCCAAATTTGGATGCGTCCCAAACCTTTACTGCATAATATGTCAGCTTACCATCCCAGCAAAATCATTTTTAAGACTGCAGAGGTCCGTTTAGACGGTTTAAAATAGCTTTAGGTTAGGATGATACTTAAGTTTTGTAAGTTTATCCATGACACTGAAGGTTACAAAAAATATCCCCATTAATATTAATTGGACTTAGATGACACTAAAAATACTTTAACCGGTTTCTGCGTTTGCCAAACTAATCCTAAATCGGTTACCATAGCTAAGAACATCTCCAAAAGTATTCTATTTTTTCTTCTAAAAACATATAGTTTTGCAATTTCTAAAAAGGTATTGGTACGAAAAAAGAAGACCATCTCCAAGAGTTTCCAATAATCAATTCCTAAAACATAGAAGACAATTTTACATCAGGAATCCTATACTATTCCTAAATTATTATAACAACTTTTATATATTCTTTCTCTCTCATACATTTGCATCATGAACCATTTTCCTACTTCTTATTCTTTCACGTACCCTTCCACCTTTTCCTACTTAGTCTAGAATTGTAAGTGAACTGTAGATTTTTCTTTCTTCTGTCATGTGGATGTGAAGAAATGAAAAATTATATATATCCCATATCATATTTCTCTACTTATTCTATCTTGCAGTTATATAATAACTTGGCCAATTGTTCTGACGACGTTGAAGAAGGAACAAAAATTATTTTCCATATTTTGCCAAATGCCAACGTCCCTTTGTTTAGTAGATTTAAATTTTAAAGAACTGGAAGCATTATCCTTGAAATCTTCGTAATTCCTGGAACCGGGCGTCCGTCCACCCCGGACGTTTCTGTTGGTGGGCTGCAACAGCCCATAACCCCCTCCTATCCACTGGTCACTGTAGTTTGTAAAAAAAATCGAGCAGAGCTCGGCCACGCACTACTCCCCCCGCGCAGCTCGCGGCGGCTGGCCGGGGTGGCCTCCGCCCGCGCTCATCTCGTGCTTGCCGCGGCCGCCCACGCTCATCTTGGTCGGGGCGGAGGTTGCCCAGCTCGCCGTAGCCGGGGCGGAGCTCGCCCGCATGCAGCTCATCGCAGCCTGGGCAGAGCCCGCCCGCACACTTCTCGCGCTCCGCCTGCCCAGCTCGTCGTGGCTGGGGCAGAACTCGCCCGCGCATAGCTCACTCTGGCCAACCTGTCGCGGCCTTCTCCACGGAGCGGCAAGCTCCGCGCCACCGGCGAGCTCTACACCGGTGAACTCTATACACGACAAGACTCTATTTTCCCAAGCAACACGGAGATGCTGCACTAAAACTGTATATTGCAAACATATGTTTCAAGTGTTTCAAATGTATGTTGCAAGTGTTTCACGCGGATGTTACAAAAATAGATCGGGTTTGCATATGTTGCAATGGTTGTACACGTATGTTGCAAGCTTTTGTTCACAATGATTCATATGTTTTTCCAGACATATGTTGCAAGTGTGTTTATTTAGATGTTGCATATGTTTCACATATATGTTGCAAGTGTTTTATTTGGATGCAATGAAAAACAAGGCGCGCTTCAGCGCTGGGCGGAGGGGTAACGCCTCGCCTAGGGGGATAAGCGGAGAATAGGCGCCGTGCCACCAGATCCAGAGCCGCGCCGCCCGAGGGAGGGAGCTGCGCCGCCGGATCCATTGCGGGGCCGCTTCCTCCGGGCCTCCCTCCTCCCAATCCCATCAGATGCGCATCCGTTTGAAGGAGAGGGGAAGGGAGTAGAAAGGAAAGGCAGGCCTTGGGTCGTGATGGCGTGGGGGCGCGAGGCGAAGCTGCGGCCTGCCTGCCTGCAGCCGGCCTCCACGAGAGAGAGAGAGAGAGAGAGAGAGAGAGAGAGAGAGAGGTCACGGGAAAGAAGGGAGAAGAAGGTCACGGGAAAGAAGACGGACTGCTCGGGCTGCAGATGAGATGTGGATAAGACCGAGCGATTTTGCGGCTTGCCCCTCCACTTTGTAAAAAATTTTAGCAAATTTTCTTGCTATGATTTCCTTTACTGATTTCTTACATTCTAGTCCCTAGAACTTCTATTTTTTCACAAGATACCACTTCTATTGCTGTAGGAACTTATATTTATTCAGCATTTCAGCAACTACATTTATATATTTATTCAGCTATACATGCTGAATGCAAATTTATCAAAACGCCTAGAAAAACGCCTTGAAACGCCTAGGCCTGCCTAGGCGCGCCTAGGCGCTAGGCGATGGGTCACCGCCTAGAAACCGCCTAGCGCCTACAAAAACATTGTTTGGATGTTACGTATATTTTACAATGGTTTTAAGTGTTTTCAGGTGTTTTTATAAGTGTTTTCAGATGCATGTTTCAGGTGTTTCATCTGCCTTCAGACGTATGTTGCAAGTGGAGCAGCTAGCAACTTGATTGGATTGTAGTGAACATAGGTGAGATGTTCTATCTCTGCTTAGATGTGTTCCTTTTTATGCTTTTGGTCTGAACTAATGTAATGCAATCCTGCTGAGACATTTATGCAATGTATTTTATGCTAGTTATATTAGTACGAATGGAGTTACCCAAGTTGAACAATTTAGAATTTTGATGATAGGTTATATGCTTCAAATGATTCCTTTTTCACTGCCGTAGTAGTGAGTAATTCTTATTTTCCGTTAATTATGTTTCTTTGGTCTTGTGTGTTTATTTATTTTGAGCGAATAAGGTTATCTTGCATATGTTGCAATGGTAACAGTTTGAAATTGGAAGCTTACAGTATCATCAATAGCTAGAACCAAAATTTCTTTTTTATGTTGCTGAACAATAACCTGAACCTTCTAATAGGCAACTTTGTTCACAGAGCTTGCTTGTAGATACTGATTGCTTGGATCTACTTTAGCACATACCCGTGCTATAGAGATGACAATATTTGTTTTTTTCATTTAAAGGACATGAAATGGTTGCCAGGTTCCATATTAATATTAAACTGAGTTTTCAACACTGGCCTCATACATTAACAGTGCTCAACCCTATTGCTCCAGTCCCTCGACACAAAAGTTTGACAAAAGCAGAAGGTGAATCAAAAGACCTCCAGTGTCTTTTTGTTTTGTTTAGCATAGGTCTTAGTGTTCCAGGCCTTCAAGCTTCACAGCCTGCACATAAATAATAAGTCTCATATATACAAAGATATCTTGGATTTAGAAGAGAGGAGCTTCCATCAGGTGCTTCAAGCATTTTTGCAAGGGGCAGGCTCCAGCTGGAGTCTCATGAAAGAACTGTATGGGGCTTGGCAGCTTCCACGTAAAAAGGTAATTCACCCTCCAGAGAAGTACGAAGTCGGTTCAACCTGATGCTATTCCTACATTTCCATAAAACCTAAAGAGCAACCATATTAATAGTTAGCTATAGCCAATTATTTTTTCACATTAATCAATAACTGAGCACATTGGTCAGTTCACCAGGGTCTTTACCTGGAACTTGCTGGAGTCTGTCAAGAGCTTTGTACTATCTGAAACCTTCAAAACAGTCTCTAATTCACATTGAAAATAACCAAGAATGTATGGATTTATTTATACTGGAGGTAATCTCTCCCTCTGAAGCAAACTTGAACAGTCTGAGATTTTATATGTAGAATTAGTTGTCCTGTGGACATGCCACATCTTATATTCCTAATAGCATCAGTTGTGCTCTCGAAGAGGTATGATGTCGGACCAGCCTGGTGCTTAGAGACAGCTATTTTGCGTTTCAATAATACTCAAAGAACAATTGTTTAAGTAGTTAGCTATAGCCTGGTGCTTAGAGACAGCTATTTTGCATTTCCATAATAAATTCTATCTGTCTCGAAGTGACAGTCCTACAGAGTCTTTTCCTTCTGTTTAGCAGAAGTCTTTAGTCCTCCAGGCCTTGGGCCTTTTTCCAGTGGCTGCCCCTGAATCAACACTCTTCCTTCCATGTTCAGGTTTCTCATGTGAACTTTGACTATCAGAGGATCTTGTACCAGTTACTTGGGCTATGTTTTGTAAGTCCTAGATACACCCCTAAAGCAATCTCTCCATGCAAACAAGTATGTACCTGTATAGTTCTCTTTCAAACAAGTATCCCCCAAAGTAATTTCTTGTGTTTGCTTCAGATGAAGCGAAAGCCTCGAGTGTACCTGTACAGTCCTTGATCCATCACATGTTTAGAACTACAGCTGCTGCTCTGTTCACTAGTACTCCCTCCGTTCCTAATGTAGGTTGTATTAGTCGTGCTCTATCCTCTATGTCAAACTAGTTTAATATTGACCAAGTTTAGAAGAATGGGTCAACATCTATCACATCAAAGTAATTATGTTAGATCAAACTAAATTTATTTGGTTTTGCAAATGTCAACACATATGCTAGTTGTTTAGTTAATGCATAAAGCCATGAACTAGTTCGAGCTGCCCAACACATCCAAGTTATCAGTTATGAGTTCGAAATGCTACCCTATGAGTTTCCAGAATGATGTCTCCATCTTATATACGTGCTTCCTTTTTCTCGGCCTTTATTAGCTTGCAATTACTAACTGAATTTATGTTTCGTCGATACAGTGTATGTTTATTTATGCTGGAAAATGCATTTATCTTCCACAAGTAGCGGAGGTCATGTCTCAGAACCTAGTTATTACTTTCTTTTCCTTTTGGGCCTTGTGGCCTTGTACTTTCCTTTTTTCAGTTTTAGCGTTGCTCTCTCTTTTGTAACCCTTGTACAGAACATTCTTTCATTTAATTGAAAAAACAAAAAATATTAGGTAGGGGGTTCCCCTACTGATTCGGTCAAAAAAAAAAGGTCATGTCTCAGATATGTTTGAACTGAGAGCTTTGAAACATTAAGCTTAAAGGTTGTCTAATCGTGAGATCGGTTGTTGCTGCTTGTTACTTGCATTTGCTTCGGCCATTGTGCAGAAGCTGAACCATGAATGTATTCTACTCGGCTATAGCCAATAACTCCTTATTACAACCAGTCAAAGCTGGGATGTGAACTGCAGAATTTTCTTTCTTCTGCCCTGTAGATGTGAAGAAATGAAAAATATATAATATATTCCATGTAATGTTTCTCTACTTATTCTATCTAGCAATTTTTACAATAACTCTGCCAATTGTGTCAGGAGCAGGCACAAGAGGAAGCTGAAGATTGCTGACAGTCTGAAGAATACTGTTCACGGACCAGCAACGAGTGCTGACGGCGCGAATGTGGGGTCCGGCGGTTTGGTTGTTGATGCGCTGGTAATGTGCTGTAGGTGTTGAGGTGTGTGTCGGCCGGCTGTTAGTGGTCTGATGAGAGAGTATAAATACCGAAGGCTGTCTATAAAGAAGGCATCTTGTAGTAGCGCATTCGTAAACTTTGAACATTCTGTTCTCTGAAACACTGTCCCTGACTAGACTCTATCCGACTCCTCCTGTCTTCTTCATTCTGTTGCGAATTCTTCAAGCTATCCGATCGATCCTTAGTAGGATCGCCACAGATTCTTCTGACGCTAAAGAAGGAACAAAAATCATTTCCCATATTTCGCCAAATGCCAAGGTTCCTTTGTGTAGTAAAATTTAAAATTTAAAGAACCGGAAGCATTGTCCTTTACGGGTTTCCGTAAAACATATAGTATGTAAAAAATATTTTTTTAGGAATGTCAATAAAAAAAGAAAAATATAAATGAGTAGTACCAACTTACGTGCCTACAGAAAATGGGCCAAGGCCCAACAAACCAAAATACCGACCCCTACACCTTCACTTATACTCCCGCGTCCTAAATTACAAGATGTTTTGGCTTCTCTGGATGCATAGATTTTTTTATGCACTTAGATATACACTATGTCTAAATTCATAGTTAAACCAATATATCTAGAAAAGTCAAAATGTCTTATAATTTAAAATGAAGGGAGTCCAATTTTATTTGCCGCCTCAGCATTAGTATGTGACCGAACATGTATATGCCAAGTCAAAGCACAAGAGGTAAGAAAGAACAGGTGCGGATGCACGAGGGTGCAGTGCACTGCCAGGGTGCACATGGCCGCATGCGTTTGGGTAAATCTTAGGTAACGGTAACGAGGGAATAGACGAATAGTCGCGTAGAGCTCCTTTACAACGAGGTGTTGGCCCGTATCCAAAAAAAAAAAACGAGGTGTTGGCGTATTGGGCTGCTGATTCTGGGTGTGCTCGTGGGGTGGTTGCGCTGCTTTGTCTTTGTTTCTTGTCTCCTCCCCGTTTCTGTTTTTTTTTTTTTTGGTCTTTGCTTGGACTAGAGGCGAAGCATCGCTGACACGATGGAATGCAGCAGCGGCACGGGCACACGGACGGCGCAGGGCAACTGGGCAAGCGAAGGAGATACCCTTGAGTACGGACATGTGGTGGACTCACATGAGTCACGTCTCGCTGGTCGGTTTGTTCACGGGCAGCAGCCGGTACGGGCAAGAGGATCTCAACAGGAGTTGCCCGTTCGCAGACGCAATCTGCGGAGCACGGGCACACCGCACACCTTGTCTTTGTCTGATCATCTCTCTGCATGTGCATGTGCGTGTGCGTGTGTATGTGCTTGTGCTGTGCGCGAATAAATAGGGGCCAGGACAAGGGGGCCCAAGCTAGATTCTGCGGTGCCACGAATGACGAACATCACTGGAATTCCATACGCCCCGTCGTTGGAGGAGGGCAAAGGATGGCCATCACGGAAAGCAGAAGACTTATTTGGGGGTGTGGGGTGTGTGTGTGTGTAACCGTGGCAACCATATTATACATACATAGGGCGAGGAAAAATTGCAAAAGCTGTGGAATGTGAATACCAGCCATTGTCAAATGGGAATATTACGCTGCCAACGCAACGCCTCACGGGCCGTAGAGATGGGAATACTAGTCACGGCCCCAGCCTCACGGGTGGCCAGCTGCTCAGCTCTCTACTCGCCGCTACATCCACTCGATTCACGTAGTGGACAGGCGACAGGGGCAGATTGGTTGTCCGAACCAGACCATCCATTCACCGCTTTGATTGCTTCGTCTTATTCCTCTGCCGTGTTTAGTTTTCCGTCTCGTACGTTTTGTCTGCTTCGTTTCATTCCTATGCCCTCTACTATCCCGCATGGCTTTGTCTTCTTAATTTCCACTTCCCCCACGATGCAGAACGGCACGATACACCCATGGTACAAGGGCCCAACTGTACAACCCATCTCCCCGTAAAAAAAAAAACCTTACATGTAGCACGATGTGAGAATTGTTACTGCCCTTCCCGTGAGAACAAGGCCATGTTTAGTTAGGCTGCGGTTTTTACGAAAGCTGATGTGGACGGTGACTTTTGTAAAAGCTGATACAGAGAAGAAGAAACCCTGTTTGGTTGAGCTACTGTAGCTTTTGAAAAAGTTTTTCACTTACGAGCGGGCCCCACATGTCATACGCAGAATGGATCTTCTTCCTCCTCTCGCCAGATCGAGCTCGACGCGCCAGGATGGCCGTGTTCATTGGCCGTTGGCAGCCATGCGGTGGGACGGGCAAAAGGTCACGCCGTGGATGGTCATGGCACGCCGCCACATGGGAAGGTGCCCGCAGATGGGGTCAGAATGTGAATCCGACCAAATCATAAGAACGTAAGTACAAAAACAATCACCGAATCGATCAAATTCACAGACTTTTAAGCTCCCATAATCCCGGTGAGTCCGGAAATCACGAAAGGATTTCAACCAACTCTCGACATACAAACCAAGATCGTAATGATTCAACACAACACATCATTCGTTACAACATTTCACAAGTAGCATTCGGATTACATCCATCGAGTTCAAATAAAATATTACAAACCAAGTTTGAGTGTGCGGAAACAACATAGTTTAGTACATAACTTCATAGTTTCAAATACATTGCCGGATCGTAGTCATGTCCCACAAAAGCATTATCAGTGCACGAGAACTAGTAGAGACCGCATACCTAACGGTCTAGTCTTCATCCCCAAAGCAGGAGAAAGGCAAGACTTGCAACAACCAAAGTAGAACCGGTCATCTGCAATGGTGGGAGATAAACCCCGAGTACGAGAAGGTACTCACTAGACTTACCCGACAAAAAATGAAATAAAAGACACCAAGGATCATGCAAGGCTTTTCGTGTGGGCTAGCTTGACACAGTTGCATAAAAGAGCTTATGATTATAATAACCAATTTAAACTTATTATCAAGCTTATCATTATTTATCCGTCCACTAGATTAGCACCGTACTAGAGCACTCACTTATTAGGAGCAAACAATATTAACTATAGTAGGTATAATAAGGTCATCATCATCATATCATCATTTCAAACCATTAAGTATTAAGTGTATCTACATTGGAGATAAGCCCGTCAAGTTCTCACTAACCGAGAGAGACGGCGATTCAAATCGAATTACAACTCTCACCGAGGGGTATTCCTAACTCTCACCCTCGGCATACTTTGCAAGGGTAGCCGTGGGTCACCTTTGGAACATCTCAGAACCAAATTCATGGGTTCGATCAACGCAAAGACTCTCGTGGATTACCCTTCCGCCAGACGATCATGACTTTTAAATCACCGCCCTTGACTCACGCCTCGGCTCCCTTCCGAGGCGCACTTTATACTTATCGACTCCGGCCGAGGTGAGCTACTCGGCCGTGGTCGGTCTCCGGACCCGACCAACTAAGAGAGAGAGGCATGCGCTCAACATGAACAAGAAAGGCTCCAAGAATCAGTCCTTAAGCGACACACGACGGAGTCACTTTAAACCGGCAAGCCTCCGTCCGGTCTTCATTTCAAATTAAGATCGGTTCTTTTTTCCACGATAGCAAATATAGCCAACCGTGCCACATGTATCTTCCTATATCTCGCAGTGACAGAAATCACCCGACTTCTACGCGTTTAAGCGTGGCTAAGCACTACTCGAGCACCGAGCTACATAGGATTCGTGGTAATAATATCTGGACAAGGATTGGGTAACCAATGCAAAGAATGGTTTGCATCCAACACCTAAACTTAATGCAACAATATATATATGTAACAATAATATCAGAATCGAATTTCGGAAATTAGGAGGCTTAATATGCTCCCAGGCTTGCCTTTCACAAAGTTGCAAGGACGGTGGTCCGGCACTCAACGGCGACCTCGTCGGCACTTCTCCCGAAGGTCGCTCCTCCACGAATCTCGGCGTCATTGCTTACCTTTGCCGCTTCGGTTCCTCGAATTCCAGCAGGGTTACTCCTTCCGATACACCTATTGCATGCCGATGCAAAAGATAAATATCATGGATGCATAAGGAATGACATGATGCTCATGATGAATGAATCACAGTGGGTGTTTACGAAAACATCACTGGACACTCGTTTACCGAGTAATTAGCTCTATTCAAATCACTTTAATCATGTATCCAACTTAACTTAAATAACAAGAGCAACTTACCTAACTTGCATAACCTAAGATAAAGATGCTCATCTTCAGTTAAAGGCCTAACACCTAGGAACATTACCACAAACTTAGAACTAGTAAAGACAAACTTAAAATTACACTTAAAGCTTCATATGCAAACAAGTAGTCACTTAATTCAATCATAACCAGAGTTCTATAAATCCAAATGACTTGCAAGAGGACATTCTGGAAAGCTCATGAAATTCTCTACAATTCATTGGTAAACATCAAAGCATGATTCTTAAGTTAACCAAATCAAATTCCAGTAAACCTAGAATCTGTCCCGCAATGGCAGGGTTGCTAACTTAATTATTTAATGATGATGCAAAAGCATAATTTGATCAATCCAAGTTTACCAACTTGTTTTTCATACCTAAGAAACATTAGAAAGTATAGTTCCAACTTCTAAATAATTTATTTAATATCCTTTTCCAATTTATTTAGTTAATTAGGTGATTTAAGCAATATATAGTAAAACTATTCATAAAAATCTACAAAAATTACAGTAGCTATCTCATGCTGCACATAGACTACCATAAAAATTTCAAAGTCATTGGGCAAGTAAAACTTGCTGTATCCAAAATAACAGATGACATGTCTAATTTGAGCATAATTAGGAAACCTTATTAAAAAGTGTCAAGCAACAGATTTCCCATTTTTCCTAGCATCATTCTAGCATAATAATAGCACCCATCAATTTTCACCTTCACTGGATCTATAGAAAAATTATGAAAATTCACACAAGATCCACCCATTAATAAAAGGAAATTCTATAACTTAAAAACTACACATGTACTAGCTCTGAAATTTTAACCAGGGCTTCTAACAAGCAATAATAGACTGCCCACAAAATTTCATAATTTTTGGACCACAGAAACTCAAGATAAAATTTAAACAAGTTTGCATGCATCTAAAAACACATTTCAAAGTCCTATTTAATTCATTCAAAATTTCTAAAACATGTGCTCATATAATATTTTTATTAAATACTAGACATGACCAGGAACTTAACAAAATTAGAACCACATCATTTGGACCTACCATCTAAGAGCTACATATTTTCCAATATGTACATCAATCTGTGAAATAATAAAACAAACAAAAAAAAGAAAACCTAACCGCTACTGGGCCAGCCCGTAAAATCACGGCGGCCCGCGAGCACACAGGCGCGGCCCAAGTCGCGGCGCAAGCGGCCCAGACTGGCTCCCGCCTCCGCGTCGGAGACTGACGAACGGGCCCCACTTGTCAGCGAGACAGACAGGGGAGCAGAGGACGACGACGGCGCAACTCGCCGTCGGTAGCTTCTCCGGTGAAACCATCTACGCTACGACGTTCGCCTTGACCATGCGCATCTAGTGGTGACCTCAATCGGTGATAGGGTAGCGGCTAGAGGGGATGGCGACGAGCACGGCGGCGCACAGCCACGGCACGGCCGGCTCCGGCGAACTGACGGCGACACGGCCCCTAACGGTGACTCTACGAGCTTCGGTGGTGTTCCTATGACCTAGCGCGAGGCAGAGGAGGGGATGGGAACGGCGCGAGGACAGCTGGCCGCGTGGAGCGCCAACTCCGGCGATAACAGCCACGGCGGCGGTGGAAGGGAATGACGAATTCGTCCTTACCAAGGCACAATCGACCTGGCTGAGGGGTGGGGGTGGCAGAGGGGATCACGGCGAGGCTACGAGCGGGATGGCCGTCGCGTTTTTGCAGTGGCGAGCAAGCGGGGCGAAGGCGGAGCAATGGCGGGTGGCTGCGGACCCGACGCTGCGCGCGGAGGAAATGCAAATGAAGCAGCGACTCGGTGGGCAGGCGCTGGGGTGGCCTCAAGACGCGGCTGCGACGCCAGGACGTCCACGGCGCGTGGCCTACGCGACAGAAGGCCGGCGACGAGTGGCGGACACGCGGCGTCAAGCCTCTGAGCCGGTCGGCCACGGCGACTGACCATTTTCTGAAAACCAACGCGATTCAGTGTTCATCGACGATGACTGACAGCACGTATTCGACGATCATTAACTCCTAATCCGTGGTGATCTAGACTATGCCATAGTTAACAAAGTTGCTCATCTATACTTGAACTACAACTCTTTCCACTGGAGCTCAAGCTGGTTTGGCTCGGTTAGGGAGATACACGGCTCCAAACATGGGTACACGAAACTGTACTTCACTTTAGGACTTAGAAAAATTTGCTAAGTATGAAATCAGCATGGACTTCTGACTTGTGGGCCATGTTTGAGCATGTTCTAGCCATTTTCATGAGTTGGTCATAAAACAACTTTTGTTCCTTGATAAATTAGCTACAACTTTTGTAAGAGTGCACAGCCATGCAAAGTCTCTAGGTTGGACTTTTGAATCAGTCAAACGATGACACTCCATGGGTCAATTCAAGTCAAACTTGCACTTGAGGGCATTTTGGTCATTTTGGTCTACATGAACAATGTCCCAACAAGTAACCTAAGTATAGTTAAGGTGTAATAGACCATGATCAACCACTTTACAAAATTGTTATACCACTTCTACTGATCACATGTGATAAAGAAAGTAAAACAAGCAATTCATACATATGTTTCAATACAACGTTTCACATGTTGCATGACCTTGTTGTTATCCTATACTTGTCACATTACTACCATATTGCCATGTTTCCAAGTATGAGAGTTTCATGTTACATTCACATGTTTCCCTACTACCATTCTAAGCAATCAAGCATGAAACACATACAATTTAAAATGTTGCATATGTATGTTTCAGTGATAATGACATGATGACATAGATAATGCACATGGTTATGAAATGACATGCAATTTAGTGGAAGCCTAAACACCTAGGGTGTTACAGGGATGCGCCTGGGTTGTCTTCTTCTCCAACCTCACCGCCGGAGGGGATGCGCCTAGGCTGGTGCAGCTCGACCGCCAGAGGGCGCCCGCGACGGGGAAGGGGGCTCGCCGGCCCGAGAGGACGGGGCGGCGCTGGCACTCGAGCGGATCTGGGGCCAGGGCCTCACCCACGCCCGCCGGAGCCATGATGCGCCGTCGAGGTAGGGGCCACCGTCGCGATGCGCGCACGGCGTCGCCGGGCAGATTCCACGCTGCCGCAGGGAAGGGTAGAGGTCCACGTCCCCTCTAGGATGGAGCTCGAGGAGGAGCGCTCCTCCGGGTGAGGAGGACGCCAGTAGAGCTCGCTCCGACGGCCGGCGCCGGCGAGGTCGCTGAGCGGCGCCGTAGCGAGAAAAGTCACGACGTTGCGGACGACAGAAGATGCCGCGGGCGGAATAGAAAAGAAAGAACGAACCGTTACGTAGGTAACGAGTGGCAGGCGGGTAATTTTCAAACCCAAAAGCAGCTGAAAAGCAAGAGAGGCTGTTTTTAATTTTATACTAGAGAAAAATAGATTTTGGTCTAAAACAGGTCTGGGTTTTGGGCCCTATGATTGAGCTTTTAGTTTTTTTGACAAAACGGCCAAGCAGTACTGTGCTACGAAGTACTACTACTAGTAAAACCAAACGAAGCAAAAGAGTTGTCACGCAGCCTGTTCGCTCGCTCGTAAACGATCGTAAATTTCCAATCAGAAACAGTGTTTTTCTCTCACACCAAACCAGCCAGCAGTAAATAATCCACGATACGATACGGCCTCCCGAACATGCTGACGGCCGTTAGCCTCCTCCCCAGCCGGAGCCGGCAGCCGCACAGCACGAACAATGGCACATGGGCAAGCACGGTACGAGTAGCACAGCATGTCAGCATCCCCAAAAGGTTCTCCTGTCCCATCGCTTGCCGTGCCCAAAAAAAATCAGGGCCGGCAAGCCGTATCTGCTTGCCTCGCCCGTGCCGTGCCGTGACTCTGTCAGCCGGCGACGGCGAACCCCAATCCCAATCGCAGGATCCGCAACGGCGAACCCCTTCAGCTTTCGGTGGGGCAACATATGGCATCGGAGGAGGAAGAGGAATGGAACGGAGGAAAGAGGAGGATGGAGACGGCTCCTGCCCCCACGATATTTGGGTGGGGTCGGGAACTGGAGAGCAAGGCCGACCCCAAAACGAATAGAGTCTGTCTACTACACAATCATATATTTTATGTAGTTTCAATATATGAATTTTTTTACATCATAAGATTAAGATCTAACAATCTCCATCATTCTTTTACCTATAGCCTCCATAGATCACATATCATAATTTTTTTTCTATAGAAGGACAAATCACAGATCCACCGTCGGCGCCGCCGCGCGCCGGGGCGAGCTCGCAGGTCGCCGGCGCCGGTGGCCACCGGTGAGAAAAAAAGAGGGAGAGAGATAAAAAAAATCTATATATTTTTTGGTGCTAAAACACATAAATGTTGTATAGCATTCCTGAACCAATAACGAATTATCCTCCGCCGACCACGATTTGGAGCCTTTTTCTTTTTCTTTTTCTTCTTGCTACTGTAGTAATATTTCACTACTTCATCTACCGAGCAAGCTACGTCTACGTACTACCTAGGATTCGTTCAACTCCACGTGACGTCACGGTCACGGCACGGGAGAAGCCAACTTTCAGATGTTCATCAAGTTTTAGTGTTGGCCGATCGGGCACGCATGGAATTTCTGCTAATCCACTGAAAACCTGGACCGCTCAAAAGTTGCAAAAGAAAGGGGGCATGCAAACCAACAGGTTTGTTTGAACGACGAAACATGTATATGTATATGCGTTTCCAATTTATCTGGAGGTGTTCACTGCCAAACAGAGAGCTTGGATCTGTCGTAAAGAGAGCTTGGATCCTGTTACAAACTCATAAACAAGGTTCAAATTAACAATATTTAAATTAATATTATGTAGCATTGTAAAATTTGAATTACTTATTATGCAATAGGAACACAATATGAAAGCACATTTATATATTCAAAGTAACATTAAAAGACATATTAAACAATTTCATTAGTAAAATAAGCAACTTATATGTATTCAAACGGACACCAACGTTATTGAAGCTAGGAGGTTTATCAAACCATTCCAAATCGCCGTATTACTCACTATTAAGTACCGACACTTGAAAACTAGTATCTATACTGACAACCTTTACTACTATAAACTAACTAAATAATAAATACCTAATCAATCTCTAAATCCAAAGGCCTAACTAACAGTAAGCTAAACCCTAACTACCTAACCAAACTTTAACTATACTACAACACACAACCTAAACCCTAAAAACTACCTATCTAAATAAATAAATTCACTAACCAAACTATACTAAATCACTAACCCTAACTATCATAAATCACTAACCCTAACTAAAATAACATTCATAATAACAAGAAATCAAGAGAGGGAGCTACCTTGATATGAGCCGAAGGAGAGGAGGTGCGCTGGCAGGCGAGGCAGTGGCGCTGCCGGTCGACGGCGCTGGCGGCGGCGGCGGCGTTCGAAGTCGAGGGCGGACGCAGTGGGGGCGTCGTGGGCTTTAATTGGGCCTTGCCCACGCCACCTGCGATGGCGTGTCACAGCCGCGCCAAGATGGGTGGCGCGGCAGACCCTACCACGACGACGCCACATCATCCTCCTGTCATGCCATCATGCATGACGCGGTACAGACGTTTCGCCGCGCCATGACAATAGGCGTGACAAAAAAAATGTTAGTCTTGGAAGAAAAAACAGTGTTAGATTTAAAATTAGTTTACAAAAAATATTAAAAATAAAAAAATCTCAAGGGCAAGGTCAATTTGAGCAACGGCTCGTACGTGGGGGTACTGGTGCGGGCCGCCGTGGCGCCGACCCTACAAAATCCCCCGCTCCACCGACCACGATTTGGAAGCACCGCCATTCCTGGCGAGCCGTAAAAACCGAGAGCATGGGGCCATGGACTGGACCAGCACCGGGCCAACGGCCCATGCTGCCGCTGCAGTGAGCGAGTGCGTCGTCAGTGCGTGGCCCTCCACCCCGCGTGGTGGCCGAAAAGTCGTCGGCGCTGTAAAAAAAAAAGGTGGTGGGGCGGCTGTAACGGTCAGCTCTCCTCGGTCCTCGGTCCTGGCACGCGCGCGGAGACTCTCCGCCGCGGCGTCGGTCCAAGACTCCGTCTCCGTCCGAGCGCAAGTCCAACGCCTTTTCTCTTCCCCGTAGGAGCAGCCAGGACGGAAAGCGACGCCGGCAAACCCAGCGCAAATGGGCGTCCGCTTAGCGTGGAGTATAGATGGCCAAAGGGCCGGCCCGGCACGGGCCCTTGGTAGGCACGGCCCGAAGGGGGTCGGGCCAGCACGGCACGCCGTGACACCTGGGCTGTGTCAAGGCGGGTGTCGTGCCTGATCAACGGCCCAAGCACGGCCTACTGGGTCGTTTTTCGGGCCGAGCTGGCCCAAGAAGCACGGTCCGAGGCGAGGATCGGGCCAGCCCGTAGCCCGAAACAGGTGAGAGCGAGTGAGAGAGAGGGTAGGAAGGGAGGACAGGGAGGAGGAGGCCAAGGCGTGGTGGAGGCCGATGCTTTCGAGCTGGACTCGGAGGTGGCCGACGTCCTCAACCTCGAGCTTGGATCTGAAGGTGGCCGACGTCCTCGACATTGAACCGGATGTGGAGGAGACCGACGCCCTAGACCTAGATCCAGAGGAGGCGTGGAGGCCGGCCATCGCCGTGTGCGCTGCGGCTGCGCGAGGGGGGGGCGTGGAGTGTCGTGGAGGAGCTATGTGGCTGCGAGGGGAGCCGCGGGGGGCGAGGAGTCGCGCGACGCAAGAGTCGCGACTCGCGACCACGAGCGCGAGACAGCAGGGAGTGCGGCGGTGGGGAGAGGGGGAAATGAAGTTGGGCTCTTAGCAGGCTGCCAGACCGCTGTAGTCACCGAGGTCGAAGTCATGCATAATTGTAAAAGTCGGGTCGGGTCGTGCCGTGCCAGCTCACGTGCTTGAGTACCGGCCCAGGCACGGCCTGCAACGCCGGGCCGGGCTAGCCCGGGCCCGCTGATCATCGGGCCGTGCCGTGTTTGGGTCGGGCCAAAATAGCATGCTTCGTGCCAGGATGTCGTGCTCGGGCTGTATGGACATTTATAGCGTGGAGCGAATAACGATTGATTTTTCTTCTTCTAATAATCGCCGAGACTTTGTCCACCACGAATTTAATCAGGCAGACTTGTGGGTTGTGAGAAGAACAAGTTGAGGATATGACGCCGATGCCACACGCCAGATCTGTGGAATCTCCTTTCCAGCATCTTTCATTTCTCTGCTTGGAACAGACGCAGCCCACGGTTATTAGGGAATTAAATGAAAATTGAAGATTGTACATTCTAAATCACATCACGTCATGTTTTGTTTTTTAATTTATTCCGCCCATTTTTATGCTCGAGGAAAAATACAAAAACAGAACCGATGATGTGCTTCTCACTCGTTTTTACATCATCTTATTTTTTCAGGTGGGATAAAAGCACTATTTCATCCTGTATTTATAGATCTAGGATAAATATTAGCTGTTATGTATTTTTATGATAATAAATATTAGTTTAAGAGTTTAGAAAGTCTTACGAAAGCTCAAGAAGCTCGTGAGTCCCTTTACCAAGGCTCCTAAAATGGCACACAGATAACATAATTTTAGCTTAAGTTTTCGATTCTCCTCCATATTCGTTTGTTATTTTTTTCGCAAAAAACCTATTCTTGTTTTGTTCTTTTTTCATGGTCAATAAAACCTAAAAAATTGTACATCCTTTCAGGGAATTCATGGAACAAAGCAGACAAGAGGTGAGAAATGCCACCACGGTTTTTGAGAGCGTAAATAAAACATAAAAAAAGTCAATCTGCGAAGGGTAATACCAGCCCCTCGAGGTTGCATTAAGAAGGAGACCTCGTGCAGATCGAGAAAAAAAAGACAGAATCTCACCCATACACAGCGGCACGATAGAACTATAACGACCAAGCCAGGACTGGCCCTTAAACCCATGCTTCGGCGTGGGACAGGAAAATATTTATAAAAACGAAAAGACAAATTTCACGACCACGCCATTGCCGAACCTTAAACCTATGTTTTGGGTGGGACAGAAAAAACGTTTATAAAAACGAAAAGACAAATCTCGCGGCGGCCTCAGAATCTTTGCCTACTCCAAGGCGCACATAGCGAACATGGGCAGGCATTCACATGGATGAACAGTCCAGAGAATATAAGGCTGTATTTATTTCGCGAATTTTAGAAATTTAGCTACGGTAGCATTTTCGTTTTTATTTGACAATTAGTGTTTAATCATGGACTAATTAGGCTCAAAACGTTTGTCTCGCAATTTCCAACAAAACTGTACAATTAGTTTTTTTTTCGTCTACATTTAATACTCTATGTATGTATCGCAAGATTCAATGTGATGACTAATACAATAATTTTTGGAAAAAAAATTTTAGAACTAAACGAGCCCTAAGAAACGAAAAAAAACCAAAATGTCCCATCTCTCGCTCTCCCCGAAAAATCAGGGCCGGCCGGCGGCCGCATCTGCTCGGCTCGCCCGTGACTGTCAGCCGGCCGGCCAGGGGCCCCCACCCGAATCGCAGGATCCGCGACGGCGATCTCACGTCCAAGGTCCAAACACGCAGCGCGCGAATCGCGTCGCGTTGCGTTGCCGAAAGCAAAACAACAGGCACCGGGAGCTTCCGTGTTCCTGCGATTGATCCTGTGAAAGTGAAGCGGACGGAGCATACGGTAGCACTTAGCACCGGCATCGAATGATGGATGGATGGAGACGGGAGACGGCTCCTGTTCCACGATATTTGGTGGGCCGGTGGCGTGGATGGGCGAGGAGACGCCCCGCCGTCCGCCGACCGACCCCAACGAATCCTCCACCGAACGCAACGGATTTGTAGCCTCTCCTTTTGCTCTACTACTACTCCGAGTAGTAGTTAGTTAGTTCATCCAGCAAGCAACCTAGGATTCGTTCGTTCGTTCCACTCTGCTTGACGTCACGGAACAGGAACAACAACTCATCGAGAAGCTAACCTTTGATGAAAGGTTCACGACGATTTTCGTCTTCACTCTAATTGTGCTACGGGCTACCCAACACGTATGGAATTTCTGCCAATTCACGTAACGTAAAATTAGCCAGGTCAAAAGACGGCAGGACGACACGCTCGGCTTCGGCTCAAGCCCGGATTGTTTGGAACGAGGCAAAAAAAAAAAAAAAATGATCGAATCAATGGCTTGACGAACCGAAGCACGCAACGCATGACCCGAGGCATTTCGAAATCGAACGGAGAGCAATTTGAGCCCCCCGAAGAAATGAATTACTAAATCCATGGTACACCAGCTGCTGCCGCTTGCAGGCAGCTTCTTCACGAACCCAGCACACACACAAATGAAAACGGGAGGAGCATCGCATCGCGTCTCCTCCCAATAATGAATGATACATCGCCGCCGTCGTGTCGACGGCTCCGGCGGCCTAGACTAGACTAGTCTAGACGACGGTGTGCAGGATGATCTCGGAGGCGTCGAACCTCTGCCACTTCTGCTTCTTCATCATCATCGCCGCGGACGCGGTGGCGGAGTCGCCCTTGCGGCCGTCCCCGCCGGCCGCCGCCGCGGGGGACCCGGTGCCGGCGGGCGGGTGGTAGTAGAGGCGCGCGGTCTGCGGGCAGTGGGAGTGGAACCGCGCGGCGATGCGCACGCCCATGTCCAGCAGCTCCACGTACTTGCCCATCTCCAGCCTCCCTTCTCTCTTCTTCTTCCTCCCCTGTAGCGCAGCCTCTGCTCTTCGATCTCGAACGGAACGGGAAGGGAAGATGACCAGTGTAGGTTAGCTGTGGATTGGATCCAGGAGGATGGTAGCTAGTGTTGCTGCTGCTTTTCGTGGAAGGAGGTGTCCCAGGAACAGGAACAGGGCGCTGCAGCCATGGAACGGCGGCGGAGAGGGTTGCTCATGCCTGGGGGAAGGGGAAGGAGATGGCCGGCCTCCTTTTATATTACTGGGGGATGCCTAGTGCTAGTCCTCTCCTACGGGTGGAGTAATTAATCAATGAATTTGTCTCCTGTTGGGTGTGGGCTGGCGGCAGTTAGGTGTGTGCGCTCGTTAACACCGCGTGGACCTGCTGGAAATTAATGATTTTTTCCCGTTGTTCCAGTTTGCTTGCTGGGAGATAAAAACGTTTCTGCCATGGAAATTACAGTGGTTTTCGAGACGTCTTGCTCCCACGTTTGTCACGGCGCTCCCTTTTCCTCCAGCATGAGGGAACAAAAAAATCACAAAATATGAGCACGTGCAGCCGGTTCGCTGGTTGATTTCTAGGCTGATAAACTCAACTGATGTGGGTTTTGATAAGCCCTGATTGAAACCAGCAGACGAACAGGCTAATGGACGACGTTGGACCACACCCACGCCACTGAAAGCAAAAGCACCCTAATAAAACACTCTCTCTGACTCTCCCTCGGAGTAGTCTCCGTGTTGCTTGGAGGAAGGAACGGAACGGAACGGAGGAGGGAGGTTCCTGTGCGTTCCGGGTTCACGGAACGGAAGCCTGGCGAGGTGCGGCCTCGCCCGGATGAAGCCTGCCTCTGCCTGGGCCGGGCTCGCTGCTGCCAGTACGAATGTGTGGTGTCCTGTGTCCAGGACGACTTGACCTCCGCGATTTTTTCCCACCAAAAATACTTGTACTAGTAATCACGCGCTACCACTAATGCCACTTTTCTTCGACAACGACTCGTACGAGTACGTACTACTGCTACTCGCTGGGGGTTTGGTTCCGTTCACACGGGCGGCGTCGGCGTGGCTGGCGCGCCGCGCTCGGCGTGTTGTTGGTGGGGCCCAGGGTGGGGCTCTGGCTGCTCTCTCGTCTGGGCCGCTGTCGTCCGTTGCCTGATGCTGCCAAATGCAGCGCACCATTCAGCGTTAGCAGAGGACTTCGAGAACTTCTGACCTTTTCTCTCCTTCCTTCGCAACTAATCAGGCTGATAGGGATCAATTAAGCATCTGTGGTGTGTGCAGACGTTTCATACGCACCAAACGGCCGATGCTGATATATTCTTTCCTCTCCGTTTTCCTTTTACAAATATATAAGAGATTCTTGTGTCCTCCGTTTAAAAAGAAGAGTTGGTGATTGTGATTGATGAGGTTTGTGAGATTTTTGGTGGTTTTCTCGGTCGCTAACACGTTCTGAGGCATCCGCCCGCTCCCAAGGCTCCACAAAAAGAAGTGGTGGATCCAGGTTTTTAAGTTGGATATAACCAAGTCAAATTGGCTTGGAAATCAATATGTTTATTGCTTTCATGTACATGGTTAGCATAGTGAGACATGTTTAATGCATACGTTGAGTTAGCCTCTCTTTTTTTCTATATTAATTCATAATGTTAGAAGTGAGTAGTTTTAGAAGCATTGAGATTTTTGTAATGAAAAATGCAGGTAATTTAGTTTTAGAAGTTACTTTAGGTTTTTATTGTAATGAAAGGGGTGTTAAGTTTTAGTTAAAGGCCTGTTTAGTACTACTTCATCATCTCTATCATGGAGCAACTCTAAGAAAACTTTGGAGTTTCCAGAGTAGGTGTTCCACAAATTCCACCTTTTTTTTCTGGAGTAGAGATGGCGGAGCTATTCCTATTTGGCTAGCAAAGTTGAGAGCATAATGGGAACAAATAGTTCAAAACGTGTGTTCCAAATTGATTAGGTAGACACCATTGGAACAAAATAAAATAATACAAGCTAGTATGAGTGTATGACTTAGAGCTTGGAGGGGTTAATTGTTAGCCGTTAAAAAAATAGTCATAAACGATTCAAATAGGAGGGTAAACAAGGGGCTAAAAATTATCCAAGCACGAGTTCTTATCACATTATATTAGCCAATAACAATCAACTAATAAGGACTAACAGTTTATTGCTATGGATTTATAGTCCCGAGATTCAAATATATACAATTACTTATTCTGTTTAAATTATAAGACGTTTTGTTTTTTCTAGATACATAGCTACTATTATGCAACTCATTGGATATACACTATCTCTAAATACATAATAAAAGCAATATATCTAGAAAAAAATCAAAACGTTTTGTAATTTAGAACAAAAAGATTATTTTTTAGTTCTAACTACTAATTAGCCCGTTAAGGCCTTACTTAACCCATCCAAACATACGCCCCCTGCTCCCATCGCCGTCTCCACCCACCGCCGCCCCCATGGGCTACATCGAGCGCGTCCTCATCACCCGGAATTTGGTTGCGTCGATTTGAGGCACAAAGTCACGGTCTACAGGCAAGCTTTTGCAACAGCGAAAAGTCATAGGGCCGTGGGCGAGCGAGCTCTTACATGCGGAGCGCGAACAGG
Organism: Miscanthus lutarioriparius; assembly: GCA_904845875.1. Lineage (NCBI taxonomy): Eukaryota > Viridiplantae > Streptophyta > Magnoliopsida > Poales > Poaceae > Miscanthus > Miscanthus lutarioriparius. The sequence continues at coordinate 94,249,611 of CAJGYO010000004.1, read as the reverse complement.
TATTTGGGCCTAAGAGCTTTGGGCTGGCCTGTCAGCACATGGGCTTAGGTGTGTACCAGCGTATGGGCCCTCCGCACGTCGCACGCTCGCTGTATTCCATGATCGGTTCTGTCCCGTTGTATGTCCTGTCAGCACATGGGCTGTATTCCAGTTCTCCTGTCCGACTTCAACATTTGCGCGAGGAAAAAGTCCACGTTATCTTCCTCAACTTTTACGAAAATCCATTTTTCCTCCTTGAATTTCAACACCGGGCAAAACACCTCCTTAAACTTTTAAAACCGTTCATCTTACCTCCCCCTGTTATAAGTAGTTTTTAATACGGTTTTGTCTTTTTCTTTTTTATTTATTTCGGCTAAATCTTTGAAAAATCATAATAAATCACAGAAAAATCATAAAATAGAAAATCTAATTTTGTTGGACTCTACATGAGTAGATCTACATAGTGGACATATAATATGATATGCTTTAGTATAAACTTTTTGCTGTGGCTTTAAATCTATAATTTTCTGTAATTAATTGGAATAATTCATAGCTGCAGTTTTTACGGTCCAATTGTGATAAAATTTTTATGGCGGGCTAATTATTATATGATTGAATTGTAGTAAAAATTTCATACTCATTTGATCATGTATATCTTAGTTATAGATTTATTTATATTTAACATGCATAAACCTAAATAAAATCTATAAGGGGCTATTGTGTTCTTGCCAATACTTTGACGTTTAGTTGTGATTTTACCCTTGCTTTTGTCATCATTATGATTTTACCCCTGTTTTTTTAAAACAAAGCTTAAGTTTACCCCTATTCCGGGTAAAGATGAGAGAAGTAATGTAGACTTTTTCCTTTGCGCGATCGAGTATGCACGCCGCGTTGCCCATGATACCGTATATAACCTTTTAACCTTTTATGATTCACTTTATTAGTGATCAACCGCTCTCTTAGAAGACACCTCTTTAGAAATGTTCTTTCATATATATATATATATATATATATATATATATATATATATATATATATATATATATATATATATCTCTTAGAAGACACCTCTTTAGAAATGTTCTTTCATATATATATATACATATATATATATATATATATATGTATATATATATATATATATATATACACACACACACACACAACTAACTATGGATCAATGAATAACAAGAGTTTCCAGTCTCATTTTGTCTCTCTTACTCTACATCAAAGCACTCTACACTGAACACGTTATCAGCACTGGAATGCTCTCTCTGTTCCCTCGAAAGGGACGAACAGAAACCTTCGCAAAGAACGAGACTTCTCCATCCACGACGAACAAGGAAAGAGAAGAAACAGAATCTCTCTGCTCCTCCGTTGAACAAGATTAGAAGGAGAAGAGCGGAGGATGAACAATAGGATTTGTTGATTTCCTTCGGTGTCTCATTTCTGCGACGATCAAGAACTACAGTAAGCCATCCATTGATGTTAGTCTTACCTTGATTGTTGTAGCGACATCTTCATCCTTCATCAATTCCATGGCAACAAAGCCGCGGACACCGTGTTCTCCTCGGCCATGATCACTGTGGTCCGTTCGGACCCGTGCACCAACGCCGTGAGATCGAGCACCACGCCGTGAGATCAGCCGAACAAGCCCAAATGAATAGGGCGCGGTCGCTGCCTCGTTGTCAACGCCATGAGCACCAGTGGCCAACGAGCACAACCCCGCGGGATGCACGTACGGCCGATTACGGTTGTACGGTGTCGGCGGTGGTTGGCACCAGGCCTTGCGCCCACATCGGCATGGAGGCGACCGGCAGCGGTGCTGTCTGCTGTGCACGCCCGCGTGCCCGGCCTACTATGGCAGCGGTTGCACGCAAAGCCAGCGCTCACGGCCGGTGGTCGATGGCCCCGCTGCCTGCGCCCGCGCTCGCGGCAGGCAGCCTGCGCAGTCTCCACGCCCACGGCTGGCTGCTCTCGGTGGCCGGAGCTCGTGGTCTGTGCCTGCGGTTACCGGTGCCCGCGGCCTGTGCGCGGCCACGCGCCCCAACTGCCGGCCTCTGCGCGGCTCCGAGCCTGCCCTCGACGGCGGCCTCCGTGCCCGCGGCGCCTGCAGCCGGCTCTAGGCCGGCGAGCCCGCACCTTGCCGGTGGTTCCCGCGTGCCTCCGGGGCCCGAACGGCAGCGCTTGCGAGCCAGGCCGGTCACAGCGCCCTTGCGCCGGACCAGCGGCGGTGGCACCTGCGCAGCCCCTAGGCAACTGACCGGGCGATGAAATTTGTCTTTCCCCGGATCGGGTGGATCCAGCGCCTGGCTTCCCATTCGCGCCGGCAGAAGGTCCCATGACCAGCCCGAAGCACGGCGAGGCGGCCGGCGATTCCGCCCAACAGCGACGAAAACCGTTGGTGCCTCGACGGGGAATCATGGGAAAGGATAAGGCTGTGCATTTTGCACAACCCCCCCTATTTTCTGTGAATTTCATGATAGTCCAAATGGATTATTAATATATTCAAGATTTTTGTTTTAACCCTCAGATTTTAATAGAACTTCAGTGTACTATATTTACCTCATGTAAATATTCATTTTAAACATATGTTTAAATGAATTATGATGCACAATGTTTGCCTCATGTAAACAAATATTTTTGTGACCACACGTCAACACAAATTGCATCATATATGTACTGCTATATATGAGTTTACCACAATAAATTCACACATTTTTTTCCTACATTTTCTGAAAGTTTCTGGTAGTGTTCAAAGAGTCTGTTCAATGGCATTCCCAATAACACACACTACCATGGTTACATTGTTCACAGTGTTTGCCCATGGCAATTCCTAATAGCATGTAACCGATGTGTTGAATATATTGTTCAAAGTGTTGTCATATGACATTCCCAATAACAATATATTCCACTTCATTTTCTATGCCATTTAATTTATATATGCAATTTGTTTTGCATTTTTAATTAAGCCCATTAGCTTATATACTAAGCTCCTAGTGCTTAATTCATTTTCATGCAAATATTTTATGTGATTACCTCATCATTTGTGTATAATGTTCTGAAACTTTACATAGGTGGTACCATAGTACTACCGCGGGATCTACATTGTGTTATACATAGTGATTATCCTCAACGTGTGTACCCAATATCAAGTTTAAGAACAAATGACCTTCACCTTCACGGTGACTATTTTTGTTCATTTTTCAAAATTGGCAATACACAAGGTAGTACCATAGTACTGCTGTGGGATTTGATTCTCAATGTGCGTACCCAATTTTGAATGTGAACTTCAAAAGGGTCTATACTCTTATAATTGATTGTCATAATTTATATTTTTGATTGGTTAACACAAGCTAGTATCCCAATACTACTGCAGGATCTACACTATGTCCATCACATAGTGACTATCCGCATGTTCTTATCCAATCCAAATATGAATTGCATAAGGTTTACACCATTTGGGTGTTTACTTTCATAGCAATGGTCTCACAATTTGAAGTCTACACCGTGTTTCTATAAACATAGTGATTACCTCCAAGTGGCATCTATTCCCACAGGAATGGATTCCAAAACATTAGCAGCGACTTTTGTCGCCTGTTCTTTATAGAATGGTCAGTTATAATCAAGTATTAACTTGAACCCAAAATTTTTGCCTTCCTTGCTATATAATTTACCGTCCAAGTAAATTCATGCATGATCAACTCATGTAGGACATGGCTAATATTTTCAATTTTGACTTTTTCCTACTCGCATTGGATGGAATTTATTTCCATAAGATGAGTTTTAAGATATCAATGATATCATTGGAGGCATATGGCATCACCGTTGTTATTGCTAATCCCAACCAAATGCTCAATCCATTCTGGATATTGCCACACTTATGTCTTTGCATTTTTTTGTGTAACTCCAACACTTGGATTTCTACAAATCCATGTATTCAAAGGAGTGCGATCCATCTACCTTTTGCAAGTCCCTCAATGGGATTTCAACAAAGGATGTAATATTGTCCAAAAACATAAACGACTGTTTACTCATTCGTTTATCAAGGACCTTTGGTCCATGGCAATTATAACATAATGGATGCTCATGAATGTGGTCATCATTTTTCCTTTAGAAAAGTGACCATGTGTGACAAATATCACATTTTTTCACAAAAATGTGATTGTACAGTCCATGTACACAGAAACGCCAAATCAAATATTTGGCTCAACTATACCTCCAACTCATTGGAGGCAAGCGAGTTCTTTGGAACAATTTGAAGTTCACTTCAGCAAGCAGACGTTTGCAAAAGTCTCCATATTTCCATTGGAGATATTATTAGCCTAATGTCATACTACCACATGTAGTATGTTGTCCATTACCAGATAAATCATGTACCTCATACATGGTATATATATTCTATATGAGTGCAAATTCATACTCGAATATTGTCTAACCCTATATAGAATCACTTGGGATTTAACCAGGTGGAAAGAAATCTAATTTAGTGGACCACTATACCGCTAACACAATTATGAGAGATTACGCTCTCTCCCCCATCACCCTTGTGCCGCTGCTTCCCATTTCGCTCTCCTCTTCTTCAACGCCGACGCCCGTCGTCCCCTTGACGCGTCCCTCGTTAGTCTCAAGGCCACGTGCCCATGACGCCGTCCACCGCCCCCACGCCGAACACAGCGCGCCTTCGTGCCTCGTTCCTCGTCCATGACACTTGGGTGCCCCCTCCTCCTCCACGCCTGCACTCCCACCGACGAGGCCTTTAGGAGCGCATGGATAGGTGCTTCCCCACCCCCCATGGTGAGTGCGTGGCTCACTGCCCGCTATGTGTTTGATGAAATGCCTGTTAGGTTAGCCGAGGCCAACCTAGGCTCTGCCCCCCTTCCTTCTTGCATACGAGCTTCAATTGCATATGAGCTTCAATTGCATACGAGAGTAGATTGTGGTGGAATGAATTGTGTGTGTTTTCATACCGTGGTGTGAATTGGAAGTAATAGTTTGCTAAAATTTGTTACCCGGTTAACATGCACCGGAATTCGGGTACGACAGTTAAATCAAAGCGGCTTGGTATAATATAGAAGGTGTAAAATTGCAGTACATGTATTAATTTGCAGCAACATGTGTTATCTCGTGATGATTTTGTTGATGTTGTATCCTAGTTGGTGTCATCAGAAGACTAGATAAGAACTGGGTTTGTACCATTTTTTGTGACTTGGGTGACCACTTGCAATGAGTTAGTTTTCTGTGTAGCTTCCCCAACTAGGTTCCATCTCATTTTTGGAATTGCTGCATCATTTTGGTGTTTGTGTTTGATGCTAAGTTTCTGTTCTCTTTATTTTTGCATATGCTATTAGTAGTTGTCCGCAGCCAAAACTAACCACGATCATGTCATAGCCATGACTCATCGTCGCCTATTACCCCGTCGCCGAAGAACAGATCGACAACAAGAAGCGATTGATATCGCTGGGACGGGAGAGCCGCATGATCCGACAAACGGTGATGGTGTCAATTAGGACGGTGAGAACGAGCAGCCATAGACCCCATCCGACCTGCTCGAGCTAGGTCAAAATGACCAAGATGGCTAGGTAACTTTGGTACCATGTGACTATGTAGCCACATGTGACTAATCAATTGAGAGGGTCAAAGCTTACTTGGAGTCTCCAGCAGGAGCCTCCACCGGCCGAGGAGCCAGAGGGTTCGGGTAGCAGGAAGGCTAGATCCAAGCGAGGCGTGTTAAAGCTTCCTGTTGGTAGGAATGCACACTGGCACATCACTGAGTTCGATGAATTCAGGGATCCACTCTCACCGCCTATAGCTTTGATTAAATACAAGACTATCCTCGGGTTACTTGTAAGGGACTTCATCCCGATTAGATACAGGAAGTGGATTGGAAAAGATAATGACCCATGGAGGGTTCCCAAAAGTGAGAAGGATTACATATGGGATATCAAGATTCTAGAGTATTTCACTTTCCCAACGGATTATGACAAGGAGGTAGTCAAGAAAAAAGCAAAAGAAATCATGGGGACATGCTTCAAGAATTTCAAGGGGACACTGTACAAGCATTTTGTCCTCCAAAATAAAGAGCCAAATTTCGATGGTGGACAGTTTAGCAAGCAGAAGGACTTCTGGTAGGATTTCAAGGAATACAGGTTATCCGAGAAGTACTTAGAACTGAGCAGGAAGAATAAGGAGAACTCGTAGAAAAGCGATGAATCCTCATCATCTCGGCTCTCGTGGCTACGCTAAAAAGATGCCAGAATTTGAAGCAAAACTTGAAAAGATGGATCGCCTTGCTGAGGAAGGCGTTCAGGTTGAGACCGCCCATTGGGAGTCAAGATCGGTAATATACTATATGGGGAGGAATGTGTGCCACGCCAAGGACGGGAGCTTTAGCTCCACAAATCCATCCATGAGCGAACTCATCCAGAGGATCTCCTAGGTAACTGAGGAGGTGAGGCAAGGGACTCGCACTTCTAATAGGGGAAAAGACATGCTCACCCAAGCACTTGGAACCAAGGAGCACCCTGATCGCACAAGAGGAACCGGTGTTGTTCCTTGGAAACTAGCATTCCTCGAAGAATCTCACACTTACCGGAGCCGCTCGAGGGGTAGAGCGGAACAGGAGGCAGAGTGTTTGAGGCCACTAAAAGAGATGGAAGGTAGAATGGTCACATGAATTGAGGCGACTGTTGAAGCATGAGTCCAGCAAATTTTGCTATCCAAGGGGTCAGGAGTACCACAAAACCCTACTCCTAATGCCTTTAGCCCACAGTTGAGGGGTCACATCAGCTACAGACTGACCACGCTTGACGAAGGAGATGCAAATGTGCCTCATCCAATGGATGGCATCACTGAATTCATCAATGTCAAGTTGTACATACGTCAGGAATGGATAAAGGACAAGGTGGCACTCGGCCAGGCCTGGCCTGCGGGAGACGGGACCATTAATGGCCGCCCAATTCTACAGGGGTACGCTCGCGTCACCATTAACAAAATACTTGATAAGAAGTATAACAAGATACACATTGAGTACCCCACAGAGGAAGACAGGCTGAAACTTGGTCATAACAAGGGCTCTCAAGTGGCCTGGCGCAAGCGCTTCATTAAGCTTGACCACCAATTGTCCTCTGATGATGAGGACAACTGTGAGTCTTTGCCCACCCACAATGATCACTCACCATCTCTCAACAGAGACCACTCCCCTCCTCATCCCTTGCCATCACCCCGAGAAGACAGAGGTCTCCTTCTATTCCTCCTCGTCTGACTCCATCTTAATCAGCCTTGAGAAAAGAGAAGACTCCTGCTCCTCCATCTTCATCAGCCCCGGGAAAACAGAATTCTCGTCGTCATCCTCCTCCCCCTCCCCCTCCACCTTAGCCTAAAACAAGATCAAAGGCATCCTCGCAGTCGTAGAAAAGGTTCTTGGATTTGGTCGCTAATGCTCCCAAAGTGGACCAACAAAAAAACAAAAGGCCGTTTAGTGGCAGCGTTACAAACTTGATGAAAGAAAAATTTATAGCACACATCTCGAAGGAAGATTGTGTTAGTTTCTTCAATCTCTGTGCCTCACCGCCTCAGTGTTTGTTGAAGTCCAAATTCAAAAGGCAAACACAGAATCAGTACGCTACAATAAGAGCCGAAGAAATACACAATGAAGATTTAAGGAAGATATAGAAGTACGTCGAAGACAACCCCGAATTAACCATGGAAGAGGCCACGAACATCTATTATGATGTACAAAGGACGGGAACACCGGTAATGAAGTATGAAAGGGGCAATCTTTTGGTTCTCGATGACGAGTATAAAAATTTGACAACATATATGCGTCATTTGCATGAATATTACATGACTCAAGCAACAGAGACTGAGCACTTTGGTTTTGAGGTTATTATCCGTTCGCCACATGTTTTTCATTATCTTGAAGAAGAGAAGTTCGATGTCAAGTGGGAGTGCTTGTTCCAGCTATACTAGAAATGCTCTCTCGATTCACAAATGTTGACGCTATGGACTATGTAAGTACCCTACACGCACGATATTACAATTAACTACTCTCTCGAGACACAAATTGTTAACTTTTGAGCACTTCCCATGATTTTATGTAGGTGTATAGCAAAATTTTGTATACTAAAAAGCAAATGGGATAACATAGGCTTCTTTGACACTGGGCGAGTCAATGAGAAGACATGTTTAGGCCTCCATGGATGTGACGTGGAAGACCTAAAAGAGAGATTGATTGCTGTTTTCGATGAATTCAAGATGAAAAACAAAACCCACATACTTCTAGCCTACAACTGCGAGTATGTGTTCTCGGCTTTTAATTTTATGCTTCTTTTTTCGTTAAGATTATTCGATAATTAGGATTCTGTGATTGCAGCAACCATTTCGTCTTCATTTGTGTCAATCTTGCTAAAAATCTGATCGAGGTGTGGGACTCAAAGAAAAAACTATTTCATCATCTGGATGCACTGGTGGCAGTGCTGAATTAGTATGCGATCCTAATAACATATTATTTTCTAATCACATATACCGCTTTCTATTGTTTTTCCTTTTAATGTTGCACAGTGTCCGAAGAAGACATCGGTGGGACGCAGGTCCGATTCAAGGTTGTCGAAATGGAGAGGAAGTACCAAAAACAGCCGGCGGGAAACAATGAATGCGGGTTTTATGTAATGTGGGCAATGCTTCGCTACATCGGCGGGAAATCAGAAGAAGCAGATAAGTTAGTGTGTATAATTCCCATTTCATTTATGTCTGTTAATAATTCAACAAAATAGTTTTCTGATTGCTCTTTGGATATCATCTTTTTTGAACGACAGCACAAGAAATATAACCATGAAAGGCTGTTAGACATGGAGATCGTCGCACTGCAATCGAAGCTGGCAAAATTCATCTTAGCCGAGGTATTGAAAAAAGATGGAGTATTTTCCATTGCACAATCCGTGAAAGTTCAAGGACCAGTATGGCCCAGAGCAGCTCGCTAGATTATTGTAAGAAGTCCGAGAAGCACGCTTCATCTTATCGAATAATTTCTTTTTTATTTTGAGGGATCGAGATCTTGATAAGAATATTTGAATTGTAACCGTAACATTTGTAATGTTTAATATTGATGGACCTGTCTACGTAGCGTATATAAAGCGAAACCCGATTCCACAAAAAAAATATAAATTAAAATAAATTATAGAACAATAAAATACGAACGGGCCATCACTGCCGGTTAACAGCAAACCGGCACTGATGGACAAGATGGTATTGCCGGCTTGAGTCACAAACCAGCAGCGTTGGCTTAGACATCACTGCCGGGTATTGTCCCAAACCAGCAGTGCTGGTTACTGAAAGCATCTAGGCCCCTATTTGGGTTTCGATGATTAATGACAATACAAGATTACTATGACTAACGTGTGTTTTGTAGGGTCAATTAAGTTAGGTCATGGTAATGGAGATTGATTGGGCAATCAAGGTTGTCATGCCCCTATGATGGTAATCGTTTCGATTTTCAAAGGATGGACGACAAGGTTAAGGATGGACTAGTTCTAAGTGTCGTTTGGTGTTGAGGAGACACTTGGAGTAGTTTAGGACTTTGTTTTCCTTTGGCCATACTATTAAGGGAGGTATGGACGGGTAGCTTGACCTAGGTCAGTCTAGTGGGTTAGGTGTGGTGCACTATAAGGAAAATGGACCCTTGGCCCATTTACTTTGGATTTTGGTGTTTGATGACCAACACAACCAAATTAGACTAATGAATTTGCAAGTGTTTGTTTTGTAGTCCAATAGGGTGCAAGACGTGACTTGGACGAAGGCGACGTGATGATCCGATGATCAACACCTCAAGCAAGACTTTAGAAGCACAAGTGAAGACCCAATATATCAAGCAAAGTCCAAGCATGAAGATAGGAACCAAGCCGTAAGCAAGATCACGAAGAAACGAGCTCGCAGAGGCGACCGGACGCTGGACCGGACGCTGGAAGCACGACCGGACGCTGGACCGGTGGCTCGGCAGATAGGCGACCGGACGCAAGGACCGGACGCTGGCGGTAACCGATCGGACGCAGGAACGCAGCGTCCGATCGAGTACAGAGAGGTTCCAGGCACGTGAAACTACGACCGGACGCGTCCGGTGGTAGGCGACCGGACGTTGGCAGCGTCTGATCGGTAGTTCGCGGTTGCAACAGTCGGGACGACCGGACGTGTCCGGTCAGGACGATTCTGCGTCCGGTCAGTAGCAGTTTTGCGGGAGTTCGACCCCAACGGCTACTTTCTTAGTGGGGCTTATAAATACAACCCCCAACCGGCCATTTGAGTATAGTGGAGCTGAGGAAACATATCTAGGGTGTTGATACACCATTTTAGTGATCTCCACTTGCATAGTGCTTAGTGTTTCATCAGGTGATTAGCGTAGGTGCTTTGCGAAGTGCTTAGGTTGTTTAGACCACCGCTTATGCGCTTGCTCTAGGTATATGCCTAGTGTTTAGTGAGGTTTGCATACCTCTTACCACCCCGTGCTTGCGAGCACAAGAGTTGTACATCGGAGGGGCTTGAAGTCTTGTGAGATCGCACCAACCGCGTTTGTGGTGCGGCCGCCACCGTGTACCGAAGGGAACAAGGCCCGCGGCGTTTCGGCCGAAAGCTTGATAGTGAAGACGGCGGGGAGCATCCGGGAGAGGCTTGCCGAAAGGCACGTCAGAGACCCACTTGCGCGTGGGGAAGGCCCGAGGCTATCCACGGAGTTACCCGACCGGGAGCTTGGCCCTTGCGAGGGATTCCTTGCGAGGGGCTCCAACGAGGACTAGGGGGAAGCTTGCGCGCTTCTCGATACCTCGGTAAAAATACCGGAGTCGTCGACGGGAGTTTGCATATCTCTACCTTACTCCTTAAGCTTCCGCATTTACATTGATCATATTATTATCATTTGCGGTAGAGATAGCAATACACTAGCAAAACCGTAGTTGCACATTTAGATAGATTATCTTTTGCATAGGTTTTGCTAGAGGTAGAAAAAGAGGCCATAGTTTAGAGTTAGATTTTTAAGTTGCCTAATTCACCCCCCCTCTTAGGCGTCCACGTGTCCTACATGCACACTTGCTAAATCTAGCACTAGGTAGCTCCTAAAAAGTCTTTAGATTCATTGGAGCAAACTTCATTCACGTATGATTGAAAGTTGGAAGTGAATGGAGGGTCAAATGCTGACCGGACGCTGGTTCCGGTGTGACCGGACGCTGGCGCAGAGTCCGGTCAGTTCATTTGATCAAGGTGAAATCGTCTGGCGTGACCGGACGCTGAGAGGTGAGTGACCGGACGCTGAGGGCCAGCGTCCGGTTGACTCCAGTAAGGTTCTAGAGAGGGAAAATCGTGACCGGACGCGTCCGGTCATAAACTTAAACACTAGATTTCGGGGAGAACTGACCGGAGTGTCTGGTCACCCCGCAGAGGCGCATAACGGTTCGTTTTTCAACCAAGGTTATAAATACTTCCTCCATTCGTATGAGAGGGTACTTTTGCTCATTCCAACAGCTGAGAAGCACCCTTAAGAGTGCCAAGAAGAGCAAGATCCTAGTAAGGTGATTGAGATTTGAGAATCCCAAAGAGAGCCCTCATTAGTAAAAGCAAGAGTAGCAAAGTGTGCATCCATCCTTCTCATTAGGCTTGCCGTGGTCAAGTGAGAGTTCGTTCTTGTTACTCTTGGTGATCGCCATCACCTAGATGGCTTAGTGGTGATTGGGAGCTTGGTGATCATCCGGAGAGCTTGTGGATGACCCAACTCAAGTTGTAAGCGGTTGTGGGTGATTTACCGTGACGGAGTGTCAAAGAATCAACCCGTAGAGAGCACTTGATCCTTACGCGGATCAAGGGGGAGCTACACCCTTGCGCGGGTGCTCCAACGAGGACTAGTGGGGAGTGGCGACTCTCCGATACCTCGGTAAAACATCGCCGCATTCCTCCTTCTCTCTTTACTTTGAGCAATTCAATTCTTGTTTTTACATTCATAGAATTGCCATGCTAGAGTAGGATTGGAACTTAGGTTGCAAGACTTTTTATGCGGTAGAACATTAGAAACACTTTCTAGGCATAAGGGGTTAATTGGGCTAATCGTATGGTTTAATTATTGCAAAGAAATTTAGAATTAGCCCAATTCACTCCCCTCTTGGGCATCTTGATCCTTTCACTTATGACAACACTGCCGGCTAAAGACACAAACCGCCAGTAATGTTCGAGATTACACTGCCGGGTGGTCTCATGAACTGGTAGTGCTGGTGGAACTGAACTCTGCCGTGTTGTGTAAAGGACCGTCAGCAAAGTTGAAGAACATTGCCGGTTTGTAGGAACCGACAGTGATAGCTAACCCTCATCACTACCGGTTTAGTTGTGCCGGTTCAAAATCCGACAATGATGGGTTGTTTTGAACCGGCAGTATTGTCCTAATCTGGGGTAGTGGTTGTCAACTACAAAGTTGCATAACTTTTCGAGATCTACAACTTTTGTTTTGATTGTTTCTCTATCCGAGGTCATTTAAAAAAATTCAAAATTTAAATTTGAGAAATTCAAACATAGTTTTCCTTGACAAAATGACTTCGAATCAAAAAGTTTTCAACCACAAGTTCTATAACTTTTTGATATCTACATTTTTCATTTTGGTCATCTTTTCATATGACTTTATTTGAATAATTCAAAAATTGAATTTCAAAAAATGACTACAAACAACATTTTGAAACAGTAAATGATTTTAGCTAAAAAAGCCATGAAAATAAAAGTTGTAGCACTCATTAAGATCTACAAATTTTATTTTGGTCATATGTTCATCCGATAAAGTGGTAGTATACATTGTTCATAAATTTACATATCTCTCTTATAGTTTATGTGAAACTATACAAAAGATATGTAAATTTGTGAACAATTTTCAGATGAAGAAAGGACCAAAATAAAAGTTGTAGATCTTGATCAGTTCTACAACTTTATGTTCATGATTTTTTTCATTTAAAATCATTTACTGTTTCAAAATATTGTTTAAAGTTGCCATTTTTTGAAATTCAAATTTTGAATTGATAAAACGAGGTCACATGAAAAGACCAAAATAATAGCTGTAAAAAAACAATAAATTAATAAAGCATGATTTTAGAAAACTTTAGGAAAAAAATCATCAAATTTGAAGTTAGTACGAGGAAGAAAGACTAGTTACAAATTTTAGCCAGAGATTAAAAGGAGAAATTAGAGTTATTCAATATTTTAAAAATTGAATTTCCAACAGTATTTTGAAATAATAAATGATTTCAAATGAAAAAGTTCTCAATAGCAAAGTTCTATAACTTTTCGAGATCTATAACTTTTATTTTAGCCATTTGTCCATCTTACGGCATTTAAAAAAAATCAAATTCTAGTACTTAACTTTTATTATTCGACGTCTATTTGTAGGAGCGGCTCTATATCCAGCCGATTTGTAGGGGCAGTTGGATATAGAGCTGCCCCTACAAATAGGGCTATTTTTAGATACGGCTGATAACACCAGCAGCTCCTATAAATAGATTTGTAGGAGCGTCTCGTTTGGGAACCATTTGTAGGGGCGGCCCCTAAAAAAGAAGGCGTTGCTATAAATTCTTTCTGTAGTAGCGTGAGACTCATGTCCTTTCTGCCGTATTTATATCTTTAAATAAATTTATTATGAAAGTATATTCAATGATCTATCTAATGGAATATTGATATTTTTTTTATATATAATTGGTTAAAGTTAAAAAAAGCTAACTTTTCGGTAAGCGAGAATAATTTCTATTTTAAGACAGATGGAGTATATAGCAAGAGCAAGGCCGATAATACTCTCGGCTACAAAAAAAAACAAACATTGGTCAACAATAACAATCACACCATACGCTAGATAATGCCCGCTCACCCAGCTAGTCTATATGGGAATTGCTTATCCTTCTATTAAGGTCATAGGTGATAGGCCCACAACATATACTGAGGTGTCAACAGCTCTGTATGTTGAGCTTGTCACGACTCTACAACTACATAGATGATAGGCAAACGTACGTGTCGAGCTGAGCACTAAAATCTGACGAGACAACCAAACCAACCCGGCCTCTCTCTTCTGCCTTCTCTCCTCTATCTCATCTAGCTTGCTGAGACTTGTTTGGCGTGACGGCAAATTGTTGTACTTGCTCTAATCGGCTGGGGTTCTGTTCACCAATCACCATCACGATTAGCAGATCGACGAGGATTTTGAGAGCCTCAGAACTCAGACTTATCACATGGTGCCTCGCATTCATCAGGCTGTTACGTTTCAGCTATTTCCAACGACCATTAACAAACTGAATGCGTTGGATTTTATCTTTTGAGAGCGTCACGCTTATCAACAAGTAGTACGAGGAACTCGAGGTGTTTTTCTCAAAAGATAAAAAAAACAGAAAAAATGCTGTCTACCTCCATTTGTTTCAGCTATTTCCAACAACCGTTTGTCGAGAGCCAGTAAACAACAGGAAGATGTGCTGACAACACACGAATTACATGGTGTTATCCTAAACGCTAAGGCCCCGTATAGATCCTTTCATTTAGCCTGAATTGGAACATACTGCATGAACCAGGCTATTTGACTTAAAATTTGATATTCCACTCCACCTGCGAAGGGTGCGGGTCGGTGCGCTCCTCCCTTCACCCCGTTTGATTAATTTAGAGGTTCAGAGTCAGAACCGCCTCGCTTACCTGCTGAAACTTAATGGCCCGCGGAGCACCTTAGGGCCAACCGGCCTACGTCCCAGTTCTAGTAGGGCGACGATGAGCTGCCCGAGGGTTTCTTGAAACCGAGTAGCTTCCTGTCTGCCACGACTCCATATCTCGTATTTTTCTATCTCCAGTCATCCTTATCCAGTTAGTGACCAGAGGTTAGGGCGGCGAGGCATCAACTGGATATGGGCTTGGCTTACATCCGTACGGAGGCGCGGCGGTCTGCGAGCCGAGCTCACGCGTACGCGCGCACGGAGGTGAGGCCGGCAGCGAGGCGTCCTTGCACGCACGCGCACGTGGTGGCGCAGCTGGCGGCGAGGCATGCTCGTGCGGATGCCCACGGAGGCGCGGCCGGAAACGAGGCGAGCTCGTGCAGACGCGTACGCCATGTGGAGTCCCGGCCAGCGGCGAGGCATGCTCGCGCGTACGCCCGCATGGAAGCGGCCGGCCTGCTGGACGTCGAGGGCGGCATTGGCATCGCGTCGCCGGCCTCCTCCTCCTCCTCCTCCTCCAGCTCTAGGACCTCCAGGTCGGCCGTCGGCGAGCCTGGGCACGGCGATGACCAGGAGCCTGTCGCGGACCAGCAGCGCCGCGGCGTCGCCCGAGGCCCTGAAGAGGGCGTCGTCGTCCTCCAGCGGTGGGTCGCCGGCGGCGTCGGCGGCAGGGGACGACAACATCGACCAGCGCGCGGAGCTGTTCATCGCTAACTTCTACAGGCAGATGCGGATGGGCGGCAGCTACCCGAGGGTTCGGTTCGGCTCGACCTAGGGCTCGATGGAAACACGAACCGCTAGTACCCTCTTTTCTTTGGGGTCGACCCATTGTTGATTTTGAGGAGCGGACCGTATTTGCAAATGGGTCGCCCCGCCCCCTTTGCAGATATATATTCCACCACTTTCTTAATCTTAAATACAGACCTACATCAAATTTAGAAGGTAATAAATGAAAGAGAGATAGTAAGAAACGGATGAGAGATTCATGGCCACCTCCACAAACCGATCTCCTACTCTCGTCTCTCGCAAGTCCGAACACAAAGAGCTTCTTGTGGGGGACCTTCACTACTGTCATCAAGTTCCTTTTTTTTATGGATACGACCAGGCGTGGGGGACGATGAGTCCCCACCTGATATATCAATCATCACTAATATAATCCCACAGTCAAGCTGGTGGTGGAGGGCCCTAGCCTAGGCAAGAAGTGCCTACAGTCGAGTTTCACAGGATATGAGAGGGGGAGGAGTTTACATAGGGAACATTTCACACCACATTTGTACAACAGGTTTCACCCTCGCCGGGAGGCGACACCTCCAGACTCTAGCTAGCTTCCTTATTGATGATGATGAGGCACGACTGGTATAAGCTAGTATGTATAACTGTGCCAGCCGTAACTAGGCGGACGACGGGGCACCAAAGGTGCTTCACCGTTTTGGAGGTCCACCAGTTTGGCGCTGGTGACGCTGTCCACCTTGTCGCCGTTCTTGACGAAGACAAAGCTCGGCACACTATGCCAGAAAGCAACGGTATGTCAGCCAGCGTCACAGATAAGTAGTACAGACGGTTGGGCACCCGTCACTAGTACTGTTCACATCACAGACGTAAATTTGTAGACGCTTTACATCTTGAGCCGTCACTAATTTGTGCACGAGCGGTTATTGGTTAAAAAAGGCTAAGAATCACTTTGGTTCGGAGCACCACGAAGTTACTGGTGCTCGCACGTCGATGTCGACCTTCAAGAAGACAGCACCAGCTAGGGTAGCTGCCGTGTTTATTGAAAACCGGGCCGATCATGCTGCAAGGACCGCACCCGGTGGCAATAAATTCGATCACCGCCGGTTTGCCGGTGGCCTTGGCCTCCACCATCTTGCTGTCGAACTCCTCCTTGCTGCCGCACGAGATCACGCCCATCGTCGATCGGCCTTCTTAACTTCGTGCGGCTTCTTGCCTTTGTTACGATGATGAGCGGCTTAGGAGTCCCTATTTATAGCAAGGGAAGGACGCAAATGTACGCTCGCATCGTCCCTTGCTTCACCATATGGCCTGCTCCATTTGTTAAGGGCGCATGTTTAGTTGACATCTCTTTGCTAAAGTATTATGTCAAAAAGATGTGACTAACAATTTGCTCATCAATGTCAAAAAGATGTCGTCCCACCATTATTTTTTCGACGGGTTTGCCGTATGCTAGACGAGTTCGTCAAGCCAAACAGGCTACTAAGGTTATGTGGAGTGAAATGGTGAGGGATTCGAAAGAGAGCATCGGGTAGTAAACAATATCCCCTCTGACCGAGAATAAACCTACATCTGGATTAATTTGAATGGGCAAACTAGTGTGGCTAAAAATTACACTGCTACCCTGTAAAGGGAGTTTGCCATTTATAGACCATGAAGAGTCTTAGTGCGGGGTGAACGAGGCATGCCTTAAATGAGTGGACGAGGGAGCTTCTGGTGTCTAAAGTAGCCTCCGTTCCCTTTGTTTTGGCCTTTTTCATCAACATTTTTATTTTATTTCGTGCATGGTCTCAACTTGTGGCTGTTAGGAGTTCTCGATACAGCTGCATATTGATTTGACAGCTTATGTGTACATATTTTGGGGAAAAAATTGTGTAAAAGTGTGTTTATTTTGGGATGGAGGGAGTACGGTGCAAATGAGGGCTCCTACTTATATACAAGACATTAAGATTTATTTTGTGGGTCTGGAGAAGAAAAATATGTAAAAATAACAACGTCGCCAACAATCTGTAAATAAATTCGTTTGTGAAATGGTGTTGCTTCTGCTCCTCGAAAGTACTCTGAGACTAACAAGGGTGGTAAGTTTATGGGTGATGCTCAGAAAACTTGTAGGAAAGGGGAACTGAGGAGGGCAGGGGTGACAAAGTCCAAATACCAGATACCTTTGAGGACTCTGATACTAAAAGAGAAACTCTGAGTGTTAGATTGAGAAAAATTGATGCTTATGGTGATGGTGGCCAGGGACGTTCCAAGGAAAATGATGGAACTCTGGATCAGCAAGTCTGGTACATGGAAGAACGTACAGATGAGCTTCCTGATAAATTATTGGGAAAGCATTCTGCTGATGGCTGTGGAACTATTAAAGATTCTGAAAATGTGTTGGTTAGTAAAGAGGCTGATAAAGTTCCTGGTCAGAATTTGGGCTCCTGAAATCTTTTTACCAGGTGATCACATTGTAAACACTCAGGAAAGTGTGGTCTCTGCGTTGACTGAGAGGGCTATGGTTGAGGATCTAGCAAAGGGTGTCATACAAGAGTAGAAGAGTGATGGTCAAGTAGCAGTTGCTGATGAGCATCATCAAGAAAGGAGAAGAAGCGATAGATTGAAGAAGGAAATTGCCATGACTACTCGAGAAAAGATAGAGATTATGGCCAAGAAGAGGAATCTGGAAGGTTACACAACTGCCCATTCTATACTTTCTGATTTATCTCATGATGATTTACATGCTATGTCTAAAAAGATGGAGGTGGTTATTGAAAAAGATAGTTCTCATTCCTTTGATGTGCTTAAAGAACTAGAAACTGCAAGAATTAATTTACTTAATAAGCAACAAAAAAACTCTTCTAATGTTCACGTAGAGGAAATAGTTGAGGAAAGAGATGATAATGAGTCTTTACAACTCGAGTGGATGCATGAGGAAACCTCTGAGACAGAGGAGTTTACTCTTTTGCAATCCAGAAAAAAGAAGAAAGGGTCAAGAAAGACCAAGAAGTTAACTCCTTTGAAGGTTAAAGGCAAACAAGCACAGGAAGATCCTAGCTTGCCAAAAAAGAAAGGTAAAAGAAAATATGATGGATGAATATACAAGGTTTAGTATGGAACTGAAGAGGCTTAAAAAGAAAAGGAGCCTCTACATTCTTAAAATCTCTAATCTGTCAATATCAATTTCACTTTATTGGTCTTTAAGAGACCATGTTAGAAGTTTGTGAGGACTCTCTGTTAAGAAAGTTTGATACCAATCAGGATTGCCTTTGGATTTGGAATCCATCTAAAGGTAAGTCTAGGGGTATTTTGGTTGGTGTTAGAATAGATATCTATGATGTTGTGTCTTTTAAACAAGGGGAGTTCATGATACAGATGAATCTAAGGGATAAACAAGCAAGAATGAAATGGAATCTCTTAATTGTTTATGGGGCTGCTCAAGAAGAGGGGAAAATGACTTTTCTATCTGAATTGTCCAACTTCTACTCAATCAATCAAGAACCTATGCTAATAGGAGGTGACTTTAATATCATAAGATATGCTAAGGAGAAGAGCTCTAATAATGGTGTGGACAAGCATACTGGTCTTATAACACCTTCATCAATTTCCTTGAACTGAGAGAACTAGAAATGAGTGGAGGGGTATATGTATACTTGATCTAATAACCATGATCCTCCCACAATGGAAAAGCTGGATAGAATACTGATTACTAGAACATGGGAAGATATTTTTCCACAGCCAATGGTTAGAAAACTCCCAAGGGAGATATCAGACTATAATCCTCTAATTATCTTCTCTAAAATAAGTAAAAAATTGCCTCATATTCAGTTTAAATTTGAACTTAGTTGGGTTGATAACCCTGATTTCAAGCTGAACGTTAAAAAGATCTGGAACACACCATGTAATGCCAAATCTTCTCGGGATAGAATTCAACAAAAGCTCAAACTAGTCAAACAATACTTTGAAGGATGGGGTTTCGGTTTACAAGGAGAACTAAGGAAAAATAGAAAACTGATACAAAGTGAGTTGAGTGAACTGTAAGAGCAGGAGGAAACTGTGGGGTTGTTGCCCCATCAGTTGGAAAGGAAAGTATGGTTGCTAGGGGAGAATTTGAAGTTGTTAGAACAGGCGGAAACATACTGGTATAATAGGAGTCATGAGACATGGCTTCTAAAAGGAGATAATGATACAAACGCTCAGTTCGCTGGTCTGAACTGAAAAGTTCAGCCGGCTGGTTCCCCTCCCATTGCACTGTTTATCAAACCAGCCAACAGTGTTTCTCTCTCATAACAATTCAGCCGGAACAGTATTTTTCAGCCAAGTTTCAGATCAGCGAACGGGGCCAAAATATTGTCACAAATGTGCAAATGGGAGAAAGAGAAAAAACACAATATTTTTCCTTGGAAAATAAAGGACCGAAAACGACGACCAGAAGGAGGGGTTGAATGGGAGCCTCAAATTTCTTTCGAAACTTTAAGCTGTTGTCCCAAAATCATGACCCAAAAGCAAAGGCGCTAGAGAACGGTATGATCATAAGCCAACGGATGGCTGGAAACCTTTGGCGATGACCAAGAGGTACAACGGATCAACCGAGAACCGACGAAAACAAGTGCTCGAAAGAACGAGAAAAAGCAAAACAATCTGCCTGCAGTTTCGGACTGTCTGCCGTAGGGAGTCCGGACCGTCCATGGTCAGTCCCCAGGTATCCAGAGTTGAGGGCGGACTGTCCGGCGTTCAACTCTCAAAAACTGAACGATGAGAAACAGTTCGACCTAGACAGAAAAAAAGAATGGCGACTATCCACGGTTGAATGCCGGATCGTCCATAAGTCAAACACCGAAAAACGAACTTGCTGAAACAGTTGTGGACATGCTTCAGCAGCAGCCCCGGACTGTCCGCGGGTAGGCCCGGACTGTCCGGCGTTCAGAGCAGCAAAGCACGACCAAAATAAGACCTTCTGCTCATGACGTGAACAGTAACGGTGGACTGTCCGGAGGTCAGGGGCGGATTGTCTGCGAGTCGCGAAATCAACACGAATAGGGTCACCCAAAAAACGCCCGGACCAAGGAAAATCCCGATTTGCGGCCAAATCAAAACCAATTGCCACCAAATTTTAACTACATGGTCACAAGGCCATAGGTGAGCTACCTCTAGGAGATCATCGGACAATTTGAAGCCAATCAACAGGAAATTGAATGAACACGAAAAACACCGGTTTTCCAATCCTAGAGCTTGATTCACCCAGATCTATGAACTCGTGAGGAATTAGATAAAATCCCTCAGTGGAAAGGCTCAACTCACGTCCTAGTTTATCTCAGTGCAAAAGGAACGAATCAAAACGGTCTCAAAACGATGAATCGAACCACACAAGAGAAGGGGAAAGGAAGAACGCGAAGAACACAAACGCGATTCACAAGAACAACTCACAAATCGAATCCCAGAGGACACAAGGAGGTTAGGGCCTCCATTCCCGCTGCAATCTTCGGTTCTTACACAAATTCTCCAATTTATGGACCTCTCTCACAAGAAAACCTAGGGGGGGGACCTAGAGAAGGATGAAGCAAAATGAAAGAGGTGAGGGAGATGGGAGATCCCTCATCCTATTTAATAGAGCTATTACACAATCCTAGTTTTGCTCTTAGATATTTTTGAGTCGAACCACTTAACCCGAGGGTACTATGGTCCAACCTGAGGTAATCTTCATCCAACGGTCACCGCGCCCTTCATGAGATAGCTTCACCTCGACGCGAACTCCTCAATGCTGCCACATGCCGTTCGTTCCTCCTCGGAACCTCCTCCCGGGTTTTGAGGCCCAAACCCGTGAAACCGGCCGCCGATGGTTTTGAGGCCTAAACCACCAAGCCGCCCGCGAGTAGCGTACTCCATACGCGTCCCCCGCCACTCGACATGTGTCACCGCCGTCCTCGACCAGCCGGCCGCCAAGTCCTCCTGAACCTCGCACGACTCGCACGTCCGCCGTCTTGACTCGGTCAACACGATCACTCCCATGTACACTTGCGCTTGTTGATGTCCTAGATGTCAGCCACCATGGCTAGTCACCCAGCCTCCTGGTCCCTCAATCCAAGCCTCACGTCCGTCCTTCATCGCTCCCGGTCCATCGGCACGGCACATCCCTACTTGACCTTCACCTCGCCGTCGACCACCGCCTCTGAGCTCCACATCTGCACAACGCAAGCCAAAAGACATGTTGCACAACACACTCCCGCCATGGTTAGTGGCAAACTCAACCTAGGTCGTGGATCACGTTGACAATCACTCATCACAAAATGAACTAGAAGGACACATATCAACCTTGTGTTCGCAGAAAAAGATGGTGTTATTATTCAAGGGGTGAGAATCTTTTAAAACATGCTAGTAAATATTAAAAGATTGTGTTTTAAAACATGCAAATATGTATCACAATCTTATGCTTGGAAACTGATGTACTGAATATTTTGTGCAAAACACGATTGACCTGGCCAATAAGGCTTTTCCTGCAAGCATATCGAAGAACACAAGTAAGAATGTAAAGCAAACAATCTAAAATTGCAAATATGTAAGAATTATCGAAGTCACAAAAGGTTTAAGTTCTTGAATTGAAACGGACTAATAGACACAGTCTAAAAGAACAAGAACATAGACCCTAATTTACAGTAGTCAGAATATCTACTTCACAAAAAACTCGAACTCAACAAAATCCAAGTCTAAAAATATAGAATGCAAATTATATAAGACAGCGGGCAGCAGCGTCAAAGGAGGAGATGGTGTCCAAGGGGGTGGACGACCTAGGGTCATGCACACTATGGGCCTAAGCCCTATTGTTGAATTACAAGGCTCGCGGGCCAACAGAAGGTGATGCAATACCTAACTGAAATAATAGCAACATGTCATAAAAATTTTGTGGCCCTGCTGACGCGATATTAGGGTGGGACAACTGGACAAGATCTTTTTGAAAGTTTATCAAATAAGCTTTTCATCGAGTACTCATTGTTGAATTCCACAAGCATATAGAATATCATTATATCATTTTACCTACGTATTTCAAGGTACTGTATTTTATACTCAAAAAAATTGTGGCTAAGAATATTGATAAGTATAGTTTTTTTATTACATCATAATCAACTACCAAAGTCTAGAGGGGTAAATGATAAGAAAGAGTAATGCAACAAAAGAAGGATACAAACTAAGATTAAGTGCATTTTAACGGCGTTATGCTTTTAGTGGTAGACGACGTTCCCATCGACAGCGAGGCGCCTGTGGTGATTTCGTCAATCTCGAGATGTGCCGGCAGTCTTTCGGAGGTGCTTATAGGGGTAGGGTTTGCGTACGTGTGTTCATAGGGGTGAGTGTGCGTGCGTGTTGAGCGTCTGCGTCTGTACTTGTAAAATTCGCAAAAAGTTATACCCAAATACAAGAGTACTTTTTGGATAGAAGGGCAATTATGCATAAAACAGTGGCACATGAATTTGTTGGGAAATAGATTTTACTTATCATGTATCATGCAACCTTATTTAATCATGATGGGAATTTTTTTATTACGAAATGAATAAGTAAGGGTACGTTCATCTTTTGTATCTTAATGTGTCTTAATAAAACCTTTCGGATATACTATGGTGCCGTTGGTTTGAGGGAGGGATAGGGACAAAGAGGGTGTTTAGTTCGGGGGTCACCAGGGATGGAGTCATCCCAAAAAAGAGAATAAGGGACATGCCATGCCCAAAAATCGTAGGGGCATACTTGTCCCGTCTCAACGTCATTTCTTCTGTTCGTGCATCTTCCTCTTTTTCCTTGTGTTGCCTCTCTTCTTTCTCACGTCCGTGAGTGCTCCGATGGAGGTGGGCGGCCCTGACCCTAGCACGAGCTTCGCCCCAATGCAGTCAGGCGAGCTCAAGCCGACATGGTTGGGAGAGCTATGCTTCGGCACACGGACATGCAAGCTCAGCCTAGCATGAGTGCACGATGCGGGTGGTCATGGCGGGGGCGCATCGAGCGGGCCGGGGTCCATGTGGACGGCTAAGAGCACAATAGATGGGGGCGGGGGTGGAAGCAGCGGTTGGGCTTGGGGCCTAGGGGTGGCGTGGCAGATGAGGCAGCTAGGGCCAGGGGCGACTGGGGTTGGGTGCGGATGTGGACGGGCTAGGGTCACTGTGTAGAAGAAGGAAGAAGCTAACGAGAGGATGACATGTGGATCTCATTTAACGAATGTCTAAGAGATCCAAACTATTATGACTCCTCTTTGTCCACGTCCCTCCTACCAAGCAGACCACTGTATAACCTCAACCAAACACACATATGAGATCATACCATCCCAAAAATCTAGTATGTACCGGTCCTGTCCCTCCTAGTCCCCAGGCCAAACACAACCTATATTTCAAGATAAAGGGAGTAGGAGAAAATATCAACATATGTAACCAAATTAGTAGCATTATATGGGTTTTAAAATAAATTCTCACAATGTATGTATCGCAAATGTTAATTTTTATTTTTAAAAGTTTGGTCAAATTTAAAATAGTTTGACTTAGTACAACCTGAAACTAACTGTATTTTGGGATGGAGCTAGTAGAAAATACTCCCTCTGTCCCAAAAATTACTAATGTTTTAGTTTTGTCCTTTATAATACTAGATAAGTATTATTAGATTTGTCACCAAATATACTTTTATACTATACCTATTTGGTGTAATAATATTAATGTTCTTTTCTATAAATTTGGTTAAATTTAAAATGACTGGGTTTAGGATAAACCTAAACATTAGTTATTTTTGGAGGTACTCCTCCGTCCTATAACATAGCGCATACTAGCATTTTATATTTGTACTCAAATATAAGGGATTCTAGAAGACAAAAACTAATTTTTCATTAAACACTTTCCATTTATCAACCAAACACCATTAATCATGTTGTTGGCACATGCGTCTTCTGTGTTCTCTCTTAATCTATCTTTAAATTTCTAGAATGCACTGTATTACAGCTTGGAGAGACTACCATTGCACAATAAGAGGTAGCTCATGACAAGGCTACATGCCACAAGAGTCCGAAACATGAGCAACCTCCTCCAATGAAGGTAGGTGAACAAAATATCACTTATCTTAACTACATTATCTTGATAAACAAATGATGTTTGTTGGTCGCTAAGTGATATGTCAAATTAATATAGGTTCGGTCCACAGTGGTACTCATGACTACAAAATATCCAAATAAGGTCTTTTGAGCACTAATCCAAAAACATGTTTTGGTGGAGTTGAGACAAAATCAATTCTACAAAGTGGATATCAATCATCCTGGGTACAATAACATTGGTGATGCCCTTGCCAAAGGTGGTAACAATTGTTCAGACTTTGACATTTGTATGTTCGTACTAGCTTTTAAGTTTACATCAACTAACATAGATAGAATAATATTTAATGTTATAACTTTCTCTTTGCAGGTTGAAATGATTAATGGCTGAATTCTTATATTGATGTGTGCAAAAATGGATGAAGAAGCAATGGAATTTAAGAACACTAGATATCACACTTTCATTTCTAGTAGTATGGGCTTGTACTCTTCAATACTATATGTAGTTGCTCTCAAGCTAGAGCCACATCGTTATGTACCTATACTGTCACTTGATTTGAACAAGTATTACGTTGAAATCTTCAAATAATTTGTGGATCTTGCTATGGTTATTGAAATTTGTGGCTCATGAGATTCTATAATGTGTCATATTTGTTTGATTCTGCAATGTGTAGCCCACATGTAAGGGTAATATAAATATTTTATTTAAAAAGTTGAATGTGTTACAATAGGTAAAACATGTGTTGTAAACCATGTGTTACTCCATTCCACACTATATACTCTACTACAATGTGGAAGTGTTACTAGAACACTAAAAAATTGTTACAAAAGAAAATCACTGTAACACTAGACAATGTTACAGTAGATATGTGTTACAAACTATGTACTCCATCATATTATGGAAGTGTTACTATAGCTAAAAAAAGTGTTACAACAGAGAATCACTGTAACACTAGACAAATGTTTCAATAGATATATAAATGTGTTACAACGTAGTAACACTTTTCTATATATAAAAGAACACATATTCCGTGTTACAATAGATCAGTCTGTAGTAACATGGCCAATTGGAAAACATAAAAAAATATGTTACTAAGAGAGCTAGTAACATTTTTTCAGCCTATAGTAACACAAGTTGGTGTTACTATATCCCCATGTCGTAGTAGTGCAGGACATAGGGAGTAGAAAGTAAATGACTACTAGTTCCCGAGTGACCAACCTGTCTTAAAATAGCGGGATATCATCTAGTATCTTGTCACAGAAATAGATCAAAATAAATAAATACTAACTATAGAAGGATTATTATATATACATGACCAGTCTTTTGGAGATAAATAACTTGCAATTTTGTCTAAAAGGAAAGTATTTAAAACTTGTGATAAAAGTAGCAAGAACTAAATCACTACTAATTTTGGAGTAGCATGTCTTTGGTCAGTACTTGTCAGTGACTAGGTTTCCCCTCTATATATGTAACTGCATAGAACAGGCCAGCATTGCATACCGCTACATAACATATATAGGCATAAACTCTTCTAGTATCGCGAGGAGTTTCTTTAATTTTCCTGCAACATGGAGAAGTACACAAAGCGCGTGGATGCACTAGTGTTTTCTCGTTACTTCTTCTGGGATACTTTTGCTGCACATGTGCAGGGAATGGTAAGTGAAAACTATACAAACATGTGTGCTTAGGTAGAGATGATGTAGATAATTTAGAAGATAATATCATGATACCGTATACCTATCATGCCGAATTGACGATATATCAAATATATGTTAAATTACTCAAATAATGCAGACATATATCTACAATAATCTGTCGCTAAAATATTTTACAATTAGTCTCGCGAGCCATTTGTTGGTAGAAGGCTTATCCTTTACCTTTTACATATAGGTCATGGCACAGATGAAGTCGGCGCTCCTGCTACAGCTGAAGAAGTAATTATGCGAACAACAGGACCACAATGTGCTCAAAACAATCGTCATCTTCCATGCAAAGAAAACAAGTGCTTCTGCTGTATTGGGGGCGGAGTTAATAATCATGATTGTTATTCTACAATGGATCAGTGCTTGCAATGCTGTAAATCAAACACAAAGTGTTAGTGTACAGCGTAACGGCTGGCAATGTTATTGAATAAAATATAATGGAATTTCAATTTCAGAATTAGAATGTTTGATCGGCCACTACAGAAATTCATGAAATCCGACCAAAATTTTGCCAATCTTTTTAGATACTTAAACATGAAGTATGTTTTTTTCCTAAATTTTTTACTAAACAAAATATTAGAATGATTTTTTTTTGAAAAACTACAAGAGAGTTGCCGTATTATATTAATATATAAGAGAAAAGAATTAAAACGACTTTCAAGAACAACTTAGAATGATTCATGACTACACACCTATTGAGTAATATAGAGTATGCAACATAAACAATAGAAAATATGAATCTAGAGTTATATAGGACATGTATTAGTGTAATATGAAAGTTCTGGTTTTTCTTTCGGCCACGACCACCCACGATATACCGAAATTCACAAAAATTCTGTGAAATTTTGCCAAAATTTTTAACCCTGAACAATTGACAAAAAATAAATTACGAAAATACTACCTTTTGTAGACGTGCGACTCTGGGTGAATAACATTGCAAAAACTCTACTAGATTGATCATGGATGACATCGCTACGTTCTAATCATGTCACCGGCTTGGTCTGTCACCGGCTTGGTCCAGCCCGAGCCCCTCGTGGAGTGACTCAACACCGTTGTGTGTTAAGGCCGCAAAGTGTTACACCTGCCACATTTCCACTTCATCTTTGATTGTTTTCTTTGGCCAAAAGTATATGATTCGCCGTTTCCTTGCAATGGAAAACCCGTGCATTCCACTCAGTTCCAAATTTCCTACGTGGTTAGGATGATTGGTTCCTGCCCGTTTTGTTAAAAGAATGGGTTCCAAATTTCTCATGAAGTTAGGATGATTGATGATTGGAGCTGGAGGAGTCCACACATGGAGTTGCTTGGGGATAGGGGCCATGCCGGATTAGCGGTACAGGAGGGATTCATTATGCGACCATGAATTTGGATGTCTCTATGTTTGAGGTCCTGGTGCAAGGTTTTTCTATATGCGCTTTGGTATAGAACAACCAAATTTGGCAACACTCTAATCTACCTTGATTCACGTGGGTTTGGGAGGGACCCTTAAAACTCCATGTGGATTGGAGTAAACTCGAGTGCAAACAAAGCCAAGATCACTCACGCACGCATGCGTCCAATGCGCGAGCTTGCCAACGCTCTGAACAGCAATGGCATTGGTGCTAACAAGATTGAGCACATCCAAACTGCTGATCTAGGCCTCGTGCGCGGTCCCTCCAGTCGCCTTTTCGCCAGTGCCCACTGTCACAGACCTCCACACCAAATCACACACAACTCACAATCCCAAATGCATAGAAAAAAAAGGAATGCGATACAAGTGACTCAATCTGATAGAGGTTCTCAATCTAGGATACCTAGAGGAATTGGATGGTTAATTCCAAGAGGAAGAATGAGAGTATTTGAGAGTAGCCAGATTCTGATCATGGGGCTCTTCCAACTTGTTAGTTCCCTTGCATAGCGATTGAACTTTCCTTTTTCTCTCATGAATAGCTCTCCTTTTTGTGCATGTGTACAAATTGTTGCGAGGATTTGACTCAACAAGGGGTAAGGTCACAACAAGTGGTGGATCTCGAGTGGCGTAGCTCGTGGAGTAGCTATGGACCGTCTCTTTGTGATAATGAGTTAGAGTAGTGGTGCTGATCTAATCGTGTGGATTCAGGTCGGAATGTATTGGCCACACTAGAGAAAGGTTAGAACCTTGAGGCAACCCATATCCAGGCACAGGTATATGGAGGTTTGCCCTAGGTTTTACATGTGGGTACAGTTATACACCTCTGCTGAGTTTTCATCAAAAGCATGAATGTTCTCGGACGATGTTTTGGTTGTTTTACTTCTAATTTTAGAGAAGTGAGAGCAAACGGTTAAATTGTACTCAAGTTGTTCATATGATCACAAGTTTACTAGAATTGTTTCACTTAATACAATAGCAACGTGAGCATAGCATGCCATCCTTTAACTCACGCCATGACTTAAAGTCACAAATACCTATTAATCACCTCCTTTGCATCCACCAAACACTTATGTTGGAATAAGCCCTATGAGTACAATCCTATTCACGATACTACCGTTAAGTTGTTTTTAGGTGCTAAAGACTTGGTGATCACTCAAGCCAAACTTGAGTTGGGACCATTAGATTTAAAGGTTTGATGATACTTGATGGGAGTGTACATAGTGTGTGTATCTACGACTTGATCCCACTGTTAAGCTGCGCTAGTATTGTTCGCGGGTGACGACTCTATGGATCCTTCTATGACCATCGAGTTAGCGTCACGTTGGTCGAGAAGATGACACATGGTGCTAGCTAGATGGCTGGGGTGGAGTCCTTGTTGGGCTCACCTTTGTTACTAACTTTTGTGCCTAGTGGTTGTGCCTTCAAGGAAAATTTTTATGGGCTATTCATCCCTCATCAATTGGTCCGTCCAGTCGGCATTGAAAGGATGAAAAGATGATGAACTACCTCATTTGTCAAACCAAACATCCTATAAGTAAATCGGACATGAGGTAGCAGACAATTGGATGAGATGAGGGGACAAAGAATTTTTTAGATGGAACCCATATAACTAGTATAGAAGCTATAATTTCATTCTTTAAAGAACAGATTTTAAATGCTAGAATTACATTTGTTGGGATGGGGTGAGTATGAAACTATGGAAGGACTTACATACTTGGCCAACCTGTTGAAGAGTTTATACTTTTGCTTAAAGTGAAAGAAACTTTGCCAAAGAATAATCTCTCCTTCCCAAAATATAACTATATTAGGTTTGGCTGAATTTGTACTCTCTCCGTCTTAGAATATAGTGTATAGATGCGTTCAAAAATTATACCCAAATATAAAAGATTTGGTAATAGAAGAATAATTGTGTTTAAAATAGGTGCATAAATCCGTTAGCCAATATGGGCCCGTTTGGTACTGCTCTATAAACTCTATCGTGGAGCATCTCTAAAAAAAAACTAGAGTTTCTGGAGCACCCCTGGTGCTCTCATAACTCAACTTTTTCTTGGAGTAGGGTCTGTGGAGCTGCATCTGTTTAGTTGAAAAAAGTGAAGCAGAATAGTCCCCAACAGGCCCTATATTGTTACTTGTCTTTTATGCAAACGACCTCATTTAATCATGTGGATAACAACGCCTATACATTGGGAATTATTTTTTAAAAAATGAAGTAAGGGTTATTGCGTCTTTGTATTTCTTCTTAATCTATCTTTTTTTGTGACTTCTTCTTAATCTATCTTAAAAATCTTTAGAATACACTGTATTTCAATATGAAGGGAGCAGGAGAAAATATCAACATCTATGACTAAATTAGCACTATATGGATTATGAAATAAATTCTCACAATGTACTTATTTAGTATCACAGATGCTAATTATTATTTGGTAAAATTGTGTTCTTGTCCTTGTCCGGTACTTCAATTGTGATTTTGCCCCTGTTTTTTCAACTTTGTGTTTTTACCCTTGTTATTTTGAAATAAACTGTCCATTTGTTCCTGCTTTGGATGTCAGTCACATGGAAGGAATAAATGAATTAAAAAATTCAAAACCTAAAAAGAAAAGGCCAAATGACCACACTGCCCCTTATCCGTATCTGACTCTTCCTTGTCCAAAACACACGCATGGGGAGCGGGCGGCACGGTGCCTGGCGACGGTGCGCGTGGTGCGGCGGCTCCCGGTCTTTGGCTCGTGTGCGGTGTGGCTCCTGCACCGGAGCATGGGGGCGCACGCGCGGGGGGCGACCGCAGATCTCGCTAGGCGGCGGTGCCTGGCGGAGGGTCTCCTGCGGCGCCTGGCCACGGCTCACGGCGGCGCCTGCCCACCCGCCGTTCTTCTTCTTCTGGGCGCTCGCCTCTTGTTCTTCTGCGCATGGGAGGGGCGTCAAGGTGCACAGAGAGCCGTGTGGCTGCAATCCTGCTCAGTGGATGGCTGCATTCCGTTGCGACTCGTGTTCGTCCTCGCCCGCGCCTACCCAGGTCGCGGTAGCAGAGGCAGCAGCACCCCGGTGGCTGTGGCGACGCTGTCGACCCCATGGGCTTCCTCCCTATAACACCTTTGGTGTTACATTGTACAGTTTCTGCTAAAACACTGCATGAGCATCATACTTATGTGTAAATGTGTGTAACATAAAGTATAAATCAATGTACGACACTTGAAACGTTCATCCGAAACAAGAAACAAATGTTACACTTCATGTCGCTTAATATCGTTTAGTATCCTAGGCGAATTTTTATCGAACAAAAATGCTATAGAACGTTTATGCGAACTTCGATAAAGTTCATAGTACGAACTTCGTAGGCGACGATGAAATGCGTACGGTCGAGGACGAGGTTCGCTAGCTAATATATCAAGAAGCTCGGAAAAGGAATTTGACACAAAACCGTTCGAAGTTTAAGTCATTTCGTGTAAGTTTGAAAATGGGCCGACGAAGCCATGTTCGACAATTTTTGCTTAGCGATCGGGTTAAGAAGTGGCGAGATGTTTTGGCACGGTTGTCTAGCCCTAGGTACCCTTTTGAGTGTAGAATAGCTGGTTCGACTCTTGAATCGTTGGGTTTGAGTTTTTGAATGGCTTTAAAAAGCGTGCACGTCACGGGTTGGGCCATGCCAGCGCCTGGGGCGCGGTCACCGCCCTGTTCGGCCTGTCACGGCTGCGCTGGCCTGCCTAGCACGCTGCTGCGCCGGCTGCGTCGCCAATGCCGAGCTTGTGCGGGCACGTCATGCGCGGGCCGCCGTACTGGCCGTCCCTGCCACTGTCCTCGCCCTAATGGCCGCGCTGCGTTGTTGCCCGGGGCACGCCGCAAACGCTCCCGCACCGGCCGTCGTCGCGCCTGCGTGCGCACACGCCGCACGTTGGGCCCTAGCTGCTCTGCCCTCCTCCAGCGCGTTCGCCCGTGGCTGCTGCTGCTGCGTCGCGTCGCTCGCACTGCGTGTCATCCGTCCGTCGCTGCCATCCAGTTACTGCTCCCGTTGACATCGGCTATGCATGTGCGTGGGCTTGTCCTGCTTGCCTCGTCCTCACGCTTGCGCTCGAGGCCACGCCAATGGTGCCAGTCACGTCGCCTGGAAGGTTACCGGTCGTCTGAGCCACGCCAAAGCCGAATCGATGCGCTGGCCCTTTTCCTTTGTATCGTGCACATGTGGTGGTCGAGTGGAAGGACGACGTCGTGCCTAACCGGCCACTATGGCGGTGGAACCAGGGAGGTGCGCCCAGTTGAAATTTTGCCATCGCCGGCCACCATAAGTCCGTAGGCGTCGCTCCTGCAATTGGCCACACCCACTCCACCGTTTTCTAATTAACTGTGCACACTAGGAGCTCAGATAGTTAGCTTTCTAGGGAAGTCATCCCGGCGTTCGTTCGGCCTACAGTGAGGTGAGGCGGGGCGTTTCCCTCGTGGCGGTCCGCCATGGCCGCCAGAGCGGGCGCACGGCCAGGGCGTTGTGTGGTGCTTCACCATTTCAATTAAGCTATGCCTTGCGTAATGGTTGATTTGGTGATCGTGCTCGTGCAGTGGTTTTGCCGGTGGAGCCACGGGTCACCGGAGACGCCGTTGCCATGCTCGCTGGGAAACCGAGTCACCCCATTTTGTGGCCGGCCATCTTGTCGAGACTCGTGCCTTTGCCCAGTCCGTCCGTCACATCGTTGGTGAGGTCCTCTTGCTTCTAGGGTAGCTGGTGGACTCAATTAGGGCTGAGGCTCACCGGAGTGCGGGGGCGGCCGCCGGTGAGCTAGCTTTGATGCCGCTCCTATGGTCATCTTAGTTGGGCGCAGCAGCTATTCAATTAGGGCTTCAAGGTGGTCACTTTTAGGCTGTTGATGGTCACCGAGTAGCAATAGAGGTGTTTGGGTAGATGGTTTCGCCAGTGTAGAGCTACCGCGGCCAGACCCCGCCACGGCATGTGGCCACGCCTGCGTGGTGTGCCGTTCTGTGCATTTGTTACCTCAATCGGTCATGCATGGTACATAGATGCTCATGGGGGTGCTGGTGTGTGCCAGAGGGGGGCTGTGCCGTCGGCGTTTGGCCGGTGAGGCCACGGCCCTGTTTGTCCGGCCAAGGGCCGCGTAAAACGTGAATTCAAAGAGGAGTAGGGGCCTTGATGCAAACTCTGTGACTCGGTAAAATAGTACTCGACTGGGTAGTGCGAATAGGGTAAAGAACGGGGCTTTTTCACTAAAAGGGTCAGCCACGCGGCTCCACTGCGAGCCGGCGGAGTTGGGTCGCGTCGTGCGCCCCTGCGTGGGCCGCGCTGCACGTGCGCGCGCATCAAGCCGTTGTGGGCCGCGCGATAGAATTGCGTTTTCCAATTTTTAGTAAAATAGGAAGTGTTTTTTCAATAAAGTTTTTAGCTGAACTTTGATAAATTGTAGTAAATTGTGTAGTTGTCCAAAAATAGTGAAACCAATTTGATTAGGTTCACAAAAATACCATCTACTTGTTAGTGCAGTTAGATTACAGTTAGCTGTGACAATGGTAGGGTCATAAACTCAAACTAGAGAGCTTAGTATTATGTAGATTAATATTTGTAGGAATTCTTGTGGTAAATTGGTGTTAGCTATGGCTATGAAAATTTTACAGTAGGTTCACTAGATTATTATGTACTTGCTGTAAATTTTGTAGTCCTAAAGTAAGCTAATAAATAGAGTAGCTATTATCCTTACTTTATCGTATATAGCGTAAATCAGTATTAGGAGTAAGAATACCTATAGTTGCTAAAATAATGAACGCCATACTTCAAACTTGTTATCAGAAACAATAGATAGCTTAGTACCGTGGTCGGTAGCACTAGCTTAGTAGTTAAACAGATGTACTTTTATTGTAAGAGTTGTTGTTGTTATATTACTAAGCACTGCATCATCATTTCATGCATGTAGATCACGAGCTGGTAGAATTCGTGCCCATCGATGAATAGGAGTACGACGAAGTCATTGAGGAGTACGAGGAGGAGATCCTCATGCAGGAGGGAGCCCCGGAGCCTATTGGTGCTGACCTTACTGATCCGTCGCCTGCCCAAGGCAAGCCCCGGTGCATAACCCATATTTTATGATCACTAATATATATATATATATATATATATATATATATATATATATATATATATATGATGTGCATTTACGTTACATGCATTTTATGAAAACTACATGCATAAATATATCAACCTATGAGTCCTACTAGTATAGGTCGAGTAGCTGCTATGCTCAGGATATCGGTAGCGTGAGTAACCTGCCGTTACTCGCAAATAAGTGATAAATATGATCACTCATGATAAAATGGTGGAAAAGAAATGGTGACCGGGCAGGGATATGGTTTGGGTACTGATGAGTGTAAGGGGTTGTGTCCTACGGCCAATAGGGCATAGCTCGGTTACACTTTTTCCCTGTCTGCGTCGATTAAGGACCGGTCGTTGCAATGGACGCTAGGTAAGTCATAGATCTATTGTCCCGAGCACATACTTGGGTATGGGCGCAGGGAAGACTTGTTGCTCTCTTGTCGTGGATCCGGCTCTTTCCGGACCGACTGATTGGAGGCGGGGATGGTGGAGGTCCTTGCACCGCACTGAGTTCGGGACTCAAGAGTGGGGGCTTGGAGTCCAAGTTTGGACGGGGACCTGGACACCTAGGATAGGAGGGTGATGGGTTAGTCCTGCTTGTGCCTAGGGTACAAGCGGGGCGTGTGTTTTCGGGGCACCCAGCTGGGCACATTGGTTCGCGAATCGCCGTCGAGTCGGTATGACTTGTCTTAACTCTAGCATCGTAGTAAGAACTGAAAGATAGAAGATGATGAAAAGGAACTGATTGCTGAACTCTTGCTTGAAAGTAGAACAGGTGCTTATATAGACTGGATAGCTAATAACTTAATGCGGCTAATAATAATAACATAAGTAAGGACTCACTATTAGTATTGCTTTCTGCCCAAAATAAACCAGCAAACCATAAAGCTTATTATATTCCTTGGAGTCGGGAAATTATTCCTACTATTTGGATAAGTCTTGCGAGTACATTGTGTACTCAGGGTTTATTTACCCCTGTTGCAGGTGATGCATGAGAAGTACCTTTGTGTGGAGGATTCTTCTGGTGGACACATACGGATCCTCGTTCTTATCACTAGATGTTATTTTAAATTCCGCTGTTTATTATTCCGCACTCTGATATTTGGTAATATAATAATATACTTTTTATGAAACTCTAATGTATGAAATTGACTAGTATTGTAATTCGTTCTCATTATTGGATCCTTGGGAAAAATGTAGATCTTTTGGGTTCTCCCTTGGGGTGTGCCCGACGGATACCGTCCGCTGTAGCCTACTTTTGGGGTGCTTAGTATCTGATGTTAGACGAGCATCTCCGTAAGTGTGCTATTTCGGACGGTTCTGCCACACTCCCCAAGCTCGGTGTCTCGGACCGTGCCTTCGCCATGTTCCTCCGTGACCGGCACAAGGCCTTGAAGGGCTGAAAACTATTGCCAAGGGAGGCCATTTAGGGCATGATGATTTTGGGTATTTTTAAATATTAAATCTGAATTGAAATAATTGCATGTTGTGCCAAATATGTTTGACCAAATTTAATCAATTTTGTCTACATACAATGTAAATGTCTAATTCCAAATCAAAGGTAAAATCACAAATAGGCATAACAAATAGGAGCAAAATCATATGGGCATTTCTGTCCTTTTATATAAAATTTAATACCCTTAGACTAACCGCACCGCGCACCTGGAAGCCGGCCTGCAGCACGCGGTACCGTTCCGTGCGCCCGCACCGCAGGCCTGTAAAGCAGCCGGTACCCTACCGGCCGAACAGAGAAACGCTACTTCCGGCGGCCGTGCAGGGGCACGCTAAAACACTGTAGCGAGAGAGAGAGTTGGTGAGAGAGAGAGAGGGGAGGGAGGGGATTAAAATATGAAATAGTGGGTATAGAGTATGGGATAGAGATAACATGAGTGCGGGAGAAATGGGTATAGAGTAGAGAATCTCGATGACTAGAATAGAATATTCCTTTTTAGAGATGGAAATAGAGGTGGACGAGTGCGGATAACCTTAGTGGAGGATGACGGAGTAGGAGTAAACTGGTGCTTCATTTTGAAATCACAGAGATAAATTTACAAAGTCAAAAAACAGGGGCAAAAATCATAATTTCGATACAAAACAGGGATAAAAATACAAGAGCCCCTTATTGTTTCTATAAGTTTGGTTAACTTCAAAAAAGTTTGACTTAGAATAAACTAAAACTCGGTGTATTTTGGGATGGAGTCCGTTGAAAATAAATCGCTACTAATTGCCTAGTTAGCAGGATATCATTTGGTATCTTGTCACAGACATAGCTCAAAATAAATCACTACCAAGTTTCAGCAAGCCGAACAGGGCATATATATATGTATGGCCAGTGTCTCTCTGTGATCAATAGTTTGCGGTTTTGTCTAAAATAAAAGGAAAGGATTTAAAGCTTGTCACAAAATTGTCAGGAGATAAACCACTACTAACTTTGGAGTAGCCTGTCTTTGATCAATACTACTTATCAGTTACTACTTACTAGGTTTCTCCTCTATGTACTGCGTATAACAAGCCAGCATTGCATATACTGCGCTATAACATACATATAAACTCTTCTAGGATCGCGAGGAATTTCTTTGTTTTTCTTCCGACATGGTGAATTACACAAGGCGCGTGGATGCGCTAGTGTTTTTCTCGTTACTTCTCCTCGGATACTTTGCTGCTCATGCGCAGGGGAATGGTAAGTGAAAACTATGTGTGCTTAGGTAGATGTAGATAAATTAGAAGATACCGTATAGATCTTTGCGAATTATTGGCCATATATCATATGTGTTAAATTACTCAAATAATGCGGACATATATATCTGCAATAATCTGTTGCTAAAATATTTTACAACTATTCTCAACCCATCTGTGATTTGTCGGTAGAGCGCTTATCCTTTATTACCTTTCACAAATAGGTCATGGCACAGATCAAGTGGGCGCTCCTGCTCCAGATGTAGAAGGAATTATGCAAGCAAGAGCACAATGTAGACAAGTATTGTTTCCTTGCAAAGATAACAAGTGCTACTGCTGTATTGGGGGCA
Source organism: Miscanthus lutarioriparius (assembly GCA_904845875.1). Taxonomy (NCBI): domain Eukaryota; kingdom Viridiplantae; phylum Streptophyta; class Magnoliopsida; order Poales; family Poaceae; genus Miscanthus; species Miscanthus lutarioriparius. The sequence continues at coordinate 94,212,962 of CAJGYO010000004.1, read as the reverse complement.
GAACTCGTCAGTGTTTTGCTACACAAGCTGGGTGTAGACATGCCTGCCCCTAAACACAAGTTCGTTATTATAGTATAATGTAACGGTAGGCAGTATTTTTGAATAATATATGGTGGAATTAAACATGATATAAACAATTCACAAAAACAAATTAGAAAGGATACTCTCCTACGACCTTTTCCAGGTGTGTCTCTCGATGAATAACGTCGCAAAGACTCTGGGTCTGTTGATCATGGGCGATGACATTGCCACACCTTGGTGCACATTCTAATCATGTCACCGACCTTGGCCTGGCCCTCTCATGAAGGAGGGACTTAATCACTTAACCGCGTTGTGTGCGGACGCACACGCGTATGTGTGCGTGTGAAGTGCGTTTGTTGTGCGTTCAAGTTGTACCGATAAAAAAACGGAGAGACTAGCGTCCGGATGTCCGGACGCCCGCGCCTGCTGCCCATCCATTTTCATAAAGGATGCAGCTCGTGCTCTGCTTCGTCTCGTGCTCCGCGACTGCTGCCTACCCATGGATGAAGCTTCGTGCTCCGCTTCGCCTCGTGCTCCGCATCTGCTGCCCGTCCATAGATGCAGCTTCGTGATCCATGCCTACTGCCACACCCATGCATACAGCTTCATGCTCTGCGCCTGCTACCACGCCCGCTTCGCTTCCCGTGCGCATGCGGGGACTGCTGCGCCCGAGGGGACCACCTTCGCCTGCGCCCCTTGCCGCGTCTGCTCATGAAACACTTGCAACATAAAACATTTGCTGCAACATATGTCCGAAACAGGTGACTCGTCAACTTATGAAAGGTCTAAAACGCTCAGTACTATGCAGTAAGGAGATCCTAAGGCAGAGCTCTTGTTGTGTTGCCATGAGACTGATAACCAGCTTTTTTTTAGATAATGGAGGAGACTGATAACCAGTAGGTTATACAAATTCTTTGCAGTTGCATCTGCACATATATATTTATGACAGATGAGTGCATCGTGTATGTATTTGCCCACACGATGTGGTGTGCAGAGCTGCAGGTGCATAGAGATGAAGACACACGTTCTGCCTTGAAGCATGACCTGGGAACGTTTTGTTAGAAAGCCTGTTATCAATCCTTCTCACAACTCCATTTACAAGCACTGAACCCGTACGATCTGATACAATATGGGAGGAATTAGAGTGAGGGATAGGCAACAAGCAAGGAGTCAGCAGATCAGACTAGCTAGGCTGAAGGTACATGGAACTATGGAAGCTTAGATGGAATATTTTGGAGGGAAGAGAATAAGGGTCCGTTCGGTTGATCAGGATTGCACCAAGAATTATTCCAACTGCTCAAAACTTATATAAATTTGACAACCAGTTCAGACAGGAACGAATCCAGGGCAGGATTCACTGCTAACCGAACGAGCCCTAAACAGTAGAGAAGCAGCCCAGAGAAGAAGACGAAGGTGGAAGAGGAGAAGGGCATGGATGCCCTTCCACCGAGGAGAAGGGCATCGATGTAGACATGATTGATGTTCCACCTACTCCATTTACGCGGACACGATTTAAGCTCGCAACACCATCAGAGAAGGGCATCGATTTGATGTTCTGTGTTTTTGTCTGATGGCGTTGCGAGCTTAAATTGACACCTCCACCAATGACCACTGCTCTTACAAAAAACGATGGGCCGCTGCCAAGTCCAGGCGTCCAGCCTGCATTTCCTTGGCCCATAGTGGATGCAGCCCACAAGACCACCCTGACAATCCTCCCTCCTCAGAATTCGGCATTACGCCCTGTAACCACCCGGATCCCATATTCCCATGTGGATGCAGCTCGAACAAGGCCAAACCACTTGGTCCGGAGCTAACCTGCAGTTGCCGTCGTGTTTGGTTTGCGTCGCCGTATGATCCGGAATGATCCGATCCAAAAACTAAAGCTAGCCGTGCCGTTTGGTTTGCCTTATTGGACGGATCCATTCGTCACCGACTAATCTATGCGCAAGTTATTTCCTGTGACCATCTAGCTCCTCAGAAAGAAAGCAGCGGACGACCAAGTTCTCCGTATGTCCGATCCTAGTCAAGATGAACCCACCGAAATCAACTCATTCCGCATGATATGGTTCCTTGAACCAAACACGCTGGATTCATAGCAGCCCAAAAGAAAAACCGCCTGAAAGTCCGAGGATCTTTAGTACCATACCGAACCAGCAGCCTTCGCACCAAGGAAGGACCGCCCTTGTCCCTTTCCTTTTTTCATTCAGCCTACTTATTAGCTTTGTTTCGTCAGTTTAAGGCAAAGTCCATGACGCAGATCTTTATATTCTTTCTAGGGGATAGGATCCATCTACTCTCTCTCTCTCCCTCTATTTTCTTTAATGCAATTTAGAGAGAAAGTGCATTACGAACTAAAAAAAGATAATAGGGAAATGATTAAAAAAAAGATGCATACTCCCTCCCACTAGTATAGAAAACTTAATGGAGACAGACAAAAATGATTAATGGAGACGGGCAACGCAACCGCTTCCAATCAAAGGCCTCGGTAAATCGCGAACTTCCGAGATGGTTGATATACCCGCATCGGTTAATCAATAAATAAACAAAAAAAATCCAGAGAGCCCGTCGATGAGGCCCTTGAGCCCATCGACGAGCCCACCGAGCCCATCTGTGCATGCGCCGCCGCCGCTCGCCGGATCCGCCGCGTCAGTGCCTGATCCGTCACGCCCGAGTCGGATCCGCTGCTCCCGTGCCGGATTCGCCAATCCCGTGCTAGATCCACTGCTCCCGAGCATGAGCTCGCCGTGTCCGCCGCCGACGAAGCCACCGAGCCAGATCCGCGCCGCCACCGAACGAAGGAGGGAGTCTGAGCCCGCGCCACCGTGCCGAGCGAGGGAGGGAGATAGGTCCGGCTGCCGCCTCAGCGGGTGGGGACCGCCCCACCGTGGATTTGCGTCGCTGACGTAGGTGGGGGTCGGCCTACCCTGGATCTACGCCGCGGGAGAGAGCTCTCTGACCACCTTCTCTGCCCTGGATCCATGGCGGCCAGGGCGCAGCAGCCTGGCTTCACCACGAGGGAGGGAGAGGGAGGGACCTGCGATGGAGAGGGGGGACCTGCGAGGGAGAGAAGAGAGATTAAGAGAGGAGAAGTGTGGCTGAGGGAGGGCGCGCTGATGACCTGCGAGGGTGGGAGAGGGAGGGACCGGGAGGGACCTGCGAGGGAGAGAAGAGAGACTGAGAGAGGAGAAGTGCGGCTGAGCTTGGGAGAAGTGAGGGAGAGGTGAAACCCTAACCGGGTATATATAAGCCAGGAGGATTGGATACGAGCTCTGCTGGGCTTGGAGCTAGGCCAGGATTTCTCCGGGCGGGCCTTATAGTGTGCCCGCCTCCGAAAATCAATTTACGGAGGCGGGCACCTTAAGACGTCCGCCTTCGAAAATAGAACATATTGAAAGACGGTTGTCTTAAAATGACCGCCTCCGTAAATAAATTTTCAGATGCGGGTATTTTCTGACCACCTCTGTAAATAAAAACAACCGCCTACATTAATCGCCAGATATTAACCGAGACGGTTGGATTTTGTGACCGTCTCGGTTAATGTTTGGACAGTGCCTCGAAAAATCATTATTGTAGTAGTGTCCGTCAAAAAATAAACATAATTCTAGCTTTGAATCTGGACACGGCGCATGTCTAGATTCAAAGCTAGAATTGCGTTTTTTTAGAGGGGGGGGAGTAGAGATCAAAGCGGAAAGTCCAGTGCTTATTGATCAAAGAAGCGATAGGGGTCTTCTTAAAAAGAGTTGCTTTGATGAAGAGAGTGTAGCCATGATGGCAAGTCAAGGTGGGGCCCTGTGAAGGAAGCCTCGTGTATGTTGGCGTGATGACGAGAGAAAGGAAATGACCTTGAACAATATCTGTCTGTAGCACACCCTGCAATGACTTCGACCAGCGGACCAGCCTATCCAATTCCCTACGCCATGCTTGATGGCTTGGCCTATGGCTTTGTTGACCAGTGCAAAGGCCTGACAACCGTTCAGAGTGGAGAATGGCTAATAAGCTGGATTCCCTCCTTGCTTTACCTACTTCTTCTTTTTTTTCCAGCGACTGCTACTGATTCCTTTATTTCCCAGAGGAATGAAATGCACCAGGGAGCTCCAAGCCTCCAGCAGTTGATATCTCCCTCTGATTGGAAGATCATACGGACAATAGAGAAAATTCCCTCACAACAGCAATCCGTACTCCCTATAGTAAACTTGAAACAATAAGCATCTGGCCAGTTTTGCCCATGTAACTGCAGCAACTCGAATACATGTAGCAGGAGCTGATCAATAATAGTTTTGCTGAGGGCCATTAAGTGCAGCATCTTTGAAAAATGGCAGGATAATTGCAGTTAGCAGAACTTTCAATACAAATAAAGTAAGCCACATGATGGTGCTACTCTGAAACTTTGGCTTCTTTACGACCAAAGCTCTTATTCATGGCTTTTCTTTCTATCAACTCAAGTTGAAGAATCAATCCAGTGAGCACTAGCCAAAACAAAAGTGCATTGGCATTATCATCTGACCTTTTTTTTAGAAAAAAAAGAGCATCATGAAAATTGGTTCTGGGCATTGGGTTCTCCCGTGATGCACAAGTAAACTCATGAAGGACTTCACTGTTCTGCATGAGTTAGAATAGATAATTGGTACTTGTTTGTTATTACCAGTTCCACTGAAAACTTGACCTGATATTCGTGTGGCATTTAAGCACACTTGTGCTGCCTTGGATCTCATTGTTGGCTCACAATGTATCCATGGAACTACCACATCCTGTAGAGCACTTAATTCCAGAACAGCCATCTCAGCTTGCAAGGAAGTCAGGTTACTAAACTTGAACTCGGATGCTGCCACACTGCATATTACTGGAGCATAGTTGTATCTTTGTGTGATACTAGTATACCCTTGGGCCTAAGCTGCACTTTCACTTCATACCAGGAACTTAAATCTGCAAATTGTTTGGCAATGAAATGTCCAATTAGCCAGATGCTTGAGCACACTTGTAAGATGTGATAGACCACAAAGCTTTATTTGAATGATCAGTCGGCAGTCACGATCTCCGTATGCTCCGCTAAAGTACAGGAAACAGAATAGTACAAGTCACCTCGCCAGGGAGGTGAAAATGGTACTCCCTCCATCTCAAATTGTAAGTCATTCCAAGAATCTTGGAGAGTCAAACTTTTTCAGGTTTGACTAAAATTATAGAGAGAAACACAAAGATTGATGACATTAAATAGGTATAATATGAAAATATAACTAATGAAGAATCTAATGATACTTACTTGGTATGATAAATATTATTATTTTGTTATATAAATTTGGTCAAACTTGAAAAACTTTGACTCTCCAAGATTCTTGGAATGACTTACAATTTGGGATGGAGGGAGTAGTACTCTTTGCAAGCACCATGATCTGGATGTTCAGAGCACCCAATATTCACTGACATCACCACACTGCATTCCAGTTCCAGGTACTCTGCAGTTCCAGCATGGGAGCACTGCGCACCTGATACTTCCTAGGCCTGGAGGTGGCCTTCAAGGCTGAACCTGAACTCAAATAACAACTAATAGAGTCCTCATCAATCATGTTGAGAGACGGCCATGGCGTTGGGCGCAAAGCAAACCCATCACTATGCTTCGTAGGTAGGTCGCAGGTGCAGAGGCCATAGCTGCTAACCAGCTCTCAGCACTGGGCACAACACAACCACAAGTCCACAACACCAGCATATTCTCAGTTTCTCATTGGTCGATTCCACTGAAGGTTGTTCTATGGGCATGAGTTGCCACAGAGACATTTTGCAGCATATCCAAACCAGTACAATGGTTGCAGGAAGTCAGGAAGACATTAGAACCAGGCCGCATTCCCTCGAACAGATGTTGTAAGCAGAATTGCGATATACTTTTCAAGGCTGGGTAGAAAATTGGCATCAAGTCTGGTATGCTCGACTCATGGATGCGAATGCGGTAATCACATCACATCCGACACTGAAAATGCTTTTCGTGTCCACCGCAGGTTCAGTTGAGTCTATGCTTCACTAAAGATAGCTTCGAAGTATAGAGAGCTGCAACCTGCAAACGCCAGCGTGTACACAGGAGATCAAAATGTTTCAGCACCACTAATACTCCGCTCCATCTGAATTTTAGCCATGGTACTGGCAGCCTGTTCAGGAGGCCGTATCGTATCGTGGATTATTTACTGCTGGCTGGTTTGATGTGAGAGAAAAACACTGTTCTCAACTGGAAATTTACGATCGTTTACGAGCAAGCGAACAGGCTATAGATCTCTACAGATCTCCTTTCCTTGATCTTTCTGCTAGCATTTCATTTGGCAGTGGCCATGGGCAATGCAGCCAAAATGAAAAATGAGAACAGAACTAGAGACATCAAACAAAAGACCGGGATAGATTTCCATGACATCGGCAGTGTCAAAGAAAAAAAGAATTGTTGAGATTGTGCAGATCAACGCGATAACTTGATCGTAAACATTACTTTAACATAAACGCAGAAATTTATAAAAAATTATATACAAACTTTACAAGAATTAGTTGATTAGTTAATTTTCACAGAAAAAACACATAAAACAAAATCTCAGTTTCAGAGAGGGATTATATACAGAATTTGCCCACTAGTTTCATTGTAAATAATTTCCCGTGCTTGCCCCTTGCAGCGCAACGTGATGTATATCCATAAGATCATTCATGACAGGAAATCACTGTCACCATAACCTATTGCAGGGGTGAGCAGCGTTGCCATCACCATGTGGCTCATTACTCCAACAGAAATGAAGCCAGACATCCAAATTCCAATTCCAGTCACAATCACAACTCACAACAAGTATCCATAGTTAAGGTATTCAGATTGACACGTGAGCCAACAGATCGCCTCCTCCGGCTAGAACGAACATACTACTGGTTCACAGTCGCCCACAAATGATAAAACCAAACTGATAAGGACAACATTTACAGCCATGCGCAGGCCCTTATTGACGACGACAGACTATCTCCTTAGGCAGACACAGACGTGGTATGCTTCTGGATCAGGGCCAGGAGCTCGTCCTTCCTGGCACCGACGATGGTCTCGACCGTCTCCCCATTCTTGATGAAGTGGAAGGTCGGCATCGCCTCGATCTTGTAGGCCGCGGTAACTTCCTGTGGAACAAGGGGACCAGCATCAGTACACTGTAATGGAGGAGGCCAAGGGAAGTGGCGAATCGCTGTCGGGACGCCGTGCTCTCACCTTCAGTTCGTCCACGTCCACCTTCAGGAAGACGGCCTGAGTGAACTTCTTGGCGTGTTCAACAAACAGTGGAGCGATGGCGCGGCAAGGACCGCACCAGGAGGCAGTGAAGTCAATGACCACCTGAAAGGTTGCACAAGTTGACAAAGCACCATGTTAGAGGCTGTAGATTTGTTATATATTATACTGTAGGAGTATATTCCTAAGGTCGAGTGCAACGCAGGTCAACTGTACCATCAGAAGAAAACAACAAGAACAACAACTCAATTATGGTTGAATTATACAGCATGGGCACATACAGTATGTAGCATGGGGAAACCCTCACCAGCCATGTCCCATACTTACTTATGGACAAAATCCAACATAAGAGAACAAACCAGTTACACCCAGGAGAAAGGTACAGAGCTGGTCTGTAGCCCTTGAATTGTATCCAATTTCAACATGACTTCCTAGCAGATCTCAACTGCAGCCGTTGAATTCTTCCCCCAATTCCAAATTACTCCCCTTGAGTGCACAAAATTTCAACATGACATCAACAGAGGACATCTGTAACTGCTAAGCCTTCCCCCAAATTTTAAACGAGCTCCCTAAGTGTTCCAAATTTCAACATGACATCATGGGTTCATAACATCTGTAACTGCTAAGTTTCCCCCAAATTTTAAATGACTTCCTATGATAGCTAAGTTTATTCATCTACTACTTCGTAAATTAAGTGGAAATACAGATCAGCTCAAATCAGTGAGACAAAATTACCGCAAGGCTCATATGGGTTTCCGGTTCAATACATAGAGATCAACCGTACGCAAAATAATTTAAATCACGCCTATGACTACTAGTATATAAATAACCACCAGAGATTCAGCTACAAATTGGGGATCGATTCGAAAAGCATGTGCAATAAATTCGTTGCATCCCCATATCACCACTCCACCAATAAATCTGCGCACACCGTGGACATCCAATCCTCTTAGGGTACATCAATCAACAGCATCCCCTGGATTGTACGGAGTATTTGCCAAAATCGGCAACGACCAACCAAAATCTTCCCCACTACACGCGCCACACCCTATAAATCGCCCGAACGCGAGCATCTCAGATGCGATTCCGAACAAATTTGAACACGGGGGGCGACCGCATACAAGGAAACCAAAGACGAATCGAGTAAAACCTAGCCGTTAGCGCGCGCGACGAATCACCTCAACAGCTTTCCTCCAAACAAAAACACGGGGGAAATTACAAGGAGACGACAGATGAGGATCGGGGAAGACGAGGCGCGGGGGGCGCGTACCAGCTTGCCGGCCTCCTTGGCCTTGGCCATCTGGGCGTCGAACTCCTCCTTGGTGTGGCACGCGATCACGACTCCCTCCTCGGACGCCATTTCTGTCTTCTTCCTCCTCGTTGGGATCGAAAGCTTCTGTGGATTAAGGTTTCTAACGAGGGCTGGATTGCAAGATTTCGTTGGTGGCCTCATCCGGGGCGCGTGCACGCAGCATTTATAGGCGCAGCGACTGGGATGGAAAATGACCGAAAAGCCCTGGCGGGTCCACATTGCGGGGCGCGTGCGCGGGGTTACGCACGTCACCGCGCTCGTCGGCCGGCTGCCGTGTTTTCTCGAAGTTTCAGGAATCGGGACGGTTGTGCTTGTCGACGGCCGCCGTGGTGCAAAATACTCCGTATGTGCGACAAGAAAAATTCGTGTTCCTACATTCCACAAACGAGCCGGTCAACGTATTTGAAACTTGACCATTATTATCTTTTTCATTATTTTTAAAAATGGTTATTTTTTAGCAAATACGGTTATAATTTTCTTTTAAAATGTTATAAATTGCCACAACTCATGCTATTTGGGGCTGCTATCCAACTACTGTAGTTGCAACGACGGCCAAATAGTCAGTTTGATCGGCTGCTACTTCACAGCCTAGCTACTGCAGCCAGCAAGAAGAGGCTCATGCAGATGCAGCCGATTTTGAGCATTTCAAATTCAAAAAGAATAGCAAGAATATAGAATAATTCCAAGATTACAATCACTATACATAGCAACACAGGAACAGCAAGGTGTTATTCCATTATTACAATCCCATTGCACTTTAGCATTCTCATAAATTTATATTGAATTGGACTCTTCCACTTGTTGCCATCGGGACATGATCTCAAAATTTACGTTTCCTTCGAGAGTTAATCTCAAGAGTATTCAAAATATCCTTCTTAGTAAAATATATGACTATATGAATTACCAGTATGTATATGTAACCTATTAGACTACTACAAACTCCCTTTGTCCACACAGTAATAAAACTATGAGATTTGTGCAAGTTAAAATAGTTTAATTTTTTACCAAATTTGTAGTGAATAGTATTAATATTTATGTCTCCAACTTAGATTTACCATGAAAATATATTTCATAATTAGTTTAATGGTACTTGTTTTGTATCATAAATGTTACTCCCTTTATTTCAAATTGTAAATTGTTTAGCTTTTCTAGGTATGTAGATTTTTTTGTTATGTATCTAAAGATATATTATGTTTAGATACATTTTTTTGCGAGGAATTATGTCTAGATACATATAAAAACTATGTCTGAGGAAGACTTAAAATTTGGAATGAAAGAAGTAGTATTTTTTTTTTTATATAGCACTAGGAGTGATCAAATATTTAATCGCTTGGCTCTTTGAAAAATAAAAACTACTAAGTATATTCTTTTATGTACGGATGGAGTAATTAGGAAGATTAAATTGTGTGAAAACTGAACAAGGAAATTACGTCGATTGCATTCCTCAAACTTGCTGATCGGCAGCCTGAGTGTCTCGTTCCCGTGGCCTTGTGGCCAGTACTCCGACTCCGGTGTGGCAGACTGCCAGTCCCATTGCCATCCGTGTGTCCGTTCGAGCGTCCAAGGCCGCGGCGAGAGGAGAGGTGCCATTACGGACTGACGGTGATCAGCGAGGGTGACTTCTGTTGCAGTGTCGCGAGCATGCACGCGTCAGGGAACTGAAGCGATGCGACGGATCACGGACGGAGTGGGCCAGGAGGCCCAGGACAGGGCAGCAGAGTTCGCGCGAATGTTTCAAGTTTCCTGCTTGGGCTTTCGTCGGCTTTGGGCACTGGGAAGGCCATATTTGCTAATGGCCTATTGGGGGTTGCATACCTAGGTTTGGGCCTCTCCGTGGACTGGGCCCAAAGCAGTCGCACCCGGTGCACCTCCCCAGAGACGGGCCTGGTTGTGGCTTGCCATCCGGTTCCATTTGTTCCAATTTCTTCATGAGCCCACTAGGCCTAGTGCCCACAAATCACTCCAAGCCAACACTAGCAAGGCCCACGAGTTTAAGAATAGATCTACTGGCTAGCGTTGTCATTGGTGAATGGTGATTAGAGTCTATGAAATTGGTGGCCGGATCTTTGCGCAAAAAAAAAAGAGAACTTGATGGCTAGATCCATATGAATTTATTATGAGAATTTTTAGCCTTCATACTTTTTTTTCCTAACGAGGTCTCACATAGGGGTGACGTGGTGGGGTGCCTCTGCTAGGGGCGTCCAGCAATCCCGTTAGTAATATTATGATATGAATATATGACGCAACTAACGCCCGGACACCCGGCTTCAGTGGTGCGTCCGGACGAACCTAATCCACGTAACGTTTTGATTTCGACCGCGGCTCATCCTCCCGCCGTGCCCCACGGGACCACCTATCCGATATGAATAGAACGAGCGCTCCCCTACGTCTGAAAACGAGCGCGCCCCTGCGTGCGGCCCGTCCACCGCTGCGCTGTCGTGCCTCGTCGCGTCGCCATCCCCCGTCGTGCCGCCATCCCCTGCACGCCCGTTGCCCTCCACGCCCTATCCCCACCGTGCTCCATCACCTTGCAACACGGAGCAATGTGAGATGCAAACATCAGAAGTATTACTTGTTTACAACATTAGAACAAGTCTACTACAACATCAGAACAAGGCGTCTGCAACAATAGAATAAAGCTACTGCAATGTGAGATGCAAGATCAGAAAAAGAGACTAATGCAACAAAGAAATATTACTTGTTGCAACATCAGAACAAGGCTACTTCAACAACACAACAAAGCGCAATGCGAGAAAGCAACATCAGGACAAAGACTAATGCAACAAAAAAATATTACTTGTTGCAACATTAGAACAAGGCTATTGCAATACGAGATGCAACATCAGAAACAAAAAAAAAGAAACTAATGCAACAAAGAAATATTACTTATTGCAACAGCAACACAAGGCTACTGCAACAGAGCTCGCCGGAATCCTAGCCACCGCCGCGTCCCTCAGATCCAGAGGAGGAGGAGGAGGAGGAGGAGGAGGAGTGCTCAGATCCAGAGGAGGAGGAGGAGGGCTTAGATTCAGAGAAGAATTGACCTACCTCGTTGGAGCCACCACCGTCGTCCTCGTCTACGGTGGGAGGAGCAGGAGCCGTGTCGCTGGGGCCACGGGGTACCAATGGAGTCGCGGGAGGGAGGGAGGGAGCGCCGGCGGGTGGACAGGGCGGCAGCGACTGGGCGTGGCGTCCGTCCCGGTTGCGGGAGCGAGTGAGGAGAGGAACGGCTGCGAGAGTGAGCGAGGAGAGGATAAGGATGAGTGCGGGAGACAGTGTCTGATAGACGGCGTGCGGTAGGGGCGGGTCGGTTCGGCGCGGCTTTGGGTGCGTCCGGTCCTGTCCGGACGATCGTCATATATCATTATCGTCTGAATATATGATCCTTAATTTGTACTGCATCTTTATATATGGGTCTTTGATATGTATTTAGTTGAAATCTAAGTTCAAGTTGTATAAGGATTATATCTTCTTATTGTATCATTTCTGTGACATAGCGAATTCATATTTGGTTTTCATCTTTTGATCTTACTAGATGATAGCCCGCGTGTTGGTCCAGGAATTTTATAGCACTATACATGATCACATAGGAAGAAATATTCCTTTCATTTTTTAACACTTTTAGCTTGAGATATTAATGGAAAACAATGATCCATCTTTAGTAAAGTTTGATCGAATACATATCTTGATGAACAAAATCCATGCATGTATCTTTTTCTTGAGTCTACAAAATCCATGTATCTGTAATATTGGTAAGGTTTGAGACGACGATCATTCGTTGACAGGAAATCACTGTCACCATATTGCTTAGTAGCTTATGTGCAGGGAAAGGGATGATGAGCCTGGGGCAAATAAAGGACACAAGCTTAGCGCTGTCATCGTCATGTATTTCATTCTTCATTCAGTCAAACTCGAAGAGAAATGAAGGCAGACATCCAGATTATTGCATCCCAGTCACAAGTATATCCATACATATTGTATTCATCAGATCGATAACCGTTCCAGCACGGGAGCCAACATATCGACTCCGAGCTGAACATAGTACACAATTACTACTTAATCAGATTGACCAAACTGCTGATCGATAATGGCGATGCCTACTGCTAAGTGCTTGCACGCACGCCATTTATTTGTTGGCCCTTATTGACAACGACTGGTGATGCTATTTGCCAGTAGTACTATCTCCTTAGGCGGACGCCGAGGCAGGAGCTAGCTCCGACGACGTAGTACTTCTTGATGGTGTCCTCGAGCTTCTCCGGATCGGCACCAACAAAGCTCTCGAGCGTCCCGCCGTTCCTGATGAAGAAGAAGGTCGGGTAGCTATGGATGTTGTACTTCTTAGCAACTTCCTGTACGTGTAGTGTAGAACAAGGAAACACAGCATGATCAGTACGACGGCGTAAGACGAAGGCGTTGGGTTGGGGTTGAAATCAAATGCAAGATTGGGTGAATCGATCGCCTATGTGTGGGGATTCTTCGGGACACTGCGCTCGCTCACCTCCAGTTCCTCAGTATTAACCTTGAGGAAGACAGCGGCAGGGTACTTCTTGGCGTACTCCGCGTACACCGGGGCTATCTCTTGGCAACCATGGCACCAGGAGGTCATGAAGTCGATGATCACCTGAGGGGCAGGTACGGTGAAAGAAACAGGTTGACAAATTAAGCTCAAAATGTTAGAGGCTGTAGAATTGTTGCAGGTGCAAAACGTCGACGCAGATCAGCTGTGGCATCACAGGAACAAGATGGTGATCGATCGGGGCCGCGCGCGTACGTACCAGCTTGCCGGCCTCGTAGGCCTTGGCCATCTGGGCGTCGAACTCATCCTTGGTGTGGCACGCGATCACCGCCCCCTCTGCGGCCGCCATTCCTCTTCCTCTCTGGGATCGAAAGCTAGCTTCTGATGCTGACCAAGGTTCCTCTCGGGGCCGGGGCTGCCTCGCAGAGATTGCGTTGGTGGTGGTGGTGGTGGCTTCATCTGGGGCGCGTGCCTTGCGGCCAGGAATTGGGTCGCGTCGGGGTCGGGGGAGCTTTGCCGGCGGGCGGCGCCCGGCGCGCCCCCGGCCCTGTGTTTGTTATTCTCCGACTCCGAGGTCTTCAACTCTCCGCTTGATACGGTGTGCCTGTCGCTCGGGACGCAGTCGCGCCTGTCTCGGCAGGGACCGAGGGACGGTGTGCACTTGTCGACGGTCGCCGTTCTGCAAAATCCTCGATAGAAAAAAATCGTACACCTGTTCTAAATTATTATAAGACGTTTTATCTTTTCTAAATATGTAATTTTGCTATGTATTTAGTTATACACTATATCTACCATATACATAGTAAAAGCAATGTGTTTAGAAAGGTCAAAACCTTTTGTAATTTGAAATTGGAGTACTTCATAAGCAACAAATTAATTAAACCGTTTGAATCAAGTAGTCGGTGTACTGGAAAACTTAAACATTAATACCTTTTTGCATATTTTAATTAACTTTAAAAAAAGAAATGTATGGTATTGTTTTGCTAGTATGTCTAAATTTCCCGTTTAAACAGTTTAATAATATTATCTAAATTTCTATTTTTTATTTATGAATTAATGGTAATACTTTTGTTGTGATGTTCTTAGAAAAAAATAACTACTGTCTTGATGTCCATGACAATGTGATTGGGGAGTAAGAAATTACATGTACTCCCCACTGTTTGTTTTTACATGTAACATTAGGTTTATCCTAAGTAAAATAATATTATCCTTTTTATAGTTTTACAATATACAAATTTATATTATGAAAGTATTCTCACAGTGAATCTAATTAAAAACATAGGTCTGGTACGGTGAACCTATATATTTTTTAAATTAATGACAAAAAATATAAATATTTGACTTTGAACAAAACTAATATGACATGTAAATAAAACGGAGGGAGTATATATAAGTTATGTGCAGGTTAAGAACACTTTGTACTTTTACAAACATATAGTGTAAACATTTGTTATAGATTAGGCTGATAAGTCTTGAGATTGATGAAGCCATCAGTCCCCATGTGCTAAACACCCGAAGCTGCTTCTCAAAATCCTTTGTACTTTAACTTGACACATATCCCCATAGACGTATAAGTTCGTAGCAAAGGGGAAGTATAGTATCGTCGTGCACTACCTATGTACCATTTCAGATATATTATTATTGGAAGGTGAGGATGGTTTGCCATTGCCACCCAAAGATTTCTTTGTAGTAACGTGTTATTGTCGTGTTTTTATTGATAATAATGTATAAACCCCGGCAAACTTAAGGAAGATGGAAAGAGTAGAGATCATACATATATACATCGAGTGTCAATGAATAGAGAAGTGTGCGCTGCTATTTTCATTTTATCACATCAAGCTGCACTTGTCCATACATTGTCGGAAAAGGAATTGAACCATAGTCCACACATATTCCCTCATGACTAATTAAGCTATGCTTAATACTCCCCACATGTAAAGCGATATAATGTTTATTGCAAAGGGAAACTATATATATGAGCCGTGTGCACTATCCACCATGTACCATTTAAGATATTATTGGAAAGTAAGGGTGGTTGCCGCCATTGCACTCAACGATTTCTTTGTGCGTTAATTAGGGTATTGACGTGTTTCTATTGATAACTGCTACTCATATAAAATAAAATGTATGAACCCCAACTAAGGAAGATGCAAATTAAAGAGTAGAAAGTAGAAACCATATATACCTCGGGTGTCAATGAATAATAGAAGTTCGCTGCTATTTTAATTTTGTCATCAAGCTGCATTTGTGCACATTATTGTCGGGAAGAAATGACTACTTTACAAATTGAACTTGATATCTAACGCATGTCATCATCCTTGGAACATCATATTCTGTTGGTGCTCTGCAATTGGAACAAGGAATTTGGTGTTTGGAGAGGTGTAGCTATCAGTGATCTGAGTTCCACATTCGCATCTAATTTGTACGATCACAGTTACTCGCATTTACGTAATATCTGGAAGCATCAAGCATCCACTGGTGCGGTTTCTCTTATCGTGCAAAATGGGAGGCCCAAGAAAAGCCACCAGTAAGATACGACGGCACAGGGCATATGCACTCCATTTAGTTACTCGTAAACGATTTTGGCCTTGAAAAATACAGCAATAGTGTACTACAAAGCACAATTTTATCATATTATAGGTGAGTGTCACACCCGATTTTAAGGATAAAATGGAATACATAATCTTACGTGCGCCCAGAGATCAGTCACACGCATAAGCCGACAAATTATAGATAGTCCCATCACAAGTGTTTATTACATCACGAATAATAAGACATATTCCTGCATA
Organism: Miscanthus lutarioriparius; assembly: GCA_904845875.1. Taxonomy (NCBI): domain Eukaryota; kingdom Viridiplantae; phylum Streptophyta; class Magnoliopsida; order Poales; family Poaceae; genus Miscanthus; species Miscanthus lutarioriparius. The sequence goes on along the minus strand of CAJGYO010000004.1, from coordinate 94,197,096 downwards.
AATATAGCGGAAGTATAAAGAAAAATCTCTTGCGGAAGCTCTATATCATAGGGACGTCAACTGGTTGACCACAAGTCTAGTAATCCTCAGGAAAGTCGTTATTACCATAGCCATCTGTTACCCATCCGTAATTTTTATCCAAATAATAAAAATAAACAAGCGTAAGTACGTGTCGTACTCAACAAATATAACATGGGGTTCATGAGGCTCAAAAGGTTTGACACAGGTTTAACAGCATTCAGCTTTTAGTTGTCATAATTTTAGCATAAGAGTAGCAACAAGTTGTTTTAATCCCATAATAAGCACATGATCAATGTAAACAACAATAATGAATAGCATAAACGGATAATTCTTAGTGATCATCTATTCCATAAGGGTCTAAGACCGCTCGTGACCGTGAGCATAGCTGATATACCAGTTTTACACTCTACAGAGGTCGTACACTCTCACTGTGAGTCGTGATACCCCATATGCCCGGGTTAATTACTCCCAAAACACTTTCAAAGGGAGCAGACAGGGTTCACTATGAAGCCTTTCAAAAGTTTATCTAAAAAGTTAGGACCATTAGATTCACTCGGCAAATAGATATAGAAACCTCCTATCGAATGGCACAATTCCATCACAGCTATACACATAAGAGTAAAGGCTGTCCTATACCCGATTCGGCAAGCCATTCTTACACCATAAAAGTAATCTCTAACAAGCTAGAAAAGGTCATCATATTAAGCTAAAACCAGAGTCATATAGCCCTCACAGCTGTACTATAAGTCCTAGATGTTCGCTTACAGATAAGTCCTTAGGGAGAGAAATCTAAAACATTTAGAAAGTAGTTAAACACTCCAGCCCCCCGTTTTTAAGTTGCTAAAAGTCATATTTTAGTGTTTATTGCATATACCATTAGTCAAATTACAAGATCATGGTTTAGTTGAGCACTAGCAAAGCTACCCAATGCATATCCCATGGGAGACGAGGTATAAGTTCAATTCTAGGGAATCCCTATCAAGATGACACAAGCAACATGAATTAAATGTATTAAAGTTGATAGAAAACAAGGATGATCCCATGCTATACTTGCCTTGAATAAAATGTTTCTGTTGATCCTGCTCGTCAAAGTAGTACTCTTGATCACCCACGAATTGCTCACTGTCTATACTCGATAATCACAGCAACATACAAGCATCTAGAAGCAATCATGCAAAGCAAACAATGACTATAGATTAGAACAGTACACCAACAACATAAAATTAAGATGAAAAGTTTATAAAACGAATCTACATCCCGCTATGAACACACAGACGCAAAGATCACAAAAATTACAGCTAAAACGAAAAAGTTATGAATTAAACAAGATTTCCTTTATTAAAATAATAGATTAAATCTAACCTCGAATTTTAAAAGTTGAAAATATACTTAACAGTAGAATGAACATGTAGATTACTCAATTACGAACCTAACGCAGCTTGAACGGATCAAATCAGTGTTAAAACGAAGATTTTATGGCTAAAACAAGATTAGTGGCAAAACTGTAAATTGATGAAAACGAATTTTGTAACTAACCGAAGAAACTACGTTTGCAAAAGAAGAAAACGTATTTTAGGAATACGCTTTGGACCGCGGGTTAACACATAGAAAACTTCAAGGGCTTGTTTGCAAAAAGGCCGGCCGAAGGGGTATGGTGAGATATGAGCCGTTGGATCTAATCTAGACGGCTCAGATTAGACGAGGGAGAGAGAGAGCGGACCGGTCAGCCGGAATAGTGCCGGCCACGACGGCTTCCATGGACGGCGGCGATGAAACTCGTCGGCGCACATGGTTAGGGCCCTAGAGGCCACGACAGAGTAAACCAAGAGCTCGAGAAGCGAGAGGAGGAGATGGCGAACTCACCCATGTAGTTTTCGTGGTCGGAGACGGCACAGAGGCGACACGAGATGCGGCGGAGCGGATGGCGAGCACGGCGGCGCTAGGTTTCGTGGCGGCGCGGAGTCGGGCGAGGTGGCTGTGGCTCCGAGGCTTGGGATGGGGAGGCACGGCCGCGGGCAGCAGGTATTTAATGTCCGGGGAACCTTGGGCTACACGACAAGGCGGCGAGGCGTGGGCGGAGCGGAGTCGGGCGGCGGCGATAGTGTCCGACGCGGATACGCGCGGGAGGAAGAAGGTGCCGCTGACGTGTGGGGCCGGACTGGCAGCGACACACACGGGGAAGAGGGGAACGGCACGGGCGCGGCTGCTGCTGGGCCGGCGAGCGGGATGGGCTGCGGGGAAAGTGGGCCACCCGGGGATGGTGGTAAGGCCGAGCTGGCTAGTGAAGGGAGAGAAGGCCGAGCGGGAGCTAGGCTGCTCGGGCTGAAAGCCGAGAAAGAAAGAAGAAGAAAATAAAATCCTTTTTCCTATTTTTCTTAACACATTTTCAAATCCAATTTAAACTCAAATTCAAATTCTTTTGAAAATTTCGATCAAACCAAAGCATCATAAAATAAATATGCAGCAGCATGTATGCACATGTATGTAGTCCTATATTTGATTTTATTTTTAACAAATTTATTATTTTTCTAAATTTAAATGATCACAAAATGCATAATTAAATCATTTTTCCTATTTTAAAACCATGCAAATTTTAGGGTGTTACAGTGGGTAACAAATTCTGTCAAATTTGTGCAAGGATTCATCAATGTTACATTTTAAAAAGAAAAAAATGATTCTATATCTAGCATAAGCTTCCTCTGTATCCAAAGACGAGCTACTTGCATGATAAGAAGACACAGTTTCGCCCAAGAGAACACAAGGCCTAGTAGATGCCTATGTTTACGTGTGCCATACATGGAAATTCATGGTCGGTTCTTCAACTTGACAGGGGATGTCTCTCGTTCCTCTACTCTTAAAATGTTATTTCTAGGTTTATGAACTTGTAGATATCATCGAGATCCAAACGGCTCCTACCGCTCTGTACGCTAACGTGGCATGCTGGCTGTGCATTGACGTGACCCCTACATATAAGGTTGGTTCTTCAACTTGGCAAGGGTGTCACCTAGCTAGGTCCATCTACTCTCAAATGTTATTTCTAGGTCTATGAGGCTTTGTGTATTATCCAGGTCCAAACGGGTCTTAACCCGCTATGTACGCTGACGTGGCACGTTGACTGTACATTGACATGACCCCTACATGTAAGGCCGGTCTTTCAACTTGGCAAGGGATATTTTAGCACACATGTAGTTTATATTTCATAACAATAGAGATGGATATCTAGATGCAAATTAAAGGGGTTATTTACATTATATTTATAGCAACATATGTGCTAATTTAGATGAGAACTTAAGGGTTACCGTATTATCTTTTATAAATTATAATCAAAGAGGTGAGTTATTTAAATGCAAAATTAGGATTTATTTTTAAATTATCTTTCACGATGGCAAATGTGAATAATATAGATGCAAATTTAATATGCTAATTTAAATTGTCTTTTATAATGGCTAAAGTGGGTATTTAGACGCAATTTTATATGATTATTTTATTTATTTTCATAATGGCATAAAGTGGTGGTAATTGTTAAAAATAAATCCAATGGTTATTATTAACGATAATTGTTAGAGTCTAGTAAATTAATGACCAGATGCTTATGAATATACGAGAGTTTTTAAGATTTATTTTTTTTCTTAACACGTATCGTGAGGATTAATGTTACATTAGAGCCGCCAATTAATAATAGTAAGCAGATTGTCATCATCATGTATTTCATTCAGTCATAATAACCCCAGTCAGAAAGTGTCCATACATATATACTGTATTCATCAGATCGATCGATAAGACAACCGGTCCAGCACGGGATCGACTCCGAGCTGAACATAGTACACAATCACTTAGACCAAACTGCATGCTGATCGATGATGGCGGTGCCTATACTGCTGCTAAGTGCTAGCTAGTTAGCACGCCATTATTGATTTGTTGGCCCTTATTGACGAGACTGGTGCTATATATTTGCTGGATTATACATGTACGTCGTCCTTAGGCGGACGCCAAGGCAGGAGTGCCGATGTACTTCTTGATGGCGTCCAGGATCTCATCCTTCTCGGGACCTTCAATGGTCTCCAGCGTCTCGCCGTTCTTGATGAAGACGAAGGTCGGCATCCCGTCGATCTTGTAGAAGTCAGCAACTTCCTGTCGAACCATCGAGGAAACAGCATGATCAGTACATGCATGGGCGGGGTTGAAATCAAACGCACATGCATGCAGGCATCATACCAGTACCAATATATATATTGTTGGAGTTTGGGACGACACCGCCGTCGCTCACCTTGAGTTCGAAAACATTAACCTCGAGGAAGACAGCGCTAGGGAACTTCTTGGCCCACTCCGCGTACACCGGGGCAATCTCTAGGCAAAAAGGGCACGAGGGGGACATGAAGTCGATGATCACCTGATGATAAGGGGTAGGCCGGTGAGACAGGTTGATAAAGCTCAATGTCAGAGGCTGTAGAATTGTTGCATCACAAGAACAAGAACTCATCATCATTGTCGGGGGGAAAAAAAGAACAAGAACTCATCCTAATCGTTGAAAAGACAGCATACCATGCATGGATTCATGCATGGGAACCTTGCATACATGTAGTATATTGGCTGCTAACCCTGACACTGGATGCGCATGCATGATTCATGTCACAATTGCCGCCTCCAGTTAACCAGTCAGTCAAAATTAAGTTACCGCAAGCTCACACTGATTTCATTTCGATCTGGCAATAATCCCAACACGCGCCCAAACGCGAGCACCTTCGATGCAATTCAGAACAAATTTGGAAACCAGAGACGAATCGTGGAAACCTGAACAGAGCTTTTGCAATTTCGGAAACCAGAGAGACGAATTGAGGAAACCTGAACAGCTTTTCCCAAACAACAATAATATATCACGGGATGCAGATGGCGTACCAGCTTGCCGGCCTCCTTGCCCTTGGCCATCTGGGCGTCGAACTCATCCTTGGTGTGGCACGCGATCACGGCCCCCTGCGCGGCTGCCATTCCTCTCCCTCTCTTCTTCCGATCCCCGCTCCCCGGTGGGATCAAAAGCTAGCTTCTGATGCTGACTGAGAACTGAGGTTTCTCTCGGGGCCGGGATGGCTTGCGGAGATTATTGCGTTGGTGGCTTCATATGGGGCACGTGCCTTGCGGCTTTTATAGGCGCAGCGACTGGGAGTGGGAGGGGCGAGCGAGTACGTGTTGGCGCCTGTTGGGTCGCGACGGGGGAGCTTTGGCGGCGGTCTTCAACTCTCTGCTTGACACGGTGTGCCTGTCGAATTTTTTTAGCGTGTGCTTGGTTGGTTGCACTACCGGAGGCGGCTTCTTCGCCGAGGCACTCGGCACAGGCCGATATACACTCGGCAAAGGCTTTGCCGAGTGCCAATCCGACACTCGGCAAAGAAAAGTGGCCGTGACGACGAGCGCCACCGTGACGGCGGCTTTGCCAAGTGTCAAGGTTAAGCACTCGTCAAAGGTGGCCACTCTGCCGAGTGCCGCCGGCAAGACACTCGGCAAACAGGCGACCTTTGCCGAGTGCCTGGCCCGTGACACTCGGCAAACCTGTGATGTTTGCCGAGTGCAATGGCCTTTGCACTCGGCAAAGCATGTTCCCAGGTAGTTCCTGGTAGTCACTTTGTCAAGTGTCATGACCATTGCACTCGGCAAAGTGACTGAAAACAGTCTTTTTTATTTGTTTTTTTATATTCCATCCAAACAAACAGAAGATATATATAACAAACACCACCAACATCACATATATATCATCAACAGTACATATATATCATCAACACCACATATATATCACAAACGTCACATATATATCACAAACGACACATGTCTCACAATATATCACAAATAAGTTCACAAGTAATCCAAGTGCTCCATCATCTACAACCACAATTGCAAATAGAAGTAACATTAACAACCACAAGTATCATCACTGATTTGGTGAAGGATTCACTGAAGCATGAGGATCGTTCGATGCCGTCGATTGATTCTGCACAAAGGAGAAGAGATTGCATGTGTGAGACAAGATAAATATATACCATACATGAATAAAACTTTCATACCCCACTAGGTTTGACCGTAAGCATGAACATACAAACTAAAACATTTATACTCACAGGAGTAGAATAGTGAGGAGGTGAAGGTGGAGGTGGAGCGAATAGCGAAGGTGGCGGAACTACACCCGTAGCGGCGTCAAGACTTTGCATGTACTGAAGAATCTCCGCCATCCTCCGCTGCTCGGCCTCCCACTCGGCCCGCTCAGCCTCCTGCTCGGACTCCACCCTCTCCATCTTCACCTGTATCTTGTTTCAGCTGGGCCTACAATATATTTACCCCAATGTTACAATAATGCAAAGGAAAGGTATGAAAAAACCAATGAATGACGAATAAACTAGGAATAACCTCGAGTGCCTCCACCCGGTGGTGTGAAGTGTCCTGCCGAGGTCGTATGGCCGGGCTCCTGCTCGTGCTGCTTGCTCGAATCTGGGAGAGACTGGGAGTAGCGGCCGAGTCGATTGCACCGTCGCCAATCCAGTACCGCCCATGCTTCTTGCCTCGTCCCACCCTCATGACGACTTCTCCATCAAGGTCCTCGGTGCTCGGATCATACTGTGGCCCATGGACCTCCCTTGCCCTTGATGTGTACTCACTGAGGCGGTTGTGAACAGTCGCATTGATTGTCGCCTCGGGCCCATCCTCTAGGTTGTAGTCGACGTCGGACGTCAGCTTGCCCTTTGTGGGCCATAGCAAATGCCTTGAAGATGGAGCAAGGCTGGCCACCATGTGACCCCGATCGCGAGAAAAATAGCAAGATGATTAGAAATCATGCAGAATTGAACGTTAGAATAAATAAATGAATTCGCGTACCCATGTTTCTACGTATCAGCTAAGGCTGCGGCTGCCTTGATGGTGTGCTACACCTGGCATCATCAAACGCCGCTCCCAAAGACAAGTTGTGCGCCTCCTCCACTCGTGTGAGCACCACTTGTCCACCATCTGCTCCCAAAGATCGGGATGCGCGACGCGCGCAATAAGGAATCATCTACGTGCCATCAAGTACATGACATATCAGAAGATGAAATTAAGCGTACTTAATCTCAAAAGGAATCAGTATTAATGTTCTGTATTTACTTGCAGGTACTGGTCCCGGGTTAGCGTCATGCTCCTTGCGTCCCTTTTGGTGACCTTCGTTCTAAGGACGGTCCCGTGGTAAGTTATGACGGCCTGGATGCGCGCCTCGTAATGCATGTCCACGACGAGTTTTTTGTAGCATTTGGTAGCCACCGCATTCGCCCTGGCCTCATGTCTGTCCTGGCATCTAAAGAAATCCTGCATACAAACACGATGTATCCATTCATTATTTTAAGAATGTCCAATGAATGCGATGTATTGAGCAATGTAGCGCGAGGAGGACTTACCCACAGCTCTTGCTTCACCCGCTCCGCCTTGTTGTTGAATACCCTACGGGCCCGATCTGCAGCATCGGGGGCGGCGGTGTAGTGGTCAAACGAGTAGGCCGGTGCCATCACTCCGGCGTACTCAACCAGGCCAGGGAAGTGCTCCTTGCATAGAAGACCGAGGATGCCATTGACTTGGCGTGTGTGAGCACCTCCACTCGACACAATCATCCAGTTCCTGCCTAAGTGATTAAGAAAAATTATTAGTTTGTATTTTGATTTTCAACATATCATATAAAGTAGTGATAACATCTAAAGTTACTTACTTTTCCCCCACGGGTCGAATCAGCGGGAGTCTCTCACGAGGTATCGGTCGCTGAGGGAGGCTCGTGGGACCTCGCAAGTAGACGCTCGACGAACTAGAGGAAGCGGAACCCCCTGCTATCACCTCCTCCTCCTCGTCCTCGTGCGCCTCCTCGGCGTCCTCCTGAGGCACCTGCTCCTCATCCTCCTCCTCACGCGATTGGGCGGCAGGCGATGGCTCCCTCTTGCGGCTGCTCCTCCTCCTACTCTCCCCTGGTGCAGCGGTGCTTGTCCTTCGGTACAAGGACGTTAGCTTCCTCGTCCCACCGCCCACCATCTTTGTTCAATCACCTGCAATTAAAAAGAGTAAACCAATAAGCACAGATAAACAAGAGATTCTCGGGAGCAAAGCAAAGTTATCAACAAAATTATTAGAAGTTTTGCAAGGAGATAATATATATAGAACGAATTTGAGAATAGTCATGATAAACAAGAAGTACTTAGAAAGAGATGCAAAATAAATAAAACGTAATTACAAAATAAAATAGTATTAAAACATGGCTGGGGTTAGTAAGGTTCGAGGAATAATATCTATATCTATTCATTAAAAAAACTGATTCACTAACTTTGTCACTATTTAAACCCCATATGTTCTAACTGTATCAGCCCCGTGTTGCTCAATGGATCACAATTCGCAATTTCACATTACATATGCATATATAAGTATGATCAGTAGAAGCCAAATAACATCTCAGTCTTCATATGCCAAGGAAGGGCATCTACGGAACGATGAAGCACTAACAAATTAGAAAAAACCTAGCGCCCAGAGGAGGCTTACTAAAACCAACAATGCAACATTCAGGGGAAAAAAAACTACCCACCAACATGGATTAAGCTAACAGATACACTGACCAACGCTGACATAGCTACGAAAACGCTAAGCAAAGAAATATCCGAGACCTAAAGCTAGCTACAGCCCACACGGATCAGCAAATCATTTCTTTCCATCGATCAGTGCACCCTAGCAACCGCCTGGCATCGAGACTGTCAGCAATCGCGCGGGAGCGGCACGCACGCACGCACCGGGAGGATCTTGTCGGTGTGGGCCTCCCACGCGTCGGAGACGAGGCTGAGCAACCCCGGCTGCGTCGCCTGGCTCGCGCGGCCCCCCGCGGCCCCGCCGCCGCCGTCGTCGTCGGCGCCCGCGGAGGCGGCTTGTGGCAACGGCGGCTTGGCGAGGAGGATCTTGGGCGGCGGTGGGGGAGGCGGGTGCTGGTGGTGGCTGTGGTGGTGGGAGGCGGAGGAGGAGGAGCCCCGATCGCCGGCGAGCGGCGAAGGTCAGGCGGCCATGGCGTCTCGGGCGTGGCGGCGCTGGCGCGGGGCGCGGGCGTGCATGTGTGCGTTGTGTGTGGGCTGGCTGGGCCGGCAGGTTAAATCACCCCTTTGCCGAGTGCCCCAGATCTAGCACTCGGCAAAGGTTTTTTTTTACATCTTTGCCAAGTGCCACCTGGCCTGGCACTCGGCAAATAGGGTTTTTTAAAATTTTTTTGCCGAGTGCCTACGATCTGGCACCGGACTAGCTCTCGACAAAGAGGGTTTTTTTTAAATTTTTTTTAAAAAATTCTTTGCTGAGTGTCTTATCCTAACACTCGGCAAAGAGGTGATTTGCCGAGTGTTATTTTTTGGCACTCGACAAACCATATTTTTTTTTACTTTTGACTTTCAAACTTTTTCTGCAGTCCTCATACAATACCTGGTACTCCATGTTCCAATGTGGCACATTTCTCGGACTTTTTCTATATTTCTTTAATTTATTTCATTTAATTGAATTTTCTTGGATAATTCAAATTATAACAGCTAGTCATTCGAATAATGAAAAAGAATAAATGGAAAAATGATATTCATGTTATTTAGTGTAATGTGAGGCCGTATTCAGGAACAGACCACCAATTTCGAACATCTTGTTCACGAAACATGACCATGAACTTGCGGTCGAGTTGTTTTTAAATTCTATAAAAAGCAAACGAAGTCCAAAAATCATGAAACTTGTCTAAATGTCATGATATCATATGTGGACGCTGTGATAAAAATTTGAGAAGGTTTCGCGCAAGTTGTCACATACAGTTACCACCTCGTCGGTCTCTTCACGAAATCATGAAACTTCTTCGGAGATTCTTCGGTTTGTAAACACCGTACGTGACAACTTGCGCGGAACCTTCTCAAATTTTTATCACAGCCTTCACATATGATATCATGACATCTAGACAGGTTTCATGATTTTCGGACTTCGCTTGCTTTTTTATATAATTTAAAAACAACTCGACCGCAAGTTCGTGGTCATGTTTCGTAAAACAAGATGTTCAAATTGGTGGTCTGCTCTCGGATACGACCTCACATCATACTAAATAACATGAATATCATTTTTTCATTCATTTTTTTTCATTATTCGAATGACTAGTAGTTATAATTTGAATTATCCAAGAAAATTCAATTAAATGAAATAAATTAAAGAAATAAAGAAAAAGTCCAAGAAATGTGCCACATTGGAACATGGAGTACCAGGTATTGTATGAGGACTACAGAAAAAGTTTGGAGGTCAAAAGTGAAAAAAATATGGTTTGCCGAGTGTCGAAGATGACACTCGCAAATCACCTCTTTGTCGAAAGTCGAGAAGACACTTGGCAAGGGTTAACGGCGGTCGCCGCCATTAACGGCGGCGCCCCTTTGCCGAAAGTGTCGAGAATAACACTCGACAAAACTGGTTTTGCCGAGTGTTATTGTTTGCCGAAAGTGCTCGGTACTTTCGGCAAACCACCTATTTGCCGAAAGTGCTTTCACTCGTGCACTCGGCAAACACAACCTTTGCCGAAAGTGCCCGATAAAAAGCACTCGGCAAAAATCCTGTGACACTCGGCAAAGAAGCCGCCTCCGTAGTGTTGGATATGCATGGATGGAATGGAGCATACATGGATATCAAGGTTTGGTTTGGTGGATCACTGGGATCAGGAAATCTCTAGATAGGGAATATAGCACAAGATGCTGGATTTCCTAGTGTGTACTGATTTAAATTATTATCGATGCGTGTATTATCTCATACTCCATCGTTATTCAAAAATAAAGTCGTCTTGGACAACGAAACGGTCTCTAAAGCATAACTTTGACACCTTATTTTTATAAAACTATTTATCAAAAAGTGGTATATGTATATTTTTATGAAAGTATTTTTCAAGACAAATCTTTTCATATCATTTTCACATTTCCAAACTCAACAACTTAAAAGTTATTCATGATTTATATTCTCAATGTTTAATCCAAGACTTCTCCAAAACGACTTTATTTGTGAGTACGAAGGGAGTACTATCAAACGTCCTCGTGCATCAAGTGAACGCGTTTCAGCACATTGGCACCTAAACGTGGTGTGTGTTTCGACGTTTGAACAACTGTGTGTATATTAAATCACAAACACAGTTTGAATTTTGGTGGGAAATATACTAGAGCAAATCTTGGCGTGATATGTACCAGAGGCGGCTAGAGTACAACCATCTCTAAAAATAGATTTGTACAGACGGCTTCCATTCCCAACCGCATCCGTTGATCATATAAGTTTGGACCCTTTGTACTCTTACTATTTTTTTGCTACTGCATAATATAACTCAGACACTCACAACGCACGCACACTCACCCCTATAAATACATGCACGCAAACCATATCTCTATGAGCATCCTCGAGATTGACGAAGTCACTACAAGTGTCTCGCTTGCGACTAAAACGTCGCTTACCACTGAAAGCACAACGCCGTTAAATCCTGGAATATTCACTCCCACGGGAGTCGAATCCAGGACTTAAAGTGCTACTGACACTCTTATAACTAATAGGCTACAGGCACTTTCGCCCTTTGTACTTTATCTTATCCCCATGATCGTATAAGTTTGTAGCAAAGGCGAAGTATAATGCACTACATACCCATGCATGGACCATTTTAGATATATTATTTGAAGGTGACACGGTAGCTTGCCATTGCATCCAAAGTCTTCTTTGTAGTAGTAACGTGTTAGGGTATTGTCGTGTTTTTATTGATAATATACGAACCCCGACTTAATTAAGGAAGATGCAAAGAGTAGAACATACATGTATACATCGGGTGTCAATGAATAGAAGTTTGCTGCTATTTTAGTTTTATCATCAAGCTGCACTTATGCATACATTGTTGGAAAAAGCATACATTGTTGGAAAATGAGTTGAACCACATAGTGCACATATATCCCCTTGTGACCAATTAAGTCATGCTTAGACGCTTAGTACACACCACATATAAAGTGATATCAGTTTATTGCAAAGGGAAACTATATATGAGTCGTGCACTATACCCACCATGTACCATTTGAGATATTATTGGAAGGTGAGGGTGGTTGCCATTGCCACCCAACGATTACTTTGTACAGTAGTATAGTATAGCGCGTCCCGTGTGTTTCTTTGATAACAGCTACTCATATAAAATAAAACGTATGGACCCCAACTTAAGGAAGCTGCAAAGAGTAGAAAGTAGAAACCATATGTACCTCGGGTGTCAATGAATAATAGAAGTTCGCTGCTATTTCAATTTTGTCATCAAGCTGCATTTGTGCACATTATTGTTGGGAAATGACTATTTACAAATTGAACTTGATATCTAACGCATGTCATCATCCTTGGAACATCATATTCTCTACTAGGTGCTCTGCAAGTGGAACAAGGAATTTGGTATATGGAGAGGTGTAGCTATCAGTGATTTGAGTTCCACATTCGCATCTAATTTGTACAGTCACAGTTACTCACGTGTAATACCTGGAAGCATCAAGCATCCATAGGTGCGGTTTTCTTGTCGTGCAAAATGGGAGGCCCAAGAAAGGCCACCAGTAAGATAAGACGGCACAGGGCATATACATTCTGTTTAGTTACTCATAATTGATATTGGCCTTGAAAAATACAGCAATAGTACTACTTAACACGATTTTATAGTATTATATAGGTGGGTAAACAAATTTTGTCAAATTTGTGCAAGGCTTCGTCTATGTTACATTTTTTTAAGAAAGAAAAAATGGGTCGTGTATCTAGCATAAGCTTCCTCTCTGTATCCGAAGACGGAAGCATGGATGCTCTTTTTTTTCAGAGCTAATTGTTGTATGTTAAGAAAACATAGTTTCGCCCAAGAGAACACAGGGCTGGGTAGATTCCTCTCTTTATGTGTGTGATATATGCACTTCCTCCATCTTAAGTTCTAGATATCAGTCAAATTTTTAGAAAAACCGTATAAGTCGCTTTGACTTTTTTGGTTCATTAATTTTACTATGTATCTAGACATATTATTATATCTAGATACGTAGCAAAATGGATGTATCAAAAAAGTCAAATCGACTTATAATCACTACACCACAGCCCCAGAATGGCGATGCACCATTGGTCGCTATAGGTGGATACAGCGACGCACTATCGGTCGGTATAGATCTATGCCGACACTTAACTGCTGCCGCTGAAAGTGGCGTCGGGATTTGGTTATAGCGGCCGACATACTTTTAGCGACCGATAGTCTAACGAAATGCTGAAGCAATACCGACCAACAGGCTGATGGCATATAGTAGTTTTACCATCCAACAGTTCAAGGCTAAAGGGATTTATACCAACCAACAATCCAACGCATAGATCACATGACGCAAAAATACATTATTAATCTCACATTAACCAAATTACAGTATTATTTTAGACATGAAACATACAAGGTCACATTCAACATGAGACACAAAATCGAGTCACAATGACATAGCTTAGATTTCATTCATGCCAATTGGTACATGTAATAGTCATGCTGGGTTGCACACCTCATAGTAACATGAGACACCAAATTACAGTATTCTTCACAACACACAAGTCTGGCTTGCACACCTCACAGCTAACATGCCCAAGGAGTTCTTTACAAAATGTTACATCATCCAAAGCAACTAGCATCCATCCCCAAGCAGTTCTTTACAAAATGCTATATCATCCAAAGCAACTAGCATCCATCGATGTTTCATCTCCATCTTACAAAATGTTTGATCTGCTTGCTGACACAAAATAATCACGTTACATCTAGTGCCTTCCACCTGAAAAATCAAATCATATTTTTCAGTTCCAACTTGTCTTTGTAGTACTTTGTTCGGCACATGCAAAGGCTCCAATTGTGCTTCTAGTAAACCGTTAAACTTAACAAAAGCAGGCATCACCGATATATGTAAATAATGTAATTTATTACATTGCTTTTATATGCAATAGCTGTACTCTTCATGGCTTTATATCGCAGACAAAAACAAGCAGAAACTTTTCGAGGATTCACAGCTTTGGCATGGGTTCCCTTTTTCCTAATTCCGATGATTCAGGGTTATTAACTTAGTTCAGTGGGTGAAAGAGGAGAACAGCAAGGGGGAGTCAGCCTTCGAGACAGGGCTGGGACATAGGTAACATTTATGGTTACTGAAGCATCACAAATAGCAGTTTGATGAATGTAAAATTCAGAAAAAATAGCCCAACAAATACATTTAGATGGCAATGAATAAGAACAAGCAGTACCAAATTCTTTTGATAGTGTGTTGTATGCATAGCAGGGTGTGTTCAGCATCACAAATTGCAGCTTGGTATAAGTAAAATTCAGGAAAAATACATACCTGCAGTAGACTTGGATAAATGTGATGCCTTGATGACATTCAACTATTACAAATATCATTAATTAGAAACTTTGTTCACTTATCACATATATGAATAAAAGAAACAAAGGAAAGTTTAGTTTATTACTCGTTGTATGGCCACCTTGAATTGGCATTGACTTAGCATCACCAAAGTCTCAATGTCACCATAAGGGCGAGGTAGCATCAGTATCCCTTTTAATCACAACCTTCACAACAACTTCACAATATCGCTTTCCAAGAGGTCGGCCTCCTAGTACATTGGTTGGATTTGTTGAAATGATCGCTGCCTTAGCCACGCCTTTCCGCCAAAACAAGGTATATAATGTGACCTCCTTTCCAACCTAAACTGGTTTATGCACTTGTCAGCAAAAATTGAACAAATGTATAGAACTACAAGAACCGAAAGCAAGGTTATATTAAGAAAATTACAAGGTCAGCAGGTGAAACACGAGAATGTTTATTCTTCTTTCATGGGGCTACATTTTTATGGGACTAGTAGCGCTGCACTCCTGACGAAGATCAATTGATTTTCCTAGAGCACCGTGGCACGAGGGAGGCAGGAGCACGCTATGTAGATGGGGTAGGAGTAGGCTGCATGATGGAGAGGGAGCAGGCTACATGGACGGGTCTGCAGCTTCTGCTACCGACGGGCAAGCAGAGCTTCCTCTGTGAACGAGGCAATGAGTGCTACTACAGACAGACAGGCACGAGCAGCACGCACAGACAGGCAGCAGACAGAGACGCAAGCGCTTAGGAAGTTAGCATGCTGCTCAGATAGGCGGGCAGAGCACGCTATGCAGACGAGGCGACAACATGCGTAGATAGGGCAGCAGCACGCTGCACAGATAGGAAATTAGCATGCTGCTCAGATGGGGTAATATATGCAAAAACATCATCTTCGTCATAGTGGTCGCAATTTTCATTAATATCTGCAAAAACATCATCATCTTCAAATGGTTGAGCATGATGTGCCTCATCAACATGTTCTTCAGATCTTGGGCTCTACATAAACAACACAAGAGGGATAATATGTATTATTCACATGTCACCATATTATCCGGCATAGAAAAGATAGATTATTCAATCATGACTTAAGTAATTCAAAGTCTTGAAGTTCTTTACCACATGGTTTCGTGAATTAGAACCGTTGTGTGAGGCGATTTCCATATTTCTTCTTTCTTGCACTATCCTTGCCTCGTGTAGTTCCTCTTTCAATTCTTGTATGCGTCGTTCTAGAGAAGCTTTGTCACTTTTAACCTTTTTACGAGCTAGAACTTCCATTTGTAGCCTTGTAACACTTCAAACCAGGGGTACCAATATCTTGGGGAGTTGGTCCTAGACCCAAAGCACGAACACGCCCTCTTGGCTCCTTTTCTCCTGGCAAGCAACAAAGAAAGACATCACTTTGTTTGAATTGATCTTCTCATCAACTCTGGGTGGGCTTCAACAACTGATTTAAGTTTGTTCTAGCAAAATGGAATATGGATGTTTATACACTAGAGAGAGATATTAGATACTAAAATTATGTTATGGAAAAGTTACGGAAAAGAACTTACAATTATTGGCTCTGCTTGTTGGGATGGAACTCCATTTTTTCTTGTATGTGTTCTGATATAGATTTCATCTCTTCGAGGCACGCCTTGACTCTCTACACCCTAAAATTATTTTAATTCAATACTAAAACTGCAGCAAAATAATGCACTAAAATTGAATGCTAGAGATATTTTCTATACCATTTCATGCCTAGAACAAGCAAAGCTCTTGCTTCCTGATGTATGATGTATCCTCAACTTTGCACGATTAGCTTTGGATATTTCCATTCGAGCCTAGGATAGAAATTGTTAAATTCAGCAAATATATTGTAGTCCAAATATAAATATATAAAAATTTTACTTCTTACTCCAAATTTAGGAGAGGTCCGATTGCTCAATGAGGAACCTCCAATCAAGAGGGTTTAACTCTCTGTCACCATGTTTTCATTGCAATACCTCAATTGTTACCTTTTCATCAAAAAAATTCTTCTTTAAGGTTGCCTTAAAATCCTTCCATTTCCTTGCAGCAGTGACCAAAAACCAGTTTTTGGCAGCCTCATCAACGTCATAGAATTCCTAATTTTCCATCAATAGTAAATCAGTCCTTAGGGTAATAATCCAATACTCAGCATAAGAATGGAACAACCCACACTTCAGAGCAAATCAAGATGAAAAACAAAGACATGATGTGTGGCGATTTCAGCAATCAAGGTCCAAAGAATTGAAGAGGAAAAATACCTTTAAAGTATCCCACACTTGGTCTTTCTTTTTTCAACGTCAACAAGCCTCCATCCAACACCCAACCGATAATGTCTGTCTCACTAGAACGCCAATGGCACTAGAAAACTGTATAATTCTCTCAATAGGTGACCAATTTCATTGAGTATTATCTTGATCTTAGGCATGTTTGATGTTCTTGCAAATATGTTGTCCATCCTAGTGATGCTTCTTTTCCTCTTCTTTGGCGGACTATTATGAAGATCTCAGTAAACAATTTTAAATAAGAAGCATTAGTATAAAACATGTAAGATGACAAGATATTTGTGATGCAAACAAGTCACACTCTACAAGACCTTCATCGTCGCATAAAACATCTCCGGATGGTCGGTACTCGTGATCGTCTTCAATCTGCTCATTTGCATTTTCAAAGACGATTTCTTTGTGACCTACGCAGATTGTGACCTACTGATTCTTTGCGTCACTTGATTGTTGTGTTCTCTCTGAGAAAAGGCACATAATAGTAAAAATATTTGTTAAGAAATATGCAATGATTGTCGTAGTAAATAAAAGTCTATACAAAACCTTTGTTCTTTTACTAGGTTGAACATTCTCTTACTGAATCTGCTCATATACGAGGCGATTTAGAGCTTCAAGCTTACGGTTATTGATTTCAATCTGGTCATCTCGAAGTTGCTCATATGGATTGACAGGGACATCCTTATTATTTCTTTTTGGTCTTGACATGTTTTCTCCTATGAATGGACAAATAAATTAGCAATACTCACAGGAAAATAGTAGACACATTGTTTGACAAGACTTACTTTTTAGAACCTTTTTTAGACTTGTTTTGATCAACAATAATACCATCTATGTCTGTTCTAATAGAAGGGACAACCCCATTAACAATATCCACAGTCACATCGCGATTTAGATTAGGCAGGTACACAACTGGTGCATCATCATTATTTATGTCCTCATCCTCCAAATTATCAAAGTCAAACACATCTCTTTGGACTGACTGAACAGCAGCAACCCAGTCAGTATCAATTGCTTCAGGGACATAGTATACTTGAACTGCCTGTGATGCTAGAATGAAAGGCTCATCAGATATCTTTTCACCTGTATTGAATAAATGCCTAAAATTCACAGTTGTGGTCCCAAATTGATCCGTTTTTACCCATTTGTTTTGCACACGGTTGTCAACCCAATCACACTTGAAAAGCACCACATTTCCTTTGTGGTGATAGTTCAGTTCAAGAATTTCAGTTATAATACCATAATATGTCTTGCTTCCTATTATAATGTTATCATTATTGTCACTTTCAAAGCTTGATGACTCAGCAACTAGAGCAACCCCGCTATTTTGAATAGGTCTACCCTCATCATAGGACAGCGTGTGAAAGTTGAATCCATTTATGTTATAGCTACTATACTTATGTGCAAACATCATAGGCCCCTTTGCTAAATTTTTTATCTCATCTGGTGCTTCCTCTCCCATTTCTTCCACCTATGATTTTCAAACTATAATTAATATAAATGCCAAATCCACATTAACTAACTTGTGTTAAGTTTTATTATTACTTACATGCAACCTAAACCACTCATGAAAGGATTCATGATGCATGCGACTGATGTCCCGTCCATTTCGAATACCAATTGATGATAGATAGTGAGCATGCTTGCTGCAAGGTCCATCATTTTATCACTTTAGTATGCAGAGAAAACCCATCATGTGATGTAAAGTGTGACAATGGTTCTAGATAACTTACTCCAAGTAAGGCTATATATTGTCATAGTTGAACAAACCATATCTATGGGCTTGCAGCCATGTCTTGTGAAATATACTCACTATGCACTTTCCGGCCAATCCTCGACCAATGCTACGAAAGAAAGGAGTTGTACTACAATCTTCATTTCTAAATTGATGGCTAGTCCCATCATGTAAGTAGCGAGAACAAAGTGTAAGGCATTCTGTAAAATTAGACCACTCCATAATTGATCCCTCAGGGTGACTTTTTGTACGAACAGAACCCTTCAATCTCATCAGATACCTATACACATAAATAATAGGCACATTGATAATGTCATAAAACTAACAGGTACCTAATTTAGTTCAGTAGTATGCATAATTAAATTACCTCTCCACAGGCCACATACTGCGAAAATGAACTGGTCCAGCTATCTTTGCTTGAGAAGGAAGATGAACCATCAAGTGTACCATGATATCGAAAAAGGATGGAAGGAATATAGTTTCAAGAAGGCTCAAGGTTTCAGCTATTTCAACCTCTAAACTTTCCATATCACCTATTCGAATGACAGGGGAGGAAAGTTTCTTGAAAAAATTACATATATGGATCACTACAGCACTCACAATTTCTGGTAATATTTTTCTCACACAAAGTGGAAGCAAGTGTTGTAAAATAATGTGTCTCTCATGACTCTTAAGCCCAAATATCTTCCTCTCATTAACATGTACATTATGACATATATCAGATGCATAACCATGAGGAAACTTCACCCCTTTTAGTACTTTACAAAATAATTTGTTCTCATCAGGACTCATTGAGTATGGTGCTGGTGGTAAATAAAGTTGGTCTTCCACTTCAATAGGGTGGAGATCACTTCTAATACCAAGAACTTGAAGGTCCAAACGGGAATTCAAATTATCCTTGGACTTCCCATCTATGCCCATGAATGTATTAACTAAGCTTTCACTCACGTTTTCCCTATGTGCATGAAGTCAAAATTATGTTGCAACATCAAATCTTTCCAATATGGCAGTTCAAACCAAATAGATCTCCTTTTGAATATGACCAAAGGCTCTCCTTCCTTGCGTCTCTTGGTTGCTGGTTTCTTTCCAAAAGGATCCTTCCCAAAAACTGTAATAAGGTCTTTAGTGCACTCCAAAACCTCCTCCCTAGAAAGTGGAGTAGGTGCTGCCCTAAACTCAGTTTTACCACCAAATTTATTAGCATCAAACCTAAATGGGTGGTCTTCAGGTAGGAATCTACGATGACCCATATAACAAGTCTTGGTACCATTACCAAGTCTAAGTGAACATGTATAGCTGTGGCAATCAGGACATCCGGCTTCCCCGGATGTCACAGACCCGGACACATAGCCTAAACCTGGGAAGTCAGTAATAGTCCATAATACCGCTGCCTTCAACTGAAAGAACTCACCCTTCGAAGCATCATATGTTCTAACTCCCTTGGTAAACAGATCTAACAGATCTTGAACTAGTGGCTGATAATAGACATCCATATCACTACCAGGAGCATTTTTACTAGGAATCAACAAAGAAAGGATGAAATTTGATTTCTTCATGCACATTGAAGGTGGAAAGTTGTAGGGAATACAAATACCAGGTCAAACGCTATAGCTAACATTCATGGTTCTAAATGGATTAAAACCATCGGTGGCAAATGCTAGACGGATATTTCGACTATCTGCAGCAAAATCTGGATGTTTCTTATCAAAGTCTTGCCATAGTGGTGAATCTGCAGGATGCCTAAGCAGACCATCCTTTTTACGGTCTTCATCATGGCATCTCACTAGACTTGCTGTTTTAGAGGATAGAAATATCCGTTTTAGACATTTCTTTAGAAAGTAGCGGAGAACCTTTTTAGGAACCTTATATACATGTTTTCCAACTAGGCTCTTCCTTACTGATTTCCATCGAGAAGCCTTACATTTTGGACATGAATCCAACCCCTCGTTATCTTTCCAAACTAGAATGCAGTTGTTATCA
This sequence comes from Miscanthus lutarioriparius, assembly GCA_904845875.1. Classification (NCBI taxonomy): domain Eukaryota; kingdom Viridiplantae; phylum Streptophyta; class Magnoliopsida; order Poales; family Poaceae; genus Miscanthus; species Miscanthus lutarioriparius. The sequence continues at coordinate 94,176,682 of CAJGYO010000004.1, read as the reverse complement.
CAAGCATGAATACTAGTGTATCCGATTCCTATAGATTTCACCAATTTCTTAGCTTCATGAAAGTTTCTAGGCAGTGTCAAACCCTCAGGTAGTGCATCATTAAGTAGATCTAGTAGCAGGTTAAAACTCTTATCACTCCACCCTCCGAGGAGTTTGGTGTGGAGTAATCTAATTAGGAAACGCAGTTGTGTATATTTCTTGCAATTAGGGTATAACTCTTTGCTAATCTCTGCTACTAACTTCTGAATGGCAACTAGCTCCTCACAGGGTTCTAGGTCTGAATTGTTGTCATCAAAATCCTCTTTGTCATCTAAACCAGCAGCTAAGTCCCTAAGCAAATCAGAGATGTTATCATCTTCGTCAGTCTCCTCCATAAGTTCAACACCATCATAGTTTCCATGATTCAGAGAAGAGCTAACTTCTCCATGTAAGGTCCATGTTCTATACCCTTTTAGAAACCCATCACATATCAAATGCTCACGTACTTCACTTCCCTCCCTCCAAAATGAGTTAACACAATTTCTGCCGTGTTTTCTCGAAGTTTCAGGAATCGGGACGGTTGTGCTTGTCGACGGCCGCCGTGGTGCAAAATACTCCGTATGTGCGACAAGAAAAATTCGTGTTCCTACATTCCACAAACGAGCCGGTCAACGTATTTGAAACTTGACCATTATTATCTTTTTCATTATTTTTAAAAATGGTTATTTTTTAGCAAATACGGTTATAATTTTCTTTTAAAATGTTATAAATTGCCACAACTCATGCTATTTGGGGCTGCTATCCAACTACTGTAGTTGCAACGACGGCCAAATAGTCAGTTTGATCGGCTGCTACTTCACAGCCTAGCTACTGCAGCCAGCAAGAAGAGGCTCATGCAGATGCAGCCGATTTTGAGCATTTCAAATTCAAAAAGAATAGCAAGAATATAGAATAATTCCAAGATTACAATCACTATACATAGCAACACAGGAACAGCAAGGTGTTATTCCATTATTACAATCCCATTGCACTTTAGCATTCTCATAAATTTATATTGAATTGGACTCTTCCACTTGTTGCCATCGGGACATGATCTCAAAATTTACGTTTCCTTCGAGAGTTAATCTCAAGAGTATTCAAAATATCCTTCTTAGTAAAATATATGACTATATGAATTACCAGTATGTATATGTAACCTATTAGACTACTACAAACTCCCTTTGTCCACACAGTAATAAAACTATGAGATTTGTGCAAGTTAAAATAGTTTAATTTTTTACCAAATTTGTAGTGAATAGTATTAATATTTATGTCTCCAACTTAGATTTACCATGAAAATATATTTCATAATTAGTTTAATGGTACTTGTTTTGTATCATAAATGTTACTCCCTTTATTTCAAATTGTAAATTGTTTAGCTTTTCTAGGTATGTAGATTTTTTTGTTATGTATCTAAAGATATATTATGTTTAGATACATTTTTTTGCGAGGAATTATGTCTAGATACATATAAAAACTATGTCTGAGGAAGACTTAAAATTTGGAATGAAAGAAGTAGTATTTTTTTTTTATATAGCACTAGGAGTGATCAAATATTTAATCGCTTGGCTCTTTGAAAAATAAAAACTACTAAGTATATTCTTTTATGTACGGATGGAGTAATTAGGAAGATTAAATTGTGTGAAAACTGAACAAGGAAATTACGTCGATTGCATTCCTCAAACTTGCTGATCGGCAGCCTGAGTGTCTCGTTCCCGTGGCCTTGTGGCCAGTACTCCGACTCCGGTGTGGCAGACTGCCAGTCCCATTGCCATCCGTGTGTCCGTTCGAGCGTCCAAGGCCGCGGCGAGAGGAGAGGTGCCATTACGGACTGACGGTGATCAGCGAGGGTGACTTCTGTTGCAGTGTCGCGAGCATGCACGCGTCAGGGAACTGAAGCGATGCGACGGATCACGGACGGAGTGGGCCAGGAGGCCCAGGACAGGGCAGCAGAGTTCGCGCGAATGTTTCAAGTTTCCTGCTTGGGCTTTCGTCGGCTTTGGGCACTGGGAAGGCCATATTTGCTAATGGCCTATTGGGGGTTGCATACCTAGGTTTGGGCCTCTCCGTGGACTGGGCCCAAAGCAGTCGCACCCGGTGCACCTCCCCAGAGACGGGCCTGGTTGTGGCTTGCCATCCGGTTCCATTTGTTCCAATTTCTTCATGAGCCCACTAGGCCTAGTGCCCACAAATCACTCCAAGCCAACACTAGCAAGGCCCACGAGTTTAAGAATAGATCTACTGGCTAGCGTTGTCATTGGTGAATGGTGATTAGAGTCTATGAAATTGGTGGCCGGATCTTTGCGCAAAAAAAAAAGAGAACTTGATGGCTAGATCCATATGAATTTATTATGAGAATTTTTAGCCTTCATACTTTTTTTTCCTAACGAGGTCTCACATAGGGGTGACGTGGTGGGGTGCCTCTGCTAGGGGCGTCCAGCAATCCCGTTAGTAATATTATGATATGAATATATGACGCAACTAACGCCCGGACACCCGGCTTCAGTGGTGCGTCCGGACGAACCTAATCCACGTAACGTTTTGATTTCGACCGCGGCTCATCCTCCCGCCGCGCCCCACGGGACCACCTATCCGATATGAATAGAACGAGCACGCCCCTACGTCTGAAAACGAGCGCGCCCCTGCGTGCGGCCCGTCCACCGCTGCGCTGTCGTGCCTCGTCGCGTCGCCATCCCCCGTCGTGCCGCCATCCCCTGCACGCCCGTTGCCCGCCACGCCCTATCCCCACCGTGCTCCATCACCTTGCAACACGGAGCAATGCGAGATGCAAACATCAGAAGTATTACTTGTTTGCAACATTAGAACAAGTCTACTGCAACATCAGAACAAGGCGTCTGCAACAACAGAATAAAGCTACTGCAATGTGAGATGCAAGATCAGAAAAAGAGACTAATGCAACAAAGAAATATTACTTGTTGCAACATCAGAACAATGCTACTTCAACAACACAACAAAAGCGCAATGCGAGAAAGCAACATCAGGACAAAGACTAATGCAACAAAAAAATATTACTTGTTGCAACATTAGAACAAGGCTATTGTAATGCGAGATGCAACATAAGAAACAAAAAAAGAGACTAATGCAACAAAGAAATATTACTTATTACAACAGCAACACAAGGCTACTGCAACAGAGCTCGCTGGAACCCTAGCCACCGCCGCGTCCCTCAGATCCAGAGGAGGAGGAGGAGGAGGAGGAGGAGTGCTCAGATCCAGAGGGGAGGAGGTGGAGGAGGAGGAGGAGGGCTCAGATTCAGAGAAGAATCGACCTACCTCGTTGGAGCCACCACCATCATCCTCGTCTCCGGTGGGAGGAGCAGGAGCCGTGTCGCTGGGGCCACGGGGTACCAATGGAGTCGCGGGAGGGAGGGAGCGCCGGCGGGTGGACGGGGCGGCAGCGACTGGGCGTGGCATCCGTCCCGGTTGCGGGAGTGAGTGAGGAGAGGAACGGCTGCGAGAGTGAGCGAGGAGAGGATAAGGATGAGTGCGGGAGACAGTGTCTGATAGACGGCGTGCGGTAGGGGCGGGTCGGTTTGGCGCGGCTTTGGGTGCGTCCGTTCCTGTCCGGACGATCGTCATATATCATTATCGTCTGAATATATGATCCTTAATTTGTACTGCATCTTTATATATGGGTCTTTGATATGTATTTAGTTGAAATCTAAGTTCAAGTTGTATAAGGATTATATCTTCTTATTGTATCATTTCTGTGACATAGCGAATTCATATTTGGCTTTCATCTTTTGATCTTACTATATGATAGCCCGCGCGTTGGTCCGGGAATTTTATAGCACTATACATGATCACATAGGAAGAAATATTCCTTTCATTTTTTAACACTTTTAGCTTGAGATATTAATGGAAAACAATGATCCATCTTTAGTAAAGTTTGATCGAATACATATCTTGATGAACAAAATCCATGCATGTATCTTTTTCTTGAGTCTACAAAATCCATGTATCTGTAATATTGGTATGGTTTGAGACGACGATCATTCGTTGACAGGAAATCACTGTCACCATATTGCTTAGTAGCTTATGTGCAGGGAAAGGGATGATGAGCCTGGGGCAAATAAAGGACACAAGCTTAGCGCTGTCATCGTCATGTATTTCATTCTTCATTCAGTCAAACTCGAAGAGAAATGAAGGCAGACATCCAGATTATTGCATCCCCAGTCACAAGTATATCCATACATATTGTATTCATCAGATCGATAACCGTTCTAGCACGGGAGCCAACATATCGACTCCGAGCTTAACATAGTACACAATTACTACTTAATCAGATTGACCAAACTGCTGATCGATAATGGCGATGCCTACTGCTAAGTGCTTGCACGCACGCCATTTATTTGTTGGCCCTTATTGACGACGACTGGTGATGCTATTTGCCAGTAGTACTATCTCCTTAGGCGGACGCCGAGGCAGGAGCTAGCGCCGACGACGTAGTACTTCTTGATGGTGTCCTCGAGCTTCTCCGGATCGGCACCAACAAAGCTCTCGAGCGTCCCGCCGTTCCTGATGAAGAAGAAGGTCGGGTAGCTATGGATGTTGTACTTCTTAGCAACTTCCTGTACGTGTAGTGTAGAACAAGGAAACACAGCATGATCAGTACGACGGCGTAAGACGAAGTCGTTGGGTTGGGGTTGAAATCAAATGCAAGATTGGGTGAATCGATCGCCTATGTGTGGGGATTCTTCGGGACACTGCGCTCGCTCACCTCCAGTTCCTCAGTATTAACCTTGAGGAAGACAGCGGCAGGGTACTTCTTGGCGTACTCCGCGTACACCGGGGCTATCTCTTGGCAACCATGGCACCAGGAGGTCATGAAGTCGATGATCACCTGAGGGGCAGGTACGGTGAAAGAAACAGGTTGACAAATTAAGCTCAAAATGTTAGAGGCTGTAGAATTGTTGCAGGTGCAAAACGTCGACGCAGATCAGCTGTGCCATCACAGGAACAAGATGGTGATCGATCGGGGCCGCGCGCGTCCGTACCAGCTTGCCGGCCTCGTAGGCCTTGGCCATCTGGGCGTCGAACTCATCCTTGGTGTGGCACGCGATCACCGCCCCCTCTGCGGCCGCCATTCCTCTTCCTCTCTTCTTCCTCGCTGGGATCGAAAGCTAGCTTCTGATGCTGACCAAGGTTCCTCTCGGGGCCGGGGCTGCCTCGCAGAGATTGCGTTGGTGGTGGTGGTGGCTTCATCTGGGGCGCGTGCCTTGCGGCTTTTATAGGCGCAGCGACTGGGAGGTGGGAGGTGGGAGCCGGGAGGGGCGCAAGTGCGTGTCGGCCAGTTGGGTCGCGTCGGGGTCGGGGGAGCTTTGCCGGCGGGCGGCGCCCGGCGCGTCCCCGGCCCTGTGTTTGTTATTCTCCGACTCCGAGGTCTTCAACTCTCTGCTTGATACGGTGTTCCTGTCGCTCGGGACGCAGTCGCGCCTGTCTCGGCAGGGACCGAGGGACGGTGTGCACTTGTCGACGGTCGCCGTTCTGCAAAATCCTCCGTGCGATAGAAAAAAAATCGTACACCCTCTTTTCTAAATTATTATAAAATATTTTATCTTTTCTAGATATATAATTTTGCTATGTATTTAGCTATACACGATGTCTACTATATACATAGTAAAAACAATGTGTTTAGAAAGGTCAAAACGTTTTGTAATTTGAAATTGGAGTACTTCATAAGCTACAAATTAATTAAACCGTTTGAATCAAGTAGTCGGTGTACTGGAAAACTTAAACATTAATATCTTTTTGCATATTTTAATTAACTTTAAAAAAATAAATGTATGGTATTTTTTTTGCTAGTATGTCTAAATTTCCCGTTTAAACAGTTTAATAATATTATCTAAATTTCTATTTTTTATTTATGTATTAATGGTAATACTTTTGTTGTGATGTTCTTAGAAAAAATAACTACTGTCTTGATGTCCGTGACAATGTGATTGGGGAGTAAGAAATTACTTGTACTCCCCAATGTTTGTTTTTACATGTAACATTAGGTTTATCCTAAGTAAAATAATATTACCCTTTATTATAGTTTTACAATATACAAATTTATATTATGAAAGTATTCTCACAGTGAATCTAATTAAAAACATAGGTATGGTACGGTGAACCTATATATTTTTTAAATTAATGATAAAAAATATAAATATTTGACTTTGAACAAAACTAATATGACATGTAAATAAAACGGAGGGAGTATAAGTTATGTGCAGGTTAAGAACACTTTGTACTTTTACAAACATATAGTGTAAACAACATTTGTTATAGATTAGGCTGATAAGTCTTGAGATTGATGAAGCCATCAGTCCCCATGTGCTAAACACCCGAAGCTGCTTCTCAAAATCCTTTGTACTTTAACTTGACACATATCCTCATAGACGTATAAGGGCAGTCCCAATGGTGTATTGATGATGGTTTCTATCCTCATTAAATGACTTGCCACGTAGGCAAAACGCTGACATGGCAATGTAATTAATGAAGAAAGAGAGCAAAAATCATAGAAATGGTTTCCTCATGAAGAAATCAGGTCTACTCTTGACCCAATGCACTAAGAAACCATGAAATCGCCATTGGGGAGAAACCACCAGTTTCTAGGGAGCTCGTGTCGCACTCCCATTGAAGGAAGAAGATAGAGTTGGGAGAGAGAAAGAGAAAATAATTATTACTCATAGAAACCATGGGTTGGAAAACAATATTTTTTTAGTGCGGTATCCTATGTTATAAAAACTACTAGTTTCTTTCGTTGGGACTGCCCTAAGTTCGTAGCAAAGGGGAAGTATAGTATCGTCGTGCACTACCTATGTACCATTTCAGATATATTATTATTGGAAGGTGAGGATGGTTTTTGCCATTGCCACCCAAAGACTTCTTTGTAGTAACGTGTTATTGTCGTGTTTTTATTGATAATAATGTATAAACCCCGGCAAACTTAAGGAAGATGGAAAGAGTAGAGATCATACATATATACATCGAGTGCCAATGAATAGAGAAGTGTAAGCTGCTATTTTCATTTTATCATCAAGCTGCACTTGTCCATACATTGTCGGAAAAGGAATTGAACCATAGTCCACACATATTCCCTCATGACTAATTAAGCTATGCTTAGTACTCCCCACATGTAAAAGTGATATAATGTTTATTGCAAAGGGAAACTATATATATGAGCCGTGCACTATCCACCATGTACCATTTGAGATATTATTGGAAAGTAAGGGTGGTTGCCGCCATTGCACTCAACGATTTCTTTGTGCGTTAATTAGGGTATTGACGTGTTTCTATTGATAACTGCTACTCATATATAAAATAAAATGTATGAACCCCAACTAAGGAAGATGAAAATTAAAGAGTAGAAAGTAGAAACCATATATACCTCGGGTGTCAATGAATAATAGAAGTTCGCTGCTATTTCAATTTTGTCATCAAGCTGCATTTGTGCACATTATTGTTGGGAATAAATGACTACTTTACAAATTGAACTTGATATCTAACGCATGTCATCATCCTTGGAACATCATATTCTGCTGGTGCTCTGCAATTGGAACAAGGAATTTGGTATTTGGAGAGGTGTAGCTATCAGTGATCTGAGTTCCACATTCGCATCTAATTTGTACGATCACAGTTACTCGCATTTACATAATATCTGGAAGCATCAAGCATCCACTGGCGCGGTTTCTCTTATCGTGCAAAATGGGAGGCCCAAGAAAAGCCACCAGTAAGATACGACGGCACAGGGCATATGCACTCCATTTAGTTACTCGTAATCGATTTTGGCCTTGAAAAATACAGCAATAGTGTTCTACAAAGCACAATTTTATCATATTATAGGTGGATGTCACGCCTGATTTTAAGGATAAAATGGGATGTATAATCTTATGTACGCCCAGAGATCAGTCATACACGTAAGCCGATAAATTATAGATAGTACCATCACATGTGTTTATTACATCACGAATAATAAGACATAGTCTCGCATAAATATAGCGGAAGTATAAAGAAAAATCTCTTGCGGAAGCTCCATTTCACAGGGACGTCAACTGATTGACCACAAGTCTAGTAATTCTCAGGAAAGTCGTCATTACCATAGTCATCTGTTACCCATCCGGGATTTTTATCCAAATAATAAAAATAAACAAGCGTAAGTGATCATCTATTCCATAAGGGTCCAAGGCCGCTAGTGACCGTGAGCACGGCTGATATACCAGTTTTACACTCTGCAGAGGTTGTACACTTTCACTATGAGTCGTGATACCCATATGCCCGGGTTAATTACTCCCAAAACACTTCCAAGGTGAGCAGGCATGGTTCACTACGAAGCCTTTCAAAGTTTCGTCTAACAAGTTAGGGCCATTTGATTCACTTGGCAAACAGATATAGGACCCCCCTGTCGAATGTCACAATTCCATCACGGCTATACACATAAGAGTAGAGGCTGTCCTATACCCGATTCGGTAAGCCATTCTTACGCCATAAAGGTAACATCTAACAAGCTAGAAAAGGTCCTCATACTGAGCTAAAGCCAGAGCCATGTAGCCCTCACAACTATACTGTAAGTCCCGGATATTCGCTTACAGATAAGTCCTTAGAGAGAGGAATCTGAAGCATTTAGAAAGTAGCTAAACACTCTAGCCCCCTGTTTTCAAGTTGCTAAAAAGTCATATTTTAGTGTTTATTGCATATACCATTAGCCACGTTACAAGATCATGGTTTAATTGAGCACTAGCAAAGCTACCCAATGAATATCCCATGGGAGACAAGATATAAGTTCAATTATAGGAAATCACTATCAAGGTGACACATGCAACATGAATTAAATGTATTAAAGTTGATAGAAAACAAGGATGATCCCATGCTATACTTGCCTTGAACAAAGTGTTTCTGCTGATCCTGCTCATCAAAGTAGTACTCTTGATCACCCACGAATTCTCACCGTCTATACTCGATAATCACAGCAACATACAAGCATCCAAAAGCAATCATGCAAAGCAAATAATGACTATAGATTAGAACAGTACACCAACAGCATAAAATCAAGATGAAAAGTTTATAAAACGAATCTACATCCCGCTATGAACACACAGATGCGAAAATCACGAAAATCGGAGCTAAAACGAAAAAGTTATGAATTAAACAAGATTTCCTTTATTAAAATAATAGATTAAATCTAACCTCGAATTTGAAAAGTTAAAAATATACTTAACAGTAGTATGAATATGTAGATTACTCAATTACGAACCTAACGTAACTTGAACGGATCAAATTGGAGTTAAAACAAAGATTTTATGGCTAAAACAAGATTAGTGGCAAAACTGTAAATAGATGAAAACGAATTTAGGATCTAACCGAAGAAACTTCGTTTTCAAAAGAAGAAAACGTATTTTAGGAATACGCTTTGGACCGCGGGTTAACACATAGAAAACTTCAGGGGCTTGTTTGCAAAAAGGCCGGAAGAAGGGGTATGGTGAGATATGAGCCGTTGGATCTAATCTGGACGGCTCAGATTACACGAGGGAGAGAGAGAGCTGACCGGTCAGACGGAACTGTGCTGGCCGCGGCGGCTTCCATGGACGGCAGGGAAGAAACTCGTCGGTGCACATGGTTTGGGCCCTAGAGGCCACGATAGAGTAAACCAAGAGCTCAAGAAGCAATAGGTGGAGATGGCAAACTCTCCCAAGTAGTTTTCACGGTTGAAGATGGCACGAATGCGACGCGAGATGCGGCGAAGCGAACGGCGAAAACTACTTAGGTGAGTAGCGGCATGGAGTTGGGTGAGGTGGTTGCGGCTCCGAGGCTTGGGATGGGGAGGCACGGCCGTGGGCAGCTGGTATTTAATGTCCAGGGAACCTTGGGCTACATGACAAGGCGGCGAGGCATGGGCAGAGCGAAGTCGAGCGGCGGTGGCAGTGTCTAACGCTGATACGCACGGTAGGAAGAAGGCGCCGTTGATGCGTGGGGCCAAACTGTCAGTGACACACGAGGGGAAGAGGGGAACGGCGCGGGCGCGACTGCTTCTGGGTCGGCCAGTGGGATGGGCCGCGGGGAAAGCGGGCCACATGGGGATGGAGGTAAGGCCGAGCTGGCTAGTGAAGGGAGAGAAGGCCAAGCGGGAGCTAGGCTGCTCGGACCGAAAGCCGAGAAAGGAAGAAGAAGAAAATAAAATCATTTTTCCTATTTTTCTTAACATATTTTCAAATCCAATTTAAACTCAAATTCAAATTCTTTTGCAAATTTCAATCAAACCAAAGCATCATAAAATAAATATGCAGCAACATGTATACACATACATGTATATAGTCATATATTTGATTTTATTTTTAACAAAGTTATTATTTTTCTAAATTTAAATGCTCATAAAATGCATAATTAAATCATTTTCTCCTATTTTAAAACCAAGCAAATTTTAGGGTGTTACAATTCTACCCCCCTTAAAATGAATCTCATCCTCGAGATTCGGACTATGCTTATCAAAAAGCTACGGGTATATTTTCCTCAGATCCTCTTCTCTTTCCCAAGTATCCTCATCTTCTGTATACCGATTCCACTGAACCTTACACATCTTTATAATTTGGCTTCTCGTAACCCTTTCTGCTATCTCCAAAATCTTTACAGAAAATTCTTCATAGGTGAGATCTTCCTTAACTGTAAGATCCTCTAACGGTATCTGCTCCTTAGGTACACACAAACGCCTTTTTAATTGAGACACATGGAACACCTCATATACACCTGATAAACTCTCAGGCAATTCTAAGTGATAAGCTACTTCTCTATGTCTCTCTTTAATTTTAAAAGGTCCAATATACATTGGTTCTAACTTTTCTTTCATGCTAAACCTTCTCACACTTCTCATAGGCGATACTTTTAGGTAATCATAATCCCCTATTTCAAAAACCAATTCTCTTCTCCGAGTGTCAACATAACTCTTCTGTCGAGACTGTGCCACTCTCAAGTTATCTCTAATCATCCTTACTTGCTCTTCTACATCTCTTAAAACATCCAATCCGAACACTTGAGTTTCTCTTGTTTGATTCCAAAACAATGGGGTTCTATACTTTCGTCCATACAAAGCATAGAAAGGTGCCATATTGAGACTCTTCTGATAACTGTTGTTATATGAGAACTCTGCATAAGGCAAACTCTTGTCCCAACTTATACCGTACTTCAACGCACAAGCTCTGAACATGTCCTCTAAAATCTGATTAGTTCTCTCAGTTTGTCCATCTGTCTGAGGATGATATGCTGTACTAAAATTCAACTTTGTTCCCAATGAACTATGTACTTGCTGCCAAAAATGAGATATAAATTGAGTACCCCAATTAGACACAATTTTTTTGGGAACTCCATGTAGACACATTATCTTCTCTATATATAATTGGGCCAACTTCGGTCCTTTATAATAAGTCTCGATCGGTATAAAGTGAGCAACTTTAGTTAACCGATCCACTATCACCCATATTGAATCATAACCTCCCTAAGTGCGTGGTAACCCAACAATGAAATCCATACCAACTTCTTCCCACTTCCACTCAGGTATCTTCATTGGTTGTAATAATCCTGCAGGTCTTTGATGTTTCGCTTTAACCCTCTGACATGTATCACACAAAGCAACATATTCAGCCACATCCCTCTTAAGTCCATACCACCAATACTTCTCTTTCAGATCCAAATACATCTTGGTACTCTCGGGATGAATAGAGTAAGCAGACTCATGTGTCTCACAAAGAATTGCATCTCACATAGCCTTATTCTCAGTCACACATAGTCTTTTCCCAAACCACAGAGTTCCATTATCATCCATACAGAAACCTGTGCCTTACCAATCACTATGTTTTCCATGATTTCCTTTAACCTCTTATCCTGTAGCTGACCCTTGCGTATCTCTAGCTCCAATGTAGGCTCTATCACCAACTCTACTGCATTAGTGATGAAACCCAAGTTTAGTTGCTTAAGTTCAGCACACAACTCAGTTGACATAGATGCTACTTGCACCTCATTGGCATAACTCTTTCTGCTAAGAGCATCGGCAACAACATTCGCCTTTCTAGGATGATAGTGTACTTCTAGATCGTAATCCTTAATCAACTCCAACCATCGATGTTGTCTCATATTCAGATCTGTCTGAGTGAAAATGTACTTCAAACTCTTGTGATCAGTATAGATATCACTCTTACGTCCGATAAGATAGTGCCTCCATATTTTCAGAGCATGAACCACTGCTGCTAACTCCAAATCATGAGTAGGATAGTTTAGCTCATGCTTTCTCAACTGTCGGGATGCATAGGCCACTACTCTTCCTTCTTGCATAAGAACACATCCGAGACCTTGAAAAGATGCATCATAATAGATAGAAAAGTTCTTGCTCAAATCTAGCAAAACCAATACTGGGGCTGTAGTCAATCTTTTCTTCAATTCCTCAAAGTTAGCCTAGCACTTCTCAGACCACACAAACTTAGCAATTTTCTCCAACAGAGCTGTCATAGGCTTGACAAGTTTAGAAAACCCTTCTATGAACCTTCTGTAATATCCAGCCAATCCTAAGAAACTACGAATCTCTCCCACATTAGTTGGTGGCTTCTAGTTTAGCACATCTCTCACCTTGCTTGGATGTACTGATATTCCACCATTAGAGACAACATGGCCTAGGAAAGAAACTTCCTTCAACCAAAACTCACACTTGCTTCGCTTAGCGTACAACTTGTGTTCCCTGAGCTTTTGCAAGACCAACCTTAGATGTTCAACGCGCCCTTCTTCCGTTTTGGAGAATACCAATGTATCATTGATAAATACCACCACAAACTTATCCAAAAACTCCATGAACACCTTATTCATCAAGTACATAAAGTATGTAGGTGCATTGGTCAAACCAAAGGACATAACGGTGTACTCATACAAACCATACCTCGTAGTAAAAGCTATCTTAGGTATGTTAGTTGCATGAATCTTTAGCTGATGATAACCAGAACGAAGATCAATCTTAGAGAAAACACAAGCACCTCTCAATTGATCAAACATGTCATCAATTCTAGGTAGCGGGTACTTGTTCTTGATAGTAACCTCATTTAGTGACCGATAATCAACACACATCCTCTAGGTACCGTCCTTCTTGTCAACAAATATAACCGGTGCTCCCCAAGGTGATGAACTAGGATGAATGAAATCTTTCTCCTGTAACTCCTTTATTTGTTTCTTAAGTTCCTCTAGTTCGTTAACCCCCATTCTATATGGACGCCTAGCTATAGGTGCAGTTCTAGGTAATAATTCAATAATAAACTCAATGTCACGGTCAGGTGGCATACCGGGCAAGTCATCGGGGAACATCCGAAAACTCATCCACTACTGGGTCCTCCTTGTTAACGCGATCATCAAGCTAGTTCACTGTGGCTGTCGGCTGTGCTTGTACTACAACATCGACACTGATTCTGTCCCCATTCGGTGTGGTCACAACAACTACCTTCTCCTGACACTGAATTACTCCCCGGTTTTGCTTCATCCAATTCATACCTAGAATCATATCAATGCCAGATGTTCTCAACACAATGGGGCTCACTTTGAACTCTACCCCCTTAAAGATAGACTAGTTGGAAGACAACGATAAGAAACTTGCATACTACCTCCTGGTAGTTGACTAGTATAGGATTTTTCATGGCACATAAGGGTATGCTATGCGTTCTAACAAATACTTGTGATATGAAAGAATGTGAAGCTCCAGAATAAAAAAGAACAGTGGCAGGAGTGGAATTAACATCAAACGTACCTAGCATGACTTCTGGTTCCGCAAGCGCCGTCTCTGTAGACACATGATTCACCTTTCCTGTATTGGGCGCTGGCTTCTGAGGCGTTCCTTGTGGATTACTGTGCTGACCCTGGGGTGTTAGCTGATTCTGCTTCCTGGGACAATGGTTAGCATGATGCCCAACTTCTCCACAATGATAGCATACATTAGGGGTGCTAGGTGCACTGGTCTTCATGGGAGTATTGTTAGGCGCTCTCTGTCGTGGTGTCTACTGGCCACTCTGCTACTGGGGACGTTGATTGCCATTCTGCTACTGGTACGGTGGACGCTGCTGGTTTGGGTTGTGATTCCATTGATTAGGTGGCCCCGGGTACCTCTGCTGGAAGCTTTGCTGAGGATTGGTGCGCAGACGAGTGTTGCTTCCAGAGACCTGTCCCTGAAGCCTCCTCTTCTTAGCCTCCATCTCTTTTCGCTTATTGTCAATCACAATAGCGCGGTTCACCAGCGTCTGGAAATTGGGGTATGTATTGGACATAAGCTGGACTTGCAGACCATCATACAGACCCTTGAGAAAGCAGCATTGCTTATCAGCATCATCAGCCACCTCATTTAGAGCGTAATGTGATAACTGAGCAAATTTGTCATGATACTCAGCTACAGACATAGATCCCTATTTCAAAGCCCTGAATTCCTACTGCTTCAGCTCTATCAATCCTTTAGGTATATGATAGGATCTAAAATTCTCTCTAAATTCCTACCAGGTGATAGGAGGAGCATTAGTGGGACATCCATACTCAAATGCCTCCCTGAAAGGACCTAGGATGCTGCCTAGAGGGGGGGGTGAATAGGCGTTTCTGAAAATTAACACCTTTAAGTACGGAAACAATTAGTAAACTCCAAATAAGAGTAATACCACCCCTCACAAGTTAGCCACAGAGTATGTAAAAGATACTAAATAAATCTAGGGAGCCATACACCTACAACCAAAGAGTTAAATCAAAATACAATTAAGTTTTGCACAGGCACCAATACCGGATGTGTCCGTGTCCGGTATACACGTGTTCAGTGGAACGGCCCCAAACTTTCTCCTTTCGATTTCAATCTTCAATCCAAGCTATAGGTACCTACTAGAAATGATATGATATACAGAGAACCTGAAGAAGAGCTAAAGCAACACAAATATCAAAAGAAATGCAAATTGAGACACGATATTTGTTTTACTGAAGTTCGGACTCGGTTGAGTCCTACTCTCCATTGAGGGGGCTACGAGCGACCCAACGAAGGTCAGCCCTAGAGGGCACCACGAAGGTCACTCTAGCCAGAGTCTTTTTTGACTCCTTTTCCTCCTTCCACTAGTTGATTCCTTCCCTTGCGGCAGCGGAATCGATCGTTACAAACTTTCCGAGGCACACCACAATCTCTTGGGTGCTCTCCGGTGATGCCTAGCTATCTAGGACCGAAGAGTCCAAGAGTAACAAATGCAAATCACAAGATTGACAATATGCACAAGTGCTCAAGTGGTGGCTTGCTCTCTTTTTCGAATTCTCTCTCAGCCCACAAAAGGATTTGGCAATTTGGATGAATCACTCACTAAGAGAGGGTTGGAGAGTGTTTGCAAGGCTCAAAAACATGCTAGAGGATCAGCAGAATCATTAGTCTCCAAAGGTGGAGGCTTGGAGGTATTTATAGCCTCCTTGGAAAAACTAGTCGTTTTCTAGCCGTTGCCATAGTATACCGGACACGTCCGGTATGACTTGCACTATGCCAATGGTCACTGAGTTAAAGTATGCGAGGTGTCAAAATTCACGACGCTTTCCGAGACTTCCGACTGCCGGAACTCCCGACCAACTCAAGTCAGAACTCCCGACCCTTAGCTCATTTGAAAACTAGCCGTTGGGCTCTGGTCGGCCATACCAGACACGTCCGATATGAATACCGGACACGTCCGGTATGACCAGGACAGTGAACTCTCAAGTCAGTAAGGTGTCGGGACTCCTGATGCTTTCCTAGACTTCTGACCCTCGGAACTCCCGACACATGTCAGGACTTCCGACACACAACTCTTTCATAACTACAGAGACAGAAAAGTGCACACCCCAAATACCGGACACATCCGGTGTGCATACCTGACACGTCTAGTGTGCACGGGTACGGTGTAGAGAGTTAGAATCTCTTGTCTCTTTCACTCAAACCTCACATAGGTTGGCTTGAGCACTTATGAATAATCATCTATCAATATGATGCATCCCTCTTAATAGTACGACGTTCCTATAAACTCAAGATTAAAAGGAAAAACGAGATTATACCGTTTGAGTTGATTTCTTTCGAATTGATGCCGTCTCTTTCAATCTTCATCAAGTGAGGGTGCCAACATGTCGATATTAATCTTTTTACTTGAGCATAGCCATCTTGAGCACGTGACTTGATTCCATTCATCAAATATGAATAACTCCAAATGCATCAAGTCACTTCCATCAACTTGTCTAATATAGATTTGATCCTCCACATCAATATGACCTTCATAGCTTGATTAGTACCTCAACTAAATGAAAGTACTTCCTTCTTCACCCAAGCTAGGTTCTTCAGCCGCCAAGCCGTCGCTTGCCCATCACCCTTGCTTAGTACCTCGAAGCCTTTCCCTGCTATCTTCACCATGTCAAGCCATCAAGTCACACCTTGTGTTGAATCATACAATGAATTCCATAGAACACCATCAATCATTGATATCCGACCATAATTAAGACTTTGCATGAATTATATTTGCATTATTGTCTTGTGCTTGAACTAGACTGCTTATACAACAACACATCATTTTGGCTTCATTAAACATCTGTGAGATAACCAATTTCCTGTTTCACACTTAGAGAAAATGTTAGATCTTTAATCATGTTGTCATTAAATCATCCAAAATCCACTAAAGAGCTAGATGCACTTTCACTCCCACCAGTCTTGAGCTTCTCCCTAGAGTTGTCATGACGCGTACAACACCTTTTGCTGGTCGTCGCACTGCGCTATGTTGAGTTGCTTTTCCAGTGCACGAAGCCAATCATCTGCTTCTAGTGGATCAGTGGCATGTGAAAACACCGGGGGCGGCCCTTCAAGAATTCACCACGCTTATCATGCGGTGCTCCACCAATTGGTTGATTCTGCTGATTGTGCACCAGAGCTTACATAAGCTATGTCTGTACTGCCAGAAGCTGCTCAATAGTGGGTGGCGGCGGCGGTGGTGGATGTGGGGGAACACCTTCATGACCTCAGCCTCTTCCTCTTTTAGACATCTGACATGCAACACAAATATTCAAAATTTAGAGATTTCAAAGTTATATGCACTTATAGAGATATATAATACATTCTAAAAATTTTCTGAACGATTTCCAACATTAGCAGCTCGGTAAAACAGTCATATCTCGCATTCCAGACATCCAGAAGAGGCGTGCTTTACATGGTTGCAAAGCTTAAGAAATTATCTACAACTTTTATTCAGATCACATGCCTAGATTCTGTCGTTAGGTTAATAGAACACAACCGAAACTGTTCTAGATTCTAGACTGCGTAGAAACTTCAATTTGAAACAGCTATATCTCTCAAATCAGATCAGATATAGGGGTGATTCCGGAGGCATTAGAAAGATATTTAAGTCTAGTTATTCTCATAAAAATTTCATAATTTGTGGTTGAGTAGATTTAGATTGGCATTGAGATAAGGGAAGACTGCTCTGAAAAATAGACCCGAGAGAACAAGATGTACCAAACCTAACTATTTATTTATGGACTCAAACTTTAATATTCTTAACTATGGAACTTGCGGACATGCCCACAAAGTTCTAGCACTCATTACAAAAATCCAACTCACACATAAACATAATAATAAATCAACTAGACACACCAAAGTTCACACCACACTACTAGACTCGACTTGACTCAACTTGACCCATGCTACTAACGTCTTATTACATAGAAAGGAACTCCAACACCTATGGACGAGGTTTATGGGGAAGCTTCTCATAAATCCTTGGCAGGCTGAGGCACTCCCTTTGGTCATCTATCACTCGTTGGTACCTCTTAAGAGTCTCATGCTGTACCTTCAACTGATCTTCCAGTCGCCGAATCTTCCCTACTAACTCACATCCAAAATGTACCATCACTTGAGTAGTTGGATCCGTGCCCTGAGGGTCCATCATTGCCCACTCCAATTCAGGGTGTTGGCGAGGGAGGAATCGATATTGGTCCTCCTTCATATCCTCAGAACGGCGACCACGGAGACCCATGCAGGCTTCAGCGGCTGCATCTTCTATGCCATCTTCCATGGTGGCACGATGAGCATGATGCGAATAGCTTGCGTCCAGCTGATATGCTTCCTTCTCTTCATCCCTAATGGAGATGCATGCCCTAGTCTTCCAATATGTGTCCTCCAGAGGGTGCGTATGTTCTTCATAGACATACTCCACAGCTGCGTCCCAATCAGCATAGTAGGTCTGAAGAATCCCCATAAGTCAGTGGTGCGAAATGGAGGATTCACACCCCGGCTTGTACCAGATCTTTATAGTCCATCCCATGGCAGGGGTAGGCTGATCTTCTTGAACGGCGGCCTCCTCCTCCTCCTCATCAGACAATACAACGACCCCCACTTCTTCGGGTTCTTCTTCGGGCTCTTCGTAGAATGGCTCAGGCATAGGTGTTGGTGAGTCAACTTCTTGCTCCTGGGGTTCCTCCTCCTCACGTGGCTCCATGGACTCATACAAGCCACGAGGCGGGTAGTAGCCTCCGATGCTGATGCGAGCGGTCTTATTGTCACGAGGCATCTACAGAATTAGATTTAGTTAGATTAGAAGCAATAATTTTCATAACAGAGTGAGGCAAAAGAAGCATAAAATTTAGCAAATAACCAGAGTGAGATGGGAAGCATGAAATGAGTGAAGCAAAAGAGGCTAAAACGACCATTGCTAACTAAGCTTGCGTCCTACAGTCAACACGGCTCTGATACCAATCTGTCACACCCGATTTTAAGGATAAAATGGGATGCATAATCTTATATGCGCCCAGAGATCAGTCACACACATAAGCCGACAAATTATAGATAGTACCATCACAAGTATTTATTACATCATGAATAATAAGACATAGTCTCGCATAAATATAGCGGAAGTATAAAGAAAAATCTCTCGCGGAAGCTCCATATCACAGGGACGTCAACTGGTTAACCACAAGTCTAGTAATCCTCAGGAAAGTCGTCATTACCATAGCCATCTGTTACCCATCCGGGATTTTTATCCAAATAATGAAAATAAACAAGCGTAAGTACGTGTCGTACTCAACAAGTGTAATATGGGGTTCATGAGGCTCAAAAGGATTGACATAGGTTTAACAACATTCAGCTTTTAGTTGTCATAATTTTAGCATAAGAGTAGCAACAAGTTATTTTAATCCCATAGTAAGCACATGATCAATGTAAACAAGAATAATAAATAGTATAAATGGATAATTCTTAGTGATCATCTATTGCATAAGGGTCCAAGGCCGCTCGTGACCGTGAGCACGGTTGATATACCAATTTTACACTCTGCAGAGGTTGTACACTTTCACTGTGAGTCGTGATACCCATATGCCCCGGTTAATTACTCCCAAAACACTTCCAAGGTGAGCAGGCATGGTTCACTATGAAGCCTTTCAAAGGTTCGTCTAACAAGTTAGGGCCATTAGATTTACTCATCAAACAGATATAGGAATCCCCTGTCGAATGGCACAATTCCATCACGGCTATACACATAAGAGTAGAGGCTGTCCTATACCGGATTCGGCAAGCCATTCTTACGCCATAAAGGTAACATATAACAAGCTAGAAAAGGTCCTCATACTGAGCTAAAGCCAGAGCCATGTAGCCCTCACAACTATACTATAAGTCCCGGATGTTCGCTTACAGATAAGTCCTTAGAGAGAGGAATCTGAAGTATTTAGAAAGTAACTAAACACTCTAGCCCTCTGTTTCCAAGTTGCTAAAAAGTCATATTTTAGTGTTTATTGCATATACCATTAGTCAAGTTACAAGATCATGGTTTAGTTGAGCACTAGTAAAGCTACCCAATGAATATCCCATGGGAGACAAGGTATAAGTTTAATTCTAGGAAATCCCTATCAAGATGACACATGCAACATGAATTAAATGTATTAAAGTTGATAGGAAACAAGGATGATCCCATGCTATACTTGTCTTGAACAAAATGTTCATGCTGATCCTGGTCGTCAAAGTAGTACTCTTGATCACCCACGAATTACTCACCGTCTATACTCGATAATCACAGCAACATACAAGCATCTAGAAGCAATCATGCAAAGCAAACAATGACTATAGATTAGAATAGTACACCAACAGCATAAAATCAAGATGAAATGTTTGTAAAATGAATCTACATCCCGCAATGAACACACAGACGCGAAGATCACAAAAATCAGAGCTAAAACGAAAAAGTTATGAATTAAACAAGATTTCCTTTATTAAAACAATAGATTAAATCTAACCTTGAATTTGAAAAGTTGAAAATATACTTAACAGTAGTATGAACATGTAGATTACTCATTTACGAATCTAATGCAACTTGAATGGTTCAAATCGGAGTTAAAACGAAGATTTTATGGTTAAAACAAGATGAGTGGCAAAACTGTAAATAGATGAAAACGAATTTTGGATCTAACCGAAGAAACTACTCTTTCAAAAGAAGAAAACGTATTTTAGGAATACACTTTGGACCACGGGTTAACACATAGAAAACTTCAGGGGCTTGTTTGCAAAAAGGCCGGCCGAAGGGGTATGGTGAGATATGAGCTGTTGGATCTAATCTGCACGGCTCAGATTACACGAGGGAGAGAGAGAGAGCGGACCGGTCAGCCGGAACAGTGCTGGCCGCGGCGGCTTCCATGAATGGCGACGAAGAAACTCATCGGCGCACATGGTTAGGGCCCTAGAGGCCACGACAGAGTAAACCAAGAGCTCGGGAAGTAAGAGGAGGAGATGGCGAACTCACCCAGGTAGTTTTCGCGGTCGGAGACGGCACGGAGGTGACGTGAGATGCGGCGGAGCGTACGGCCAAAACTACTTGGGTGAGTAGCGGCGCGGAGTCGGGCGAGGTGGCTGCGGCTCCGTGGCTTGGGATGGGGAGGCACGGCCGTGGGCAGCTAGTATTTAATGTCCGGGGAACCTTGGGCTACATGACAAGGCGGCGAGGCTTGAGCGGAGCGGAGTCGGGCGGCGGCGGCAGTGTCCGATGTGGATACGCGCGGGAGGAAGAAGGCGCCGCTGACGCGTGGGCCTGGACTGTCAGCGACACACGCGGAGAAGAGGGGAACGGCGCGGGCGCAGCTGCTGCCGGGCTGGCCAGCGGGATGGGCCGCGGGGAAAGCGGGCCACACGGGGATGGAGGTAAGGCCGAGCTGGCTAGTGAAGGGAGAGAAGGCCGAGCGGGAGTTGGGCTGCTCGGGCCGAAAGCCGAGAAAGGAAGAAGAAGAAAATAAAATCCTTTTTTCTATTTTTCTTGACACATTTTCAAATCCAATTTAAACTCAAATTCAAATTCTTTTGCAAATTTCAATCAAACCAAAGCATCACAAAATAAATATGCAGCAACATGTATGCACATACATGTATGTTGTCCTATATTTGATATTATTTTTAACAAAGTTATTATTTTTCTAAATTTAAATGCTCACAAAATGCATAATTAAACCATTTTCTCCTATTTTAAAACCATGCAAATTTTAGAGTGTTACAGTGGGTAACAAATTCTGTCAAAATTGTGCAAGGATTCATCAATGTTACATTTTAAAAAGAAAAAATGGATTCTATATCTAGCATTAGCTTCCTCTGTATTCGAAGACGAGCTACTTGCATGATAAGAAGACACAGTTTCGCCCAAGAGAACACAAGGCCTAGTAGATGCCTATGTTTACGTGTGCCATACATGGAAATTCATGGTCGGTTCTTCAACTTGACTGGGGATGTCTCTTAGTTCCTCTACTCTTAAAATGTTATTTCTAGGTTTATGAACTTGTAGATATCATCGAGATCCAAACAGCTCCTACTGCTCTGTACGCTAACGTGGCATGCTGGCTGTGCATTGACGTGACCCCTACATATAAGGTCGGTTCTTCAACTTGGCAAGGGGTGTCACCTAGGTAGGTCTATCTACTCTCAAATGTTATTTCTAGGTCTATGAACTTGGCTTTGTGTATTATCTAGGTCCAAATGGGTCTTAACCTGCTATGTACGCTGACGTGGCACGTTGACTGTGCATTGACATGACCCCTACATGTAAGGCCGGTCTTTCAACTTGGCAATGGATATTTTAGCACATATGTAGTTTATATTTCATAACAATACAGATGGATATCTAGATGCAAATTAAAGGGGTTATTTATATATTTTTTTATAGCAACATATGTGCTAATTTAAATGAGAACTTAAGGGTTATCGTATTATCTTTTATAAATTATAATCAAAGAGGTGAGTTATTTAAATACAAAATTAGGATTTATTTTTAAATTATCTTTCATGATGGCAAATGTGAATAATATAGATGCAAATTTAATATGTTAATTTAAATTTTCTTTTATAATGGCTAAAGTGGGTATTTAGACGCAATTTTATATGATTATTTTATTTATTTTTCATAATGGCATAAAGTGGTGGTAATTGTTAAAAAATAGATCCAATGGTTATTATTAACAATAATTGTTAGAGTCTAGTAAATTAATGACCAGATGCTTATAAATATACGAGAGTTTTTAAGATTTTTTTTTTCTTAACACGTATCGTGAGGATTAATGTTACATTAGAGCCGCCAATTAATAATAGTAAGTAGATTGTCATCATCATGTATTTCATTCAGTCATAATAATGAAGGCAGAGATGCATCCGGATTGCAACCCCAGTCAGAAAGTGTCCATACATATATACTGTATTCATCAGATGGATCGATAAGACAACCGGTCCAGCACGGGATCGACTCCGAGCTGAACAAAGTACACAATCACTTAGACCAAACTGCATGCTGATCGATGATGGCGGTGCCTATACTGCTGCTAAGTGCTAGCTAGTTAGCACACCATTATTGATTTGTTGGCCCTTATTGACGAGACTGGTGATGCTATATATTTGCTGGATTATACATGTACGTCGTCCTTAGGAGGACGCCGAGGCAGGAGTGCCGATGTACTTCTTGATGGCGTCCAGGATCTCATCCTTCTCGGGACCTTCAATGGTCTCGAGCGTCTCGCCGTTCTTGATGAAGACGAAGGTCGGCATCCCGTCGATCTTGTAGAAGTCAGCAACTTCCTGTCGAACCATCGAGGAAACAGCATGATCAGTACATGCATGGGCGGGGTTGAAATCAAACGCACATGCATGCATGCATCATACCAGTACCAATATATATATTGTGGGAGTTTCGGACGACACCACCGTCGCTCACCTTGAGTTCGAAAACATTAACCTCGAGGAAGACAGCGCTAGGGAACTTCTTGGCCCACTCCGCGTACACCGGGGCAATCTCTAGGCAAAAAGGGCACGAGGGGGACATGAAGTCGATGATCACCTGATGATAAGGGGTAGGCCGGTGAGACAGGTTGATAAAGCTCAATGTCAGAGGCTGTAGAATTGTTGCATCACAAGAACAAGAACTCATCATCATTGTCGGGGAAAAAAAAGAACAAGAACTCATCCTAATCGTTGAACAGACAGCATACCATGCATGGATTCATGCATGGGAACCTTGCATACATGTAGTATATTGGCTGCTAACCCTCACACTGGACGCGCATGCATGATTCATGTCACAATTGCCGCCTCCAGTTGACCAGTCAGTCAAAATTAAGTTACCGCAAGCTCAGACTGATTTCATTTCGATCTGGCAATAATCCCAACACGCGCCCAAACGCGAGCACCTTCGATGCAATTCAGAACAAATTTGGAAACCATAGACGAATCGTGGAAACCTGAACAGAGCTTTTGCAATTTCGGAAACCAGAGAGACGAATTGAGGAAACCTGAACAGCTTTTCCCAAACAACAATATATCACGGGATGCAGATGGCGTACCAGCTTGCCGGCCTCCTTGCCCTTGGCCATCTGGGCGTCGAACTCATCCTTGGTGTGGCACGCGATCACGGCCCCCTGCGCGGCTGCCATTCCTCTCCCTCTCTTCTTCCGATCCCCGCTCCCCGGTGGGATCAAAAGCTAGCTTCTGATGCTGACTGAGAACTGAGGTTTCTCTCGGGGCCGGGATGGCTTGCGGAGATTATTGCGTTGGTGGCTTCATGTGGGGCGCGTGCCTTGCGGGTTTTATAGGCGCAGCGACTGGGAGTGGGAGGGGGCGAGCGAGTACGTGTTGGCGCCTGTTGGGTCGCGGCGGGGGAGCTTTGGCGGCGGTCTTCAACTCTCTGCTTGACACGGTGTGCCTGTCGAATTCTTTTAGCGTGTGCTTGGTTGGTTGGATATGCATGGATGGAACGGAGCATACATGGATATCAAGTGTTTGGTTTCGTGGATCGGTGGGATCAGGAAATCTCTAGATAGGGAATATAGCACAAGATGCTGGATTTCCTAGTGTGTACTGACTTAAATTATTATCGACGCGTGTATTATCTCATACTCCCTCATTATTCAAAAATAAAGTCGTCTTGACAGCGAAACGGTCTCTAAAGCATAACTTTGACTTCTTATTTTTATAAAACTATTTATCAAAAAGTGGTATATGTATATTTTTATGAAAGTATTTTTCAAGACAAATCTTTTTATATGATTTTCACATTTTCAAACTCAACAACTTAAAAGTTATTCATGATTTATATTCTCAATGTTTGACCCAAGCCTTGTCCAAAACAACTTTATTTGTGAGTACGAAGGGAGTACTATCAAACGTCCTCGTGCATCCAAGTGAATGCGTTTCAGTACATTGGCACCCAAACGTGGTGTGTGTTTGGACGTTTGAACAACTGTATGTATATTAAATCACAAACACAGTTTGAATTTTGGTGGGAAATATACTAGAGCAAATCTTGGCGTGAAATGTACCAGAGGCGGCTAGAGTACAACCATCTCTAAAAATAGATTTGTAGAGACGGCTTCCATTTCCAACCGCATCTGTTGATTGATCGTATAAGTTTGGACCCTTTGTACTTTAACTATTTGTTTTGCTACTGCACAATATAACTTAGACACTCAAAACGCACGCACACTCACCCCTATGAATGCATGCACGCAAACCCTACCTCTATGAGCATCCTCGAGATTGACGAAGTCATCACAAGTGCCTCGCTTGCGACGAAAACGTTGCTTACCACTGAAAGCACAACGCCGTTAAATCCTAGAATATTCACTCCCACGGGAGTCGAATCCAGGACTTAAAGTGCTACTGAGACTCTTATAACTAATAGGCTACAGTCACTTTCGCCCTTTGTACTTTATCTTATCCCCGTAATCGTATAAGTTTGTAGCAAAGGGGAAGTATCATGCACTACATACCCATGCATGGACCATTTTAGATATATTATTTGAAGGTGACACCGTAGCTTGCCATTGCATCCAAAGTCTTCTTTGTAGTAGTAGCGTGTTAGGGTATTGTCATGTTTTTATTGATAATATACGAACCCCGACTTAATTAAGGAAGATGCAAAGAGTAGAACATACATGTATACATCGGGTGTCAATGAATAGAAGTTTGCTGCTATTTTAGTTTTATCATCAAGCTGCACTTATGCATACATTGTTGGAAAATGAGTTGAACCACATAGTGCACATATATCCCCTTGTGACCAATTAAGTCGTGCTTAGACGCTTAGTACACCCCACATATAAAGTGATATCAGTTTATTGCAAAGGGAAACTATATATGAGTCGTGCACTATACCCACCATGTACCATTTGAGATATTATTGGAAGGTGAGGGCGGTTGCCATTGCCACCCAACCATTACTTTGTACAGTAGTGTAGTATAGCGCGTCCCGTGTTTCTTTGATAACAGCTACTCATATAAAATAAAATGTATGGACCCCAACTTAAGGAAGCTGCAAAGAGTAGAAAGTAGAAACCATATATACCTCGGGTGTCAATGAATAATAGAAGTTCGCTGCTATTTCAATTTTGTCATCAAGCTGCATTTGTGCACATTATTGTTGGGAAATGACTATTTACAAATTGAACTTGATATCTAACGCATGTCATCATCCTTGGAACATCATATTCTCTACTAGGTGCTCTGCAAGTGGAACAAGGAATTTGGTATTTGGAGAGGTGTAGCTATCAGTGATTTGAGTTCCACATTTCGCATCTAATTTGTACAGCCACAGTTACTCACGTGTAATACCTGGAAGCATAAGCATCCATAGGTGCGGTTTTCTTGTCGTGCAAAATGGGAGGCCCAAGAAAGGCCACCAGTAAGATAAGACGGCACAGGGCATATACATTCTGTTTAGTTACTCATAATTGATATTGGCCTTGAAAAATACAGCAATAGTACTACTTAACACGATTTTATAGTATTATATAGGTGGGTAAACAAATTTTGTCAAATTTGTGCAAGGCTTCATCTATGTTACATTTTTTTAAGAAAGAAAAAATGGATCGTGTATCTAGCATAAGCTTCCTCTCTGTATCCGAAGACGGAAGCATGGATGCTCTTTTTTTTTCAGAGCTAATTGTTGTATGTTAAGAAAACATAGTTTTGCCCAAGAGAACACAGGGCTGGGTAGATTCCTCTCTCTTTATGTGTGTGATATATGCACTCCCTCCGTCTTAAGTTCTAGATATCAGTCAAATTTTTAGAAAAACCGTATAAGTCGCTTTGACTTTTTTGGTTCATCAAATTTACTATGTATCTAGACATATTATTATATCTAGATACGTAGCAAAATGGATGTACCAAAAAAAAGTCAAAGCGATTTATAATTTGTAACGGAGGGAGTAGTGTTTTTATAATATTTACCATGACAAAATGCTACTTGTATAGAAATTGGAATCAAAATTTCACCTTTTATACTGTGCTAATGTTCTATATACAGCTTATATTTGTGACTAGCTAGAGTGAGCACATAATCACTCTAGTCACAAATATAATAATGTCTTAAATGTACAAGCTTTGGTTCTCTCAAAAAAAATGTGCAAGCTTTGTGACCCTTAGAAACATTTTTTATCTTATACAATTTTGTCAAAAGTTTTACATTTCTTCTCATTTTTTAAATATGTATTTGTAATATATCTTTTAGCCACCACATATCACCCTATTTGGATTTATAGGACTAACAACTAGTTGATTATTTGTTAGACCCCAAGGATCCAAATAGGCAGACTAATTGTTAGTCCACTAGTCTATAGATATGAGCTAACATGACTATTTGTTAGTCCTAGTCCATCAGTATGCCAAAATCCATGATCTAAATTACTCCCTCATCCCGAATAGACTTGCCTTTTTATGAGAATTTTAGGAACTTGGGATCTTAGTGTGCAATTTGCATGTACCGAAACCGAGACATATATGAGAACCCGAGATAAGTTTAGCGAACCAAACGTGCAATTTGCAAGTTCCACAACTGGGATGAGAACTCGAAACAAGTTTAAGGAGCTGAATGTGCAATTTCAAAAAGTACCAAGATCCAAATGAGAACTCGGGACAAGTTTGAGGACCGCTACTAAAATTTACTCTTTGATCTTATTAATTGTGCATCTTTTATCCACGTCTAGAATCTCTAGGGCTTAACGTCTTATTATCTTTTATTTAAAGTTTCCTACATAATGTAACAAGAGTATTAATATAATTTAAAGTGATTTTTTTAGCGTTATTGGTATACGATTTGTGAAGGGAATTCACTGTCACCGTATATGGCTTAGCTTTATGTGCTGGGGATGAGCCTGGGGCAAAGGATACAAGCAGCTCAGCGTCGTCATCATCATGTGTTTCATTCAGTCATGCTCGTAGAGACATGAAGGCAGACACCCGGATTATTGCAACCCCAGTCAGAAGTATCTCCATACATTCTGTACTCATCAGATCGATAACATATCGACTCCGAGCTGAACATAAGAGTACACAATAATCACTTATTTAATTAGACGACCAAACTGATCGATAATGGCGGTGCCTCCTGCTAGCTACCACGCCATTCGTTGGCCCTTATTGACGACTGGTGATAGATGCTATACTTAGTTTGCTATACGTCTCCTTAGGCGGACGACGCAGAGGCTGCAGAAGTGTTGTCGATGAACTCCTTGATGGTGTTGCGGAGCTTATCTGGATAGGCACCAACAAAGCTCTCCAGCGTCAGATCGTCCCTGATGAAGACGAAGGTCGGCGCCGCCTGGATGTTGTAGCTCTTAGCAACTTCCTGTACGTCGTCGAACGAGGAAACACAGCTAGCATGATCAGCATACGATGACGACATGATCGATCATGGGGCCGGGTTGAATTGAAACCAAATGCATGCACATGATTTGGTGAATTAATTAATTAATCACCTATATATATTGGCTATTATTGGGACGACACCGACACCGTACGTACTCACCTTCAGTTCGAGAATGTCGACCTTGAGGAAGACACCTTTAGTAGGGTACTCCTTGGCGCACGCCGCGAACACCGGGGCTATCTCTTGGCAAGCACCGCACGTGGGGGACATGAAGTCGATCACCACCTGATCGATCGACGCCAGGGTAGAGGACATGAAACAGGTTGCTGACAAATTAGTAAGCTCAATGCTAGAAAGAATTGTTAGTAGTAACAAGAACAGGAACAAAAAACTCATCGTTGAACAGACAGCGCGGGCATATTATCGAGAAAATTAAATTACAGAGACAGATCGATGGCATACGTACCAGCTTGCCGGCCTCGTTGCCCTTGGCCAACTGGGCGTCGAACTCCTCCTTGGTGTGGCACGCGATCACGGTCCCCTCCGCCGCGCCCGCCATTCCTCTCGCTGTCTTCTTCTTCCTCGCTGGGATCGAAAGCTAGCTTCTGATGCTGACTAAGGTTTTCTCTCGGCGGCTGGCTGGTGGCCAGTGGCCTAACCTAGGGCGCGAGCCGCGGCTTTTATAGGCGCAGCAACGTGTGGGGTCGAGGGAGCTTGGGCGGCGGCTCCGATCCCGGCCCGGTGCTATTCGTACTCCGGGGTCTTGAGCTCCATCTCTACATACCGTAACTGATCCATCGACCCATTTGCTGTTTACCGCGGTGCACCAATATTGGATAGTATATGGGTCCGTTGTTTACTTAGACAAGAGCACGATGAGGTTACTGCTTCTCGTTGGTTGCTTGCTTAAACAAGAGCACGGCTTGCTTGCTACCGGCTACCGTTTTGTACAAATTTTTTTATAAAACATCAAATACGACTTTGCACAAAAGTTGCAACATCAAGCTATAAGAGCATGCATAAGATTTCCACATAAAGAACATGAATCAGTAACCACGCATGAAAGTTTTACAAAGGCAAAAAACTATGACATATGACACTTCTTCGCCAAGTGGAGATATCAAGTAACATACGTACAGTTCGCTCACTCAAACATACAGACCAAGTGGAGATTTCAAACATGTACAGGTTTCTCAGTGCATCATTCAAACAGAGGAATAAGGAATATTAAAAGGTTCCATCTGATATACGGCATAAATAAAAATGAAACACATAGACCACCTCTCCCTGAATCTTCTAGCTTCTTTCAGTCAACTCTAACAGAAAACTAACAAAAAAAAAAAAAGAACAGCTGCCCCTACTTCCTACATCTTCTGCTTCCTTCAACACTGCTTCAATGTACAGACCCTTCACCTGCTTCAATCCTGCTCCGGTTCAGTCTTTCTTCTTCTCTGATCTGTGGCTCCATTCCCTCAACACTGCATAGGCATACAATGACATGACGATTTGCATAGGCATACAATAAGCTAACTACTACTTATACAAATTTGTACACAACTGCCTGCTAATGGAGCAAAAGCAGTATTTCAATGTACAGAATAAGGAAAATAAACCACAAAGGGTGCCAGCAGAAAGAAAAGGTCACCATTAATTTCCTTCTACAAGCTGTAGAGGCATACAAAAATGAAAACACACTGCAGTTGTCAGTAGAAATCTAAGCCATGATGACCCTTCAGAAGAATGACGTACATTACATGCAGAACAATGAAAAGGAGGCAAAATACATTACATGCAGAAGAATGACGTACATTAGACTATGACTATATGATTTTGGTCTTTTTGGGATATCTTTAGTAAAAAATGAAAAATCTTTAATTTTATTCCAGCCTTCATATGAGCTACGCAAATTGCTAACAAATAGAAAAACAAGTTTCAGAGCGCACAAACAAATAACGCAAAGCTAAGCACTTAGTAAATCAGAGGCAGATTGGCCGCTAGTTGACCAAGAACCGGGTCCTGGTAGTTTAGAACTTCAGATAGCTGACATCTTTGTATCTGATGCAAAGAACTACAGATGGTGACGGTTTAAACCATGGTTGGTGTTATGTTGTAATCAACCATCTGCCATCTGGTATCCATATATGTACAGAATTAATGGCATTCTCCTATACCAAAAAGAGGTCAGCAATTCAGCATCGTTCAGAACTACAAGAAGAGCACAAGACAACGAAAGAGTGGAACACACAGAACAAAAGAGGTTTGATTGCTAACGACTTCAACAGGAAAATGTTATAAAAACAATTATATTCAATTGGTTTGGCCGAAAGGCATTGTAGTAAGCTCAGGAGCACAAACTACTGAAACTAGAGCTCCTCTCGTTCGTCAGTTCATGAGTTCGAACATACTACTGCTTCTTTGTGTGAACACACGGCAGGGGAAGCGGCGCCCGAAAAGGTTCCCCCGATGTGGTATCATAGCAGCTGCAAGGGCAGGCGTTGAACGCTCATCTACTGCGTCTCAGTAGCCACAGCAGGGGCAGCGCCGAGTCAGCTCCTTGCCTCTCATCTAGTCACCAGAGCGACATGACAGCTGTATTAGGACTAGATGGATAGAGTTGTATATATAGTTTGACACTGCAACTCAGTAAAGGGAGAGTTCAGTTTTGCCATCTCCTGTACAGAGCTCCGGCCAACGCTGGTGTCTCTGCTGCGTGTGTATGCTCTGTTCTCCCTCCCGTCTTCTATTTCTAACCATAGTGTGTGGTAGCCAACGACAGATCGTGGTCGGCAAGTCTGGTGTGTGCTCCGCAACACTAGTGAGTGGTCGGATATCTCCGTACCGGAGATCAAGAGGCCAACAAGCGGTATCAGAGCCGTACAAACGCCGTCGCCGGACTAATCGCTAGCGATGACACACGGTTCGGAGATGGGCGACAGCAGCGATGCTGCTGTGGCTGCCCAGCCACGACAGGAGGTCGTTGTGAGCACGGTGCAGGAGGTCAGCGGCACCAGTTGGCCGACGCTGACTCGCACCAACTATGGCGAGTGGTCGGTGACCACGAAGGTCAAGCTCAGAGCCCGACGGCTCTGGAATGCTGTTGACAAGGACACCGACAATGAAGAAGATGACATGTCAGCGTTGGAGGCTATCCTCGCTGCTGTACCGGCGGAGTACAGGGGCCGTTGGGGGCGAAGAGCTCTACTAAGGAGGCGTGGGAGGCTATTGCTGCGATGCGCATCGGTTCGGACCGCGCAAAGAAGGCGACGGCCCAGCTTTTGAAGCAAGAGTATGCCAACCTCAAGTTCAAGGATGGTGAATCGGTGGAGGATTTCTCCCTCTGCCTGTAGACGCTCATCAGCAAGCTGAAGAGCCACGACGTCACCATCGACGAAGAGGAGGCCGTCTCCAAGTACCTCCACTCCGTGCCAGGAAAGTACATCCAGATCGCTCTCTCCATAGAGACGATGCTGGACTTGTCCACCCTCACCATTGAGGATGTGACAGGCCGTGTGCGGGTAGTGGACGAGCGCCTGTAGCAGGCGACAGCAACGAAGGATAGCGGTAAACTGCTGCTGACAGAGGAGGAGTGGGCTGCTCAGAGGAACTCCAGGGTAGCCTCCTCTAGCCGTGGTGACGATGGCAAGCGCCGCGGCAAGGCTTCTTCGGACAAGAAGAAGCAGGTCTACTCCAACGCCTGCCGGCGCTACGGGAAGACGGGCTATTGGGCAAGGGAGTGCCTAAATCGCAAGCAGGATAAGAAGGCTGAGGCTCATCTGGCTCAGGCTGAAGATGATGATGAGACCACTGTCCTGATGGCGACATACTGTGCACTGCATGACATTGAGGCCGAGGAAAAGGGAGAGGTGATGGCGGTGGAAGGACCTAGGAAGGCCCTGAATGCTATCAACCTCGACGAACCATGCGCCCAAGTCCACTTCGGACGTGTGGGCGGCGAGTAGGATTAGCGGTGGTATCTGGACTCTGGTGCCAGCAACCACATGATCAGCTCCAAGGCAGCCTTCTCCGAGCTCAACGACGATGTAACCAGCACGGTGAAGTTCAGTGATGGCTCAAGGGGGGCGATCCAAGGGCGCGACACCATCACCTTCAGGTGCCAGAACAGCGAGCACCACGCGCTAACGGATGTATATTACATCCCGTAGCTGCGTTCAAGCTTCATCAACATTGGCCAGCTAGATGAGCGTGGTAGCGAGGTAC
This sequence comes from Miscanthus lutarioriparius, assembly GCA_904845875.1. NCBI lineage: Eukaryota > Viridiplantae > Streptophyta > Magnoliopsida > Poales > Poaceae > Miscanthus > Miscanthus lutarioriparius. Next base: position 94,144,308 of record CAJGYO010000004.1, on the reverse strand, counting down.
TGATCAAGGACGGAATCCTTAGGATCAGGGACCGGGAGTAGCGACTTCTCGCCAAGGTGAAGAGGTCCCAGAACTGGTTGTATCTGCTCGACTTGAAGGTGGAGCAGCCGGTGTGCCTGGCGGCAAGGCACACCGAGGAGCCGTGGCTGTGGCATGCCCGGTTCGGCCATCTCAGCTAACGTGGCATGCTGGCTGTGCATTGACGTGACCCCTACATATAAGGTTGGTTCTTCAACTTGGCAAGGGTGTCACCTAGCTAGGTCCATCTACTCTCAAATGTTATTTCTAGGTCTATGAACTTGGCTTTGTGTATTATCCAGGTCCAAACGGGTCTTAACCCGCTATGTACGCTGACGTGGCACGTTGACTGTACATTGACATGACCCCTACATGTAAGGCCGGTCTTTCAACTTGGCAAGGGATATTTTAGCACACATGTAGTTTATATTTCATAACAATAGAGATGGATATCTAGATGCAAATTAAAGGGGTTATTTACATTATATTTATAGCAACATATGTGCTAATTTAGATGAGAACTTAAGGGTTACCGTATTATCTTTTATAAATTATAATCAAAGAGGTGAGTTATTTAAATGCAAAATTAGGATTTATTTTTAAATTATCTTTCACGATGGCAAATGTGAATAATATAGATGCAAATTTAATATGCTAATTTAAATTGTCTTTTATAATGGCTAAAGTGGGTATTTAGACGCAATTTTATATGATTATTTTATTTATTTTTCATAATGGCATAAAGTGGTGGTAATTGTTAAAAAATAAATCCAATGGTTATTATTAACGATAATTGTTAGAGTCTAGTAAATTAATGACCAGATGCTTATGAATATACGAGAGTTTTTAAGATTTATTTTTTTTCTTAACACGTATCGTGAGGATTAATGTTACATTAGAGCCGCCAATTAATAATAGTAAGCAGATTGTCATCATCATGTATTTCATTCTGTCATAATAACCCCAGTCAGAAAGTGTCCATACATATATACTGTATTCATCAGATCGATCGATAAGACAACCGGTCCAGCACGGGATCGACTCCGAGCTGAACATAGTACACAATCACTTAGACCAAACTGCATGCTGATCGATGATGGCGGTGCCTATACTGCTGCTAAGTGCTAGCTAGTTAGCACGCCATTATTGATTTGTTGGCCCTTATTGACGAGACTGGTGCTATATATTTGCTGGATTATACATGTACGTCGTCCTTAGGCGGACGCCGAGGCAGGAGTGCCGATGTACTTCTTGATGGCGTCCAGGATATCATCCTTCTCGGGACCTTCAATGGTCTCCAGCGTCTCGCCGTTCTTGATGAAGACGAAGGTCGGCATCCCGTCGATCTTGTAGAAGTCAGCAACTTCCTGTCGAACCATCGAGGAAACAGCATGATCAGTACATGCATGGGCGGGGTTGAAATCAAACGCACATGCATGCAGGCATCATACCAGTACCAATATATATATTGTTGGAGTTTGGGACGACACCGCCGTCGCTCACCTTGAGTTCGAAAACATTAACCTCGAGGAAGACAGCGCTAGGGAACTTCTTGGCCCACTCCGCGTACACCGGGGCAATCTCTAGGCAAAAAGGGCACGAGGGGGACATGAAGTCGATGATCACCTGATGATAAGGGGTAGGCCGGTGAGACAGGTTGATAAAGCTCAATGTCAGAGGCTGTAGAATTGTTGCATCACAAGAACAAGAACTCATCATCATTGTCGGGGGGAAAAAAAGAACAAGAACTCATCCTAATCGTTGAAAAGACAGCATACCATGCATGGATTCATGCATGGGAACCTTGCATACATGTAGTATATTGGCTGCTAACCCTGACACTGGATGCGCATGCATGATTCATGTCACAATTGCCGCCTCCAGTTAACCAGTCAGTCAAAATTAAGTTACCGCAAGCTCACACTGATTTCATTTCGATCTGGCAATAATCCCAACACGCGCCCAAACGCGAGCACCTTCGATGCAATTCAGAACAAATTTGGAAACCAGAGACGAATCGTGGAAACCTGAACAGAGCTTTTGCAATTTCGGAAACCAGAGAGACGAATTGAGGAAACCTGAACAGCTTTTCCCAAACAACAATAATATATCACGGGATGCAGATGGCGTACCAGCTTGCCGGCCTCCTTGCCCTTGGCCATCTGGGCGTCGAACTCATCCTTGGTGTGGCACGCGATCACGGCCCCCTGCGCGGCTGCCATTCCTCTCCCTCTCTTCTTCCGATCCCCGCTCCCCGGTGGGATCAAAAGCTAGCTTCTGATGCTGACTGAGAACTGAGGTTTCTCTCGGGGCCGGGATGGCTTGCGGAGATTATTGCGTTGGTGGCTTCATATGGGGCGCGTGCCTTGCGGCTTTTATAGGCGCAGCGACTGGGAGTGGGAGGGGCGAGCGAGTACGTGTTGGCGCCTGTTGGGTCGCGACGGGGGAGCTTTGGTGGCGGTCTTCAACTCTCTGCTTGACACGGTGTGCCTGTCGAATTTTTTTAGCGTGTGCTTGGTTGGTTGCACTACCGGAGGCGGCTTCTTCGCCGAGGCACTCGGCACAGGCCGATATACACTCGGCAAAGGCTTTGCCGAGTGCCAATCCGACACTCGGCAAAGAAAAGTGGCCGTGACGACGAGCGCCACCGTGACGGCGGCTTTGCCGAGTGTCAAGGTTAAACACTCGTCAATGGTGGCCACTCTGCCGAGTGCCGCCGGCAAGACACTCGGCAAACAGACGACCTTTGCCGAGTGCCTGGCCCGTGACACTCGACAAACCTGTGATGTTTGCCGAGTGCAATGGCCTTTGCACTCGGCAAAGCATGTTCCCAGGTAGTTCCCAGGTAGTCACTTTGCCAAGTGTCATGACCATTGCACTCGGCAAAGTGACTGAAAACAGTCTTTTTTATTTGTTTTTTTATATTCTATCCAAACAAACAGAAGATATATATAACAAACATCACCAACATCACATATATATCATCAACAGTACATATATATCATCAACACCACATATATATCACAAACGTCACATATATATCACAAACGGCACATGTCTCACAATATATCACAAATAAGTTCACAAGTAATCCAAGTGCTCCATCATCTACAACCACAATTGCAAATAGAAGTAACATTAACAACCACAAGTATCATCACTGATTTGGTGAAGGATTCACTGAAGCATGAGGATCGTTCGATGCCGTCGATTGATTCTGCACAAAAGAGAAGAGATTGCATGTGTGAGACAAGATAAATATATACCATACATGAATAAAACTTTCATACTCCACTAGGTTTGACCGTAAGCATGAACATACAAACTAAAACATTTATACTCACAGGAGTAGAATAGTGAGGAGGTGAAGGTGGAGGTGGAGCGAATAGCGAAGGTGGCGGAACTACACCCGTAGCGGCGTCAAGACTTTGCATGTACTGAAGAATCTCCGCCATCCTCCGCTGCTCGGCCTCCCACTCGGCCCGCTCAGCCTCCTGCTCGGACTCCACCCTCTCCATCTTCGCCTGTATCTGCTCCCGTATCCTCCTCTCTTGTTTCAGCTGGGCCTACAATATATTTTCCCCAATGTTACAATAATGCAAAGGAAAGGTATGAAAAAACCAATGAATGACGAATAAACCAGGAATAACCTCGAGTGCCTCCACCCGGTGGTGTGAAGTGTCCTGCCGAGGTCGTATGGCCGGGCTCCTGCTCGTGCTGCTTGCTCGAATCTGGAAGAGACTGGGAGTAGCGGCCAAGTCGATTGCACAATCGCCAATCCAGTACCGCCCATGCTTCTTGCCTCGTCCCACCCTCATGACGACTTCTCCATCAAGGTCCTCGGTGCTCGGATCATACTGTGGCCCATGGACCTCCCTTGCCCTTGATGTGTACTCACTGAGGCGGTTGTGAACAGTCGCATTGCTGTACGCCTCGGGCCCATCCTCTGGTTGTAGTCGACGTCGGACGTCGCCTTGCCCTTGTGGGCCATAGCAAATGCCTTGAAGATGGAGCAAGGCTGGCCACCATGTGACCCCGACTGCGAGAAAAACAGCAAGATGATTAGAAATCATGCAGAATTGAGCGTTAGAATAAATAAATGAATTCGCGTACCCATATTTCTGCGTATCAGCTAAGGCTGCGGCTGCCTTGATGGTGTGCTACACCTGGCATCATTAAACGCCGCTCCCGGCACAAGTTGTGCGTCTCCTCCACTCGTGTGAGCACCACTTGTCCACCATCTGTTCCCAGCACTGGGGATGCGCGACGCACCAATAAGGAATCATCTACAGGCCATCAAGTACATGACATATCAGAAGATGAAATTAAGCGTACTTAATCTCAAAAGGAATCAGTATTAATGTTCTGTATTTACCTGCAGGTACTGGTCCCGGGTCAGCGTCATGCTCCTTGCGTCCCTTTTGGTGACCTTCGTTCTAAGGACGGTCCCGTGGTAAGTTATGACGGCCTGGATGCGCGCCTCGTAATGCATGTCCACGACGAGTTTTTTGTAGCATTTGGTAGCCACCGCATTCGCCCTGGCATCTAAAGAAATCCTGCATACAAACACGATGTATCCATTCATTATTTTAAGAATGTCCAATGAATGCGATGTATTGAGCAATGTAGCGCGAGGAGGACTTACCCACAACTCTTGCTTCACCCGCTCCGCCTTGTTGAATACCCTACGGCCCCGATCTGCAGCATCGGGGGCGGCGGTGTAGTGGTCAAACGAGTAGGCCGGTGCCATCACTCCGGCGTACTCAACCAGGCTAGGGAAGTGCTCCTTGCACAGAAGACCGAGGATGCCATTGACTTGGCGTGTGTGAGCACCTCCACTCGACACAATCATCCAGTTCCTGCCCAAGTGATTAAGAAAAATTATTAGTTTGTATTTTGATTTTCAACATATCATATAAAGTAGTGATAACATCTAAAGTTACTTACTTTTCCCCCACGGGTCGAATCAGCGGGAGTCTCTCACGAGGTATCGGTCGCTGAGGGAGGCTCGTGGGACCTCGCAAGTAGACGCTCGACGAACTAGAGGAAGCAGAACCCCCTGCTATCGCCTCCTCCTCCTCGTCCTCGTGCGCCTCCTCGGCGTCCTCCTGAGGCACCTGCTCCTCATCCTCCTCCTCACGCGATGGGGCGGCAGGCGATGGCTCCCTCCTGCGGCTGCTCCTCCTCCTACTCTCCCCTGGTGCAGCGGTGCTTGTCCTTCGGTGCAAGGACGTTAGCTTCCTCGTCCCACCGCCCACCATCTTTGTTCAATCACCTGCAATTAAAAAGAGTAAACCAATAAGCACAGATAAACAAGAGATTCTCGGGAGCAAAGCGAAGTTATCAACAAAATTATTAGAAGTTTTGCAAGGAGATAATATATATAGAACGAATTTGAGAATAGTCATGATAAACAAGAAGTACTTAGAAAGAGATGCAAAATAAACAAAACGTAATTACAAAATAAAATAGTATTAAAACATGGCTGGGGTTAGTAAGGTTCGAGGAATAATATCTATATCTATTCATTAAAAAAAACTGATTCACTAACTTTGTCACTATTTAAACCCCATATGTTCTAACTGTATCAGCCCCGTGTTGCTCAATGGATCACAATTCGCAATTTCACATTACATATGCATATATAAGTATGATCAGTAGAAGCCAAATAACAAACGTAATTACACAATAAAATAGTATTAAAACATGGCTGGGGTTAGTAAGGTTCGAGGAATAATATCTATATCTATTCATTAAAAAAAACTGATCACTAACTTTGTCACTATTTAAACCCCATATGTTCTAACTGTATCAGCCCCGTGTTGCTCAATGGATCACAATTCGCAATTTCACATTACATATGCATATATAAGTATGATCAGTAGAAGCCAAATAACATCTCAGTCTTCATATGCCAAGGAAGGGCATCTACGGAACGATGAAGCACTAACAAATTAGAAAAAACCTAGGGCCCAGAGGAGGCTTACTAAAACCAACAATGCAACATTCAGGGGAAAAAAAACTACCCACCAACATGGATTAAGCTAACAGATACACTGACCAACGCTGACATAGCTACGAAAACGCTAAGCAAAGAAATATCCGAGACCTAAAGCTAGCTACAGCCCACACGGATCAGCAAATCATTTCTTTCCATCGATCAGTGCACCCTAGCAACCGCCTGGCATCGAGACTGTCAGCAATCGCGCGGGAGCGGCACGCACGCACGCACCGGGAGGATCTTGTCGGTGTGGGCCTCCCACGCGTCAGAGACGAGGCTGAGCAACCCCGGCTGTGTCGCCTGGCTCGCGCGGCCCCCCGCGGCCCCGCCGCCGCCGTCGTCGTCGGCACCCGCGGAGGCGGCTTGTGGCAACGGCGGCTTGGCGAGGAGGATATTGGGCGGCGGTGGGGGAGGCGGGTGCTGGTGGTGGCTGTGGTGGTGGGAGGCAGAGGAGGAGGAGCCCCGATCGCCGGCGAGCGGCGAAGGTCAGGCGGCCATGGCGTCTCGGGCGTGGCGGCGCTGGCGCGGGGCGCGGGCGTGCATGTGTGCGTTGTGTGTGGGCTGGCTGGGCCGGCAAGTTAAATCACCCCTTTGCCGAGTGCCCCAGATCTAGCACTCGGCAAAGGTTTTTTTTACATCTTTGCCAAGTGCCACCTGGCCTGGCACTCGGCAAATAGGGGTTTTTTTAAAAATTTTTGCCGAGTGCCTACGATCTGGCACCGGACTAGCTCTCGACAAAGAGGGGTTTTTTTATTTTTATTTTTTAAAAATTCTTTGCCGAGTGTCTTATCCTGACACTCGGCAAAGAGGTGATTTGCCGAGTGTTATTTTTTGGCACTCGACAAACCATATTTTTTTTTTATTTTTGACTTTCAAACTTTTTCTGCAGTCCTCATACAATACCTGGTACTCCATGTTCCAATGTGGCACATTTCTCGGACTTTTTCTATATTTCTTTAATTTATTTCATTTAATTGAATTTTCTTGGATAATTCAAATTATAACAGCTAGTCATTCGAATAATGAAAAAAAATTGGAAAAATGATATTCATGTTATTTAGTGTAATGTGAGGCCGTATTCAGGAACAGACCACCAATTTTGAACATCTTGTTCACGAAACATGACCATGAACTTGCGGTCGAGTTGTTTTTAAATTCTATAAAAAGCAAACGAAGTCCAAAAATCATGAAACTTGTCTAGATATCATGATATCATATGTGGACGCTGTGATAAAAATTTGAGAAGGTTTCGCGCAAGTTGTCACGTACGGTTACCACCTCGTCGGTCTCTTCACGAAATCATGAAACTTTTTCGGAGATTCTTCGGTTTGTAAACACCGTACGTGACAACTTGCGCGGAACCTTCTCAAATTTTTATCACAGCCTTCACATATGATATCATGACATCTAGACAAGTTTCATGATTTTCGGACTTCGTTTGCTTTTTATATAATTTAAAAACAACTCGACCGCAAGTTCGTGGTCATGTTTCGTAAACAAGATGTTCGAAATTGGTGGTCTGTTCCTGGATACGACCTCACATCATACTAAATAACATGAATATCATTTTTTCATTCATTTTTTTTCATTATTCGAATGACTAGCGGTTATAATTTGAATTATCCAAGAAAATTCAATTAAATGAAATAAATTAAAGAAATAAAGAAAAAGTCCAAGAAATGTGCCACATTGGAACATGGAGTACCAGGTATTGTATGAGGACTACAGAAAAAGTTTGGAGGTCAAAAGTGAAAAAATATGGTTTGCCGAGTGTCAGAAGATGACACTCGGCAAATCACCTCTTTGTCGAGTGTCAGGAGAAGACACTTGGCAAAGGGTTAACGGCGGCTGCCGGCCATTAACGGCGGCGGCCCTTTGCCGAGTGTCAGGAGAATAACACTCGACAAAACTGGTTTTGCCGAGTGTTATTGTTTGCCGAGTGCTCGGTACTCGGCAAACCACCTATTTGCCGAGTGCTTTCACTCAGGCACTCGGCAAACAGCCTCTTTGCCGAGTGCCCGATAAAAAGCACTCGGCAAAGTCTGTGACACTCGGCAAAGAAGCCGTCTCCGGTAGTGTTGGATATGCATGGATGGAATGGAGCATACATGGTTATCAAGGTTTGGTTTGGTGGATCACTGGGATCAGGAAATCTCTAGATAGGGAATATAGCACAAGATGCTGGATTTCCTAGTGTGTACTGATTTAAATTATTATCGATACGTGTATTATCTCATACTCCATCGTTATTCAAAAATAAAGTCGTCTTGGACAGCGAAACGGTCTCTAAAGCATAACTTTGACACCTTATTTTTATAAAACTATTTATCAAAAAGTGGTATATGTATATTTTTATGAAAGTATTTTTCAAGACAAATCTTTTTATATTATTTTCACATTTCCAAACTCAACAACTTAAAAGTTATTCATGATTTATATTCTCAATGTTTGACCCAAGACTTCTCCAAAACGACTTTATTTGTGAGTACGAAGGGAGTACTATCAAACGTCCTCATACATCAAGTGAACGCGTTTCAGCACATTGGCACCCAAACGTGGTGTGTGTTTCGACGTTTGAACAACTGTGTGTATATTAAATCACAAATACAGTTTGAATTTTGGTGGGAAATATACTAGAGCAAATCTTGGCGTGAAATGTACCAGAGGCGGCTAGAGTACAACCATCTCTAAAAATAGATTTGTACAGACGGCTTCCATTCCCAACCGCATCCGTTGATCATATAAGTTTGGACCCTTTGTACTCTTACTATTTTTTTTGCTACTGCACAATATAACTCAGACACTCACAACGCACGCACACTCACCCCTATGAATGCATGCACGCAAACCATATCTCTATGAGCATCCTCGAGATTGACGAAGTCACCACAAGTGCCTCGCTTGCGACTAAAACGTCGTTTACCACTGAAAGCACAACGCCGTTAAATCCTGGAATATTCACTCCCACGGGAGTCGAATCCAGGACTTAAAGTGCTACTGACACTCTTATAACTAATAGGCTACAGGCACTTTCGCCCTTTGTACTTTATCTTATCCCCGTGATCGTATAAGTTTGTAGCAAAGGCGAAGTATAATGCACTACATACCCATGCATGGACCATTTTAGATATATTATTTGAAGGTGACACGGTAGCTTGCCATTGTATACAAAGTCTTCTTTGTAATAGTAACGTGTTAGGGTAGTGTCGTGTTTTTATTGATAATATACGAACCCCGACTTAATTAAGGAAGATGCAAAGAGTAGAACATACATGTATACATCGGGTGTCAATGAATAGAAGTTTGCTGCTATTTTAGTTTTATCATCAAGCTGCACTTATGCATACATTGTTGGAAAATGAGTTGAACCACATAGTGCACATATATCCCCTTGTGACCAATTAAGTCGTGCTTAGACGCTTAGTACACCCCACATATAAAGTGATATCAGTTTATTGCAAAGGGAAACTATATATGAGTCGTGCACTATACCCACCATGTACCATTTGAGATATTATTGGAAGGTGAGGGCGGTTGCCATTGCCACCCAACCATTACTTTGTACAGTAGTGTAGTATAGCGCGTCCCGTGTTTCTTTGATAACAGCTACTCATATAAAATAAAATGTATGGACCCCAACTTAAGGAAGCTGCAAAGAGTAGAAAGTAGAAACCATATATACCTCGGGTGTCAATGAATAATAGAAGTTCGCTGCTATTTCAATTTTGTCATCAAGCTGCATTTGTGCACATTATTGTTGGGAAATGACTATTTACAAATTGAACTTGATATCTAACGCATGTCATCATCCTTGGAACATCATATTCTCTACTAGGTGCTCTGCAAGTGGAACAAGGAATTTGGTATTTGGAGAGGTGTAGCTATCAGTGATTTGAGTTCCACATTTCGCATCTAATTTGTACAGCCACAGTTACTCACGTGTAATACCTGGAAGCATAAGCATCCATAGGTGCGGTTTTCTTGTCGTGCAAAATGGGAGGCCCAAGAAAGGCCACCAGTAAGATAAGACGGCACAGGGCATATACATTCTGTTTAGTTACTCATAATTGATATTGGCCTTGAAAAATACAGCAATAGTACTACTTAACACGATTTTATAGTATTATATAGGTGGGTAAACAAATTTTGTCAAATTTGTGCAAGGCTTCATCTATGTTACATTTTTTTAAGAAAGAAAAAATGGATCGTGTATCTAGCATAAGCTTCCTCTCTGTATCCGAAGACGGAAGCATGGATGCTCTTTTTTTTTCAGAGCTAATTGTTGTATGTTAAGAAAACATAGTTTTGCCCAAGAGAACACAGGGCTGGGTAGATTCCTCTCTTTTATGTGTGTGATATATGCACTCCTCCGTCTTAAGTTCTAGATATCAGTCAAATTTTTAGAAAAACCAGATAAGTCGCTTTGACTTTTTGGTTCATCAAATTTACTATGTATCTAGACATATTATTATATCTAGATACGTAGCAAAATGGATGTACCAAAAAAAAAGTCAAAGCGATTTATAATTTGTAACGGAGGGAGTAGTGTTTTTATAATATTTACCATGACAAAATGCTACTTGTATAGAAATTGGAATCAAAATTTCACCTTTTATACTGTGCTAATGTTCTATATACAGCTTATATTTGTGACTAGCTAGAGTGAGCACATAATCACTCTAGTCACAAATATAATAATGTCTTAAATGTACAAGCTTTGGTTCTCTCAAAAAAAATGTGCAAGCTTTGTGACCCTTAGAAACATTTTTTATCTTATACAATTTTGTCAAAAGTTTTACATTTCTTCTCATTTTTTAAATATGTATTTGTAATATATCTTTTAGCCACCACATATCACCCTATTTGGATTTATAGGACTAACAACTAGTTGATTATTTGTTAGACCCCAAGGATCCAAATAGGCAGACTAATTGTTAGTCCACTAGTCTATAGATATGAGCTAACATGACTATTTGTTAGTCCTAGTCCATCAGTATGCCAAAATCCGCCAGTCTAAATTACTCCCCTCATCCCGAATAGACTTGCCTTTTTATGAGAATTTTAGGAACTTGGGATCTTAGTGTGCAATTTGCATGTACCGAAACCGAGACATATATGAGAACCCGAGATAAGTTTAGCGAACCAAACGTGCAATTTGCAAGTTCCACAACTAGGATGAGAACTCGAAACAAGTTTAAGGAGCTGAATGTGCAATTTCAAAAAGTACCAAGATCCAAATGAGAACTCGGGACAAGCTAGTTTGAGGACCGCTACTAAAATTTACTCTTTGATCTTATTAATTGTGCATCTTTTATCCACGTCTAGAATCTCTAGGGCTTAACGTCTTATTATCTTTTATTTAAAGTTTCCTACATAATGTAACAAGAGTATTAATATAATTTAAAGTGATTTTTTTAGCGTTATTGGTATACGATTTGTGAAGGGAATTCACTGTCACCGTATATGGCTTAGCTTTATGTGCTGGGGATGAGCCTGGGGCAAAGGATACAAGCAGCTCAGCGTCGTCATCATCATGTGTTTCATTCAGTCATGCTCGTAGAGACATGAAGGCAGACACCCGGATTATTGCAACCCCAGTCAGAAGTATCTCCATACATTCTGTACTCATCAGATCGATAACATATCGACTCCGAGCTGAACATAAGAGTACACAATAATCACTTATTTAATTAGACGACCAAACTGATCGATAATGGCGGTGCCTCCTGCTAGCTACCACGCCATTCGTTGGCCCTTATTGACGACTGGTGATAGATGCTATACTTAGTTTGCTATACGTCTCCTTAGGCGGACGACGCAGAGGCTGCAGAAGTGTTGTCGATGAACTCCTTGATGGTGTTGCGGAGCTTATCTGGATAGGCACCAACAAAGCTCTCCAGCGTCAGATCGTCCCTGATGAAGACGAAGGTCGGCGCCGCCTGGATGTTGTAGCTCTTAGCAACTTCCTGTACGTCGTCGAACGAGGAAACACAGCTAGCATGATCAGCATACGATGACGACATGATCGATCATGGGGCCGGGTTGAATTGAAACCAAATGCATGCACATGATTTGGTGAATTAATTAATTAATCACCTATATATATTGGCTATTATTGGGACGACACCGACACCGTACGTACTCACCTTCAGTTCGAGAATGTCGACCTTGAGGAAGACACCTTTAGTAGGGTACTCCTTGGCGCACGCCGCGAACACCGGGGCTATCTCTTGGCAAGCACCGCACGTGGGGGACATGAAGTCGATCACCACCTGATCGATCGACGCCAGGGTAGAGGACATGAAACAGGTTGCTGACAAATTAGTAAGCTCAATGCTAGAAAGAATTGTTAGTAGTAACAAGAACAGGAACAAAAAACTCATCGTTGAACAGACAGCGCGGGCATATTATCGAGAAAATTAAATTACAGAGACAGATCGATGGCATACGTACCAGCTTGCCGGCCTCGTTGCCCTTGGCCAACTGGGCGTCGAACTCCTCCTTGGTGTGGCACGCGATCACGGTCCCCTCCGCCGCGCCCGCCATTCCTCTCGCTGTCTTCTTCTTCCTCGCTGGGATCGAAAGCTAGCTTCTGATGCTGACTAAGGTTTTCTCTCGGCGGCTGGCTGGTGGCCAGTGGCCTAACCTAGGCGCGAGCCGCGGCTTTTATAGGCGCAGCAACGTGTGGGGTCGAGGGAGCTTGGGCGGCGGCTCCGATCCCGGCCCGGTGCTATTCGTACTCCGGGGTCTTGAGCTCCATCTCTACATACCGTAACTGATCCATCGACCCATTTGCTGTTTACCGCGGTGCACCAATATTGGATAGTATATGGGTCCGTTGTTTACTTAGACAAGAGCACGATGAGGTTACTGCTTCTCGTTGGTTGCTTGCTTAAACAAGAGCACGGCTTGCTTGCTACCGGCTACCGTTTTGTACAAATTTTTTTATAAAACATCAAATACGACTTTGCACAAAAGTTGCAACATCAAGCTATAAGAGCATGCATAAGATTTCCACATAAAGAACATGAATCAGTAACCACGCATGAAAGTTTTACAAAGGCAAAAAACTATGACATATGACACTTCTTCGCCAAGTGGAGATATCAAGTAACATACGTACAGTTCGCTCACTCAAACATACAGACCAAGTGGAGATTTCAAACATGTACAGGTTTCTCAGTGCATCATTCAAACAGAGGAATAAGGAATATTAAAAGGTTCCATCTGATATACGGCATAAATAAAAATGAAACACATAGACCACCTCTCCCTGAATCTTCTAGCTTCTTTCAGTCAACTCTAACAGAAAACTAACAAAAAAAAAAAAAAAGAACAGCTGCCCCTACTTCCTACATCTTCTGCTTCCTTCAACACTGCTTCAATGTACAGACCCTTCACCTGCTTCAATCCTGCTCCGGTTCAGTCTTTCTTCTTCTCTGATCTGTGGCTCCATTCCCTCAACACTGCATAGGCATACAATGACATGACGATTTGCATAGGCATACAATAAGCTAACTACTACTTATACAAATTTGTACACAACTGCCTGCTAATGGAGCAAAAGCAGTATTTCAATGTACAGAATAAGGAAAATAAACCACAAAGGGTGCCAGCAGAAAGAAAAGGTCACCATTAATTTCCTTCTACAAGCTGTAGAGGCATACAAAAATGAAAACACACTGCAGTTGTCAGTAGAAATCTAAGCCATGATGACCCTTCAGAAGAATGACGTACATTACATGCAGAACAATGAAAAGGAGGCAAAATACATTACATGCAGAAGAATGACGTACATTAGACTATGACTATATGATTTTGGTCTTTTTGGGATATCTTTAGTAAAAAATGAAAAATCTTTAATTTTATTCCAGCCTTCATATGAGCTACGCAAATTGCTAACAAATAGAAAAACAAGTTTCAGAGCGCACAAACAAATAACGCAAAGCTAAGCACTTAGTAAATCAGAGGCAGATTGGCCGCTAGTTGACCAAGAACCGGGTCCTGGTAGTTTAGAACTTCAGATAGCTGACATCTTTGTATCTGATGCAAAGAACTACAGATGGTGACGGTTTAAACCATGGTTGGTGTTATGTTGTAATCAACCATCTGCCATCTGGTATCCATATATGTACAGAATTAATGGCATTCTCCTATACCAAAAAGAGGTCAGCAATTCAGCATCGTTCAGAACTACAAGAAGAGCACAAGACAACGAAAGAGTGGAACACACAGAACAAAAGAGGTTTGATTGCTAACGACTTCAACAGGAAAATGTTATAAAAACAATTATATTCAATTGGTTTGGCCGAAAGGCATTGTAGTAAGCTCAGGAGCACAAACTACTGAAACTAGAGCTCCTCTCGTTCGTCAGTTCATGAGTTCGAACATACTACTGCTTCTTTGTGTGAACACACGGCAGGGGAAGGCGGCGCCGAAAAGGTTCCCTGATGTGGTACTGTAGCCGCTGCAAGGGCAGGCGTTGAACGGCTCATCTACCGTACTGTAGCCACAGCAGGGGCAGGCGCCAGAGTCAGCCCTGCTGTCTCATCTAGTCACTGTAGCAGCATGACAGCTGTATTAGGACTAGATGGATAGAGTTGTATATATAGTTTGACACTGCAACTCAGTAAAGAGAGAGTTCAGTTTTGCCATCTCCTGTACAGAGCTCCGGCCAACGCTGGTGTCTCTGCTGCGTGTGTATGCTCTGTTCTCCCTCCCGTCTTCTATTTCTAACCATAGTGTGTGGTAGCCAACGACAGATCGTGGTCGGCAAGTCTGGTGTGTGCTCCGCAACACTAGTGAGTGGTCGGATATCTCCGTATCGGAGATCAAGAGGCCAACAAGTGGTATCAGAGCCGTACAAACGCCGTCGCCGGACTAATCGCTAGCGATGACACACGGTTCGGAGATGGGCGACAGCAGCGGTGCTGCTGTGGCTGCCCAGCCACGACAGGAGGTTGTTGTGAGCACGGTGCAGGAGGTCAGCGGCACCAGTTGGCCGACGCTGACTCGCACCAACTATGGCGAGTGGTCGGTGACCACGAAGGTCAAGCTCAGAGCCCGACGGCTCTGGAATGCTGTTGACAAGGACACCGACAATGAAGAAGATGACATGTCAGCGTTGGAGGCTATCCTCGCTGCTGTACCGGCGGAGTACAGGGGCCGTTGGGGGCGAAGAGCTCTACTAAGGAGGCGTGGGAGGCTATTGCTGCGATGCGCGTCGGTTCGGACCGCGCAAAGAAGGCGATGGCCCAGCTTCTGAAGCAAGAGTATGCCAACCTCAAGTTCAAGGATGGTGAATCGGTGGAGGATTTCTCCCTCTGCCTGTAGACGCTCATCAGCAAGCTGAAGAGCCACGACGTCACCATCGATGAAGAGGAGGCAGTCTCCAAGTACCTCCACTCCGTGCCAGCAAAGTACATCCAGATCGCTCTCTCCATAGAGACGATGCTGGACTTGTCCACCCTCACCATTGAGGATGTGACAGGCCGTGTGCGGGTAGTGGACGAGCGCCTGTAGCAGGCGACTGCAACGAAGGATAGCGGTAAACTGCTGCTGACAGAGGAGGAGTGGGCTGCTCGGAGGAACTCCAGGGTAGCCTCCTCTAGCCGTGGTGACGATGGCAAGCGCCGCGGCAAGGCTTCTTCGGACAAGAAGAAGCAGGTCTACTCCAACGCCTGCCGGCGCTACGGGAAAACGGGCTATTGGGCAAGGGAGTGCCTAAATCGCAAGCAGGATAAGAAGGCTGAGGCTCATCTGGCTCAGGCTAAAGATGATGATGAGACCACTGTCCTGATGGCGACGTACTGTGCACTGCATGACATTGAGGCCGAGGAGAAGGGAGAGGTGATGGCGGTGGAAGGACCTAGGAAGGCCCTGAATGCTATCAACCTCGACGAACCACGCGCCCAAGTCCACTTCGGACGTGTGGGCGGCGAGTAGGATTAGCGGTGGTATCTGGACTCTGGTGCCAGCAACCACATGACGGGCTCCAAGGCAGCCTTCTCCGAGCTCGATGACGATGTAACCAGCACGGTGAAGTTCAGTGACGGCTCAAGGGGGGCGATCCAAGGGCGCGACACCATCACCTTCAGGTGCCAGAACAGCGAGCACCGCATGCTAACGGATGTATATTACATCCTGTAGCTGCGTTCAAGCTTCATCAACATTGGCCAGCTAGATGAGCGTGGTAACGAGGTACTGATCAAGGACGGAGTCCTTAGGATCAGGGACCGGGAGTAGCGACTTCTCGCCAAGGTGAAGAGGTCCCAGAACTGGTTGTACCTGCTCGACTTGAAGGTGGAGCAGCCGGTGTGCCTGGCGGCAAGGCACACCGAGGAGCCGTGGCTGTGGCATGCCCGGTTCGGCCATCTCAGCTTCGACGCGCTTGGTCGGCTAGAGAAGATGGTCCGAGGGCTGCCTCACATCGAGCACAGAGGCGAGCTATGTGACAGCTGCCTGGCCGGGAAGCAGAGGAGGCTGTCATTCCCAAGGGTGGCCAAGTATCGCATGGAGGACGCTCTCGAGCTCGTCCACGGCGATCTCTGCGGGCCAATCACGCCAGCCACAAACGGTGGTCGGCGGTACTTCCTCCTGCTCGTGGATGATTGCAGTCGCTATATGTGGCTGCAACTCCTGACGAGCAAGGACGAAGCAGCGACGACGATCAAGAAGTTCAAGATGCGCGCAGAGGCCGAGAGCAGCAAGAAGCTCCGCGTGCTGAGGACTGATTGCGGCGGTGAGTTCACTTCGGCGGAGTTCTCTACGTACTGCACGGATCAAGGTGTGGTGCGACACCACACCGCGCCATACTCGCCACAGCAGAATGGCGTGGTGGGGCGACAGAACCAGACGACGGTGGGCATGACCCGATCCATGATGAAGGCCAAGAGCATGCCGGCAAGGTTCTGGGGTGAGGCGGTGACCACAGCGGTGTTCATCCTCAACCGCGCTCCCACCAAGGCCCTGAAGGGTAAGACATCGTTCGAGGCTCGGCATGGACGCAAGCTGAGCGTGTCCTTCCTTTAGATATTCGGCTGCATCAGTCACATCAGGAAGACAAAGTCGGTCCTCACCAAGCTGGAGGATAGGAGCACACCGATGGTATTCCTGGGCTACGCGGAGGGTACCAAGGTGTACTGGCTCTACGATCCACGCAGAGACAAGGTGTTTGTCTCGCGCGACGTCGTGTTCGACGAGAA
Source organism: Miscanthus lutarioriparius (assembly GCA_904845875.1). NCBI lineage: Eukaryota > Viridiplantae > Streptophyta > Magnoliopsida > Poales > Poaceae > Miscanthus > Miscanthus lutarioriparius. The sequence continues at coordinate 94,127,085 of CAJGYO010000004.1, read as the reverse complement.
GGCGGCCTGGGACTAGAATAGTCTGAGCATGGGGAAGCTGGCAGCTTCACCAACACCTTCGTCGTCGAGCACTTGGTCATCCACGGTGGTGGAGACGCTAGGGAAGAGGTGTCGAGCACTCCGAGAGCGGTGCCGAGCACTCCAGCGACAGAGCCGAGCACTCTAGGAGGGATGCCGAGCACTCCGGGAGGGGCACCGAGGACTCCAAGAGTGGAGCCGGGAGGTCCTGCAGTGGTGGCGACCACTCCATGATGGGTGCTGAACACTCCCGTAGCAGAGCTGAGGGGTCTTGCAGTGGTGCCGACCACTACAAGACGGGTGCCGAGCACTTCGTGAGGGGTGCAGACCACTCTAGGAGTGATGATGAGCGGTCCATGAGTAGTGCCGAGCACTGCATCCGGGGTGCATAGCACTCCAGGTCCTATGCCGAGCACTCCAGCGGAACAGGGAACTCCATAAACGCTGATCGAGTTTGCCTCACCTCCAAGTGACATCACTGAGTTCGTAGATGCCTTCCACAAAGGTGAGGAGGTGCGGTTCCGCAGGCTGGACGACATCATCGGCGGTACAGGGCCCTCAGGGATGGCGGGTAGGTTGCTGAATGACCCAGAGCTGCTTCTCATCAGTGCAGAGGAACTACCCATATTCGCACTGGCCGAGCACGATGGAAATTGGCAATGGGCGATGCTGGAGGAGATGAAGGCGATCGAGGAAAACGAGACTTGGGAGCTCGTCGATCCACCTCCAGGATGCCGTCCGATGAGTCTGAAGTGGGTGTACAAAGTCAAGCGGGATGAGCATGGGGCCATTGTCAAGCACAAGGCGTGCCTCGTCACACTACACCACAACACCGCTTCACCGGCAGTGAGCACAAAATTGTTCCAGTTGGCAGCCTTGATATTCATATCAACAACAGAAGCTATTCTTTAATAACAATAGCTGTAGCTGTTTGCTTTCTCGACCGTGATCAGCTTTGCAACTACAGAGTTTGGCTCTATTCTTAAATTTTCAAAACTGCAGCACGTTACTTCCAGCAACTCGGTTATCTTATTTGGAATGCAACAGTGAAGGTAATTGTCACTTGCAGGAAACTTTCATGCTGCTATCAGTTTAGTTTTTGGTACACCGCACACAGAGGAGCAGGGTGTTCCATCTCTACCGCACTTGGCTTCCACATTTATTCTTCTATGTATAGTTGCTGCTTTCTACTTGTGTTGCTTGCTCATCCTTGAACTCGAAATAATGACAGAACTTCTATTCTAGCATGATAGTATCCTAAGTTTGTCGTCTTTGCGCATCGAAGCATGAGTTTTTTTGATATGGTCACATATGCAAAGCCATGCCATTTTTTATAAAAAAATGTAGAGGTGTTGTGGCCAAGTAGCAATGCAAATGCTAGTTGTCAGTTGCTGATCTTATTTCTAATTGCTCTTTGTTATAAAATTTTGTAGTGTGAACAAATATAATATGAAATCTGCTCACTGTGAAGACTCATGGATAAGACATGGATTAAAGATGTGCACTCATGTAACTCTTTTGGTGCTTCACTTTGCTGGATGATGTACACAAGCATATGGTGTACAAGATAAATTGGATGTAACATGTATTGACCTATATCTATGTAATATATATGTGTTTGTGTACCTTCATGTGACATGTGGACACTATATTAAGCTTGAATCTAGGTATGAATGTGATATGTGCTACATGTTTTCTCATTGTATTTTTTTTGTATATTTATATTGTTCAGTTAAACCATCTGTCGCTACAAATACATGGGCTATTGGATGGTCTGTCGGTATATGCTTGGTAACAGAGCATCTGTCGCTAAATACTAGCAATGGACTCTCTGTCGCTATAAATATTCAGGGCAGTAGACTTTCTATCGCTAAAAGTACTGTCTGACGCTAAAGATTTTTAGCGACAGGACTTACACCGTCTGCAGAAGTCTGTCGCTATAACTTTTTAGCGTCAGATTGTCTGTCGCTATAGCCGCTTTTAGCGTCATACCATACATCGCTAATCTTGGTGTTATGGTGTAGTGTCGCCCGAGGCTTTGTCCAGCGCGAGGGCATCGACTTCGAGGAAGTCTGTACGTCGGTAGCGCGCATGGAGTCTGTTCATTTGCTACTAGCTTTGGCAGCAGTAAAGGACTGGCGTGTCCATCATCTGGACATAAAATCGGCCTTCCTCAACGGCGAGCTGGCGGAGATAGTCTTTGTCAGACAACCTCCAGGTTTCGCCGTCAAGAGAGCGGAGCACAGGGTGCTCCGACTGCGCAAGGCGCCCCCATACGGGTTGCAGCAGGCCCCATGAGCGTGGAACACCAAGCTTGATGCCACGCTGGGCGAGCTTGGGTTCACGAGGTGCGCAACCAAGCACGCGCTCTACACGTGGCGATGAGGGAAGGAAGAGCTTGTCATCGGCGTGTATGTGGATGACTTGATCGTCACCGGCGCGCGTGCGGAGGACATCGACAGCTTCAAGAGCGAGATGGTGGCTCATTTTCGAATGAGCGATCTCGGCACGCTCTCCTACTACCTTGGCATTGAGGTGAGATAGGGGTAGGAGGCACTCACGCTCGGTCAGAGCGCGTACGCCTCAAAGCTGCTAGAGCGGAGCAGCATGGCTGAGTGTAAGCCGTGCGTGACTCTGATGGAGGAGCGACTGAAGCTGACGAAGGCCAGTACCGCGGCGAAGGTAGATGCAACACTCTACCGAAGCATCATCGACGGTCTGCGCTACCTAGTCCACACGCGGCCGGACATTGCGTTCGCCGTGGGCTACATCAGTCATTTCATGGAGGATCCTCGAGAGGATCACTGGGCTACAGTGAAGTGGCTACTACGCTACATCAAGGGGACGGTGGATCAGGGGATCGTATTTCCCAAGACCGGCGGAAGTAGGCTGCAGCTCACTGTGTTCAGCGATGCAGACATGGCGGGAGACATCGACGGACGGCGGAGCACCTCTGGCGTGCTCGTCTTCCTCGGGTCGGCTCCAATTTCATGGCTGTCGTTGAAATAGAAGGTAGTGACGCTATCTACGTGCGAGGCAGAGTACGTAGCAGCGGCCACAGCGGTGTGCAAGTTGTGTGGCTACGCCGGCTGCTGGGCGAGCTGACTGGTGTGGAAGCTCACCCACCAGCACTGATAGTGGACAACTAGCCCGCCATCGCCCTCGCGAAGAATCCGATTCTCCATAGCCGGAGCAAGCACATCGACGTTAAGTTCCACTTCCTTAGGGACTGTGTCGATGGAGGACAGATCGTCATCGAGTTCGTCGAAACTGGTCGGCAACTCGCGGACGTCCTCACCAAGCCGCTTGGCCGTCTTCGATTCAAGGAGCTGAAGGAGATGATCGGCATGGAGGGGGTTCAAGGGTTAGCAGTAGGATTAGGGAAAGAATTGTTAGATAATCTACTGCTTTCTTGTGTGAACACACGACAGGGGAAGGTGGTGCCGAAAAGGCTCCCTACTGTGGTACTGTAGCCGCTGCAGGGGCAGACGTCGAATGGCTCACCTGCCGCACTGTAGCCACAGCAGGGGCAGGCTCCAGAGTCAGCCCTGCTGTCTCATCTAGTCACTGTAGTAGCATAGCAGTTGTACTAGGACTAGATGGATATAGTTATATATATAGTTTGCCACTGCAACTCAGTAAAGAGAGAGTTCAGTTTTGCCATCTCCTATACAGAGCTCCGACCAACGCTGGTGTCTCTGCTGTGTGTGTATGCTCTGTTCTCCCTCCCGTCTTCTATTTCTAACCATAGTGTGTGGTAGCCAACGACAGATCGTGGTCGGCAAGTCTGGTGTGTGCTCGGCAACACTAGTGAGTGGTCGGATATCTTCGTACCGGAGATCAAGGGGCCAGAACATATCACCAAATTAAAACTGAATCTTGCAGTCACAGTGGAATAGCAAGGGCAATAGAAGAGATTGGGGTGACCTGGAACTCTTGAAGACGAAACGGGTGGATCTGTGGTTGGAGTCGGAGAAGAGGAACGTGGAGAAGCCGTCCGTGCAGACGACCGTTTCTTGCAGCTCGACGAAACGGCGACGGGTCCCGTCCCGCACGCTCGCTCCGGCTGCTGCCTGCTGCTACTTCTTAGCCGGTGGCGCAGAGCGATGGGTTGAACTACTCGGATAGAGACGGCGGCGGCGGTGCAGTCGAGCCGAACAGCGAGTTGTGGCGGTGGCGGCGCAGATCGAGCCGGGCAGCTAGCGACTTCTGCCGGCTCGCCGAGTCGCCGCCACACGGACGAGAGGCAGGGGCGGATCGAACCACTCGACCCTAAGGTTCGAGCTGTTCGGATCCACTGACTCTAGGAGAATTTTTATATTTTAATCATTTTTCTTTAATATTTTAATAATAACCGATCAATTTTTTTTTCAGATATAACCTTGCTGGTCACGCCAATGGGCCTGGCGTGACAAAATAACGATGTCGCACCGTATACATTGGCGAGACAAGATGTGCCACGTTGGATGATGTTTTCGACGTGGAAACCTGGTCATGCCACTCCCGTTGGCGTGACAGTACTGTTCTGTCGCACCATCGGGAGTGACGTGACAAGATAAAATCTTTAAAAAATCATCACTCTTTGATACGATGTCGGATGAAGATGAAATTTATATGAAAATTGTAGCCCTCGATGAGATCTACAAATTTTTAGTTTTAAGTTTTTTGATTTGACGAGGTTAATATTCTAAAAAAATTAATATAAAATTTTAGGACCATAATAACCGCGTACAAGTGCTTGTTGTATTAGAAAAATAATATCATTTTTGTATGGTGTAAAATAAAAATATTTTTTACATGAAAGTTGTACCTCTCAATGAGATCTACAACTTTATAGTTTTGAGTTTTTACATTTAAGATCGTTGAAATGCATGAAAAAATAATATAAAATTTCAGCAACATAATAATTATGTACTAGTGCTTGTCGCATTAGAAAAATAATATCATTTTCGTATGGTGTCAAATGAAGATATATTTTATATCAAAGTTGTAGCACTTAGTGATATCTACGTGTTTATAGCTTTGAGTTTTTATATTTAAGGTCGTTAACATACTCTAAAAACTAATATAAAATTTTAGAAGCATATTGTGCTACTAAAATTTTATATTATTTTTTTGAACGTCTTAAGGTCGTTAACCTACTCGATCATCAGATGGATTACCGGTCCAGCTCGGGAGCCAACATATCGACTCCGAGCTGAACATAAGAGTACACAATCACTTATTTAATTAGACGACCAAACTCTGATCGATAATGGCGGTGCCTACTGCTAGTAGCTACCACGCCATATTTGTCGATCGTCGTTGGCCTTTATTGACGACTGGTGATGATGCTATTTAATTTGTTGCTAGTATCTCCTTAGGCGGACCACGCAGAGGTCGCAGGATAGTCCATGAACTCCTTGACGGTGTTGCGGAGCTTATCCGGATAGGCACCAAAAAAGCTCTCCAGCGTCACATTGTACTTGATGAAGAAGAAGGTCGGCGTCCCCTGGATGTTGTAGCGGCTAGCAACTTCCTGTACGTCGTCGAACAAGGAAACACACATGATCATCAGTATAGCACGACATGCATGATGATGGGGTTGAATCGAAATCGAATGCATGCATGCACTTGATGTGGTGAATTAATCACCTATAATAATTGGCTATTGGAACCGACACCGTAGTATATATACTCACCTCCAGTTCGAGAATGTCGACCTTGAGGAAGGCACCTTTAGTAGGGTACTCCTTGGCGCACTCCTCGAACACCGGGGCTATTGCTTGGCAAGGACCGCACGTGAGGGACATGAAGTCGATCACCACCTGATCGAGGGGTAGGTAGGTGAAATGAAACAGGCTAGTTAGTTGTTGTTTGACAAATTAGTAAGCTCAATGCTAGAAAGAATTGTTAGTAACAAGAAGAAGAAGAACTCATCGTTGAACAGATGACAGCGGGCATATTATCGAGGAAATTAAATTACAGGGAGACAGATGGCGTACGTACCAGCTTGCCGGCCTCGTAGGCCTTGGCCATTTGGGCGTCGAATTCATCCTTGGTGTGGCACGCGATCACGGCCCCCTGCGCGGCTGCCATTCCTCTCCCTCTCTTCTTCCGATCCCCGCTCCCCGGTGGGATCAAAAGCTAGCTTCTGATGCTGACTGAGAACTGAGGTTTCTCTCGGGGCCGGGATGGCTTGCGGAGATTATTGCGTTGGTGGCTTCATGTGGGGCGCGTGCCTTGCGGGTTTTATAGGCGCAGCGACTGGGAGTGGGAGGGGGCGAGCGAGTACGTGTTGGGTCGCGGCGGGGGAGCTTTGGCGGCGGTCTTCAACTCTCTGCTTGACACGGTGTGCCTGTCGAATTCTTTTAGCGTGTGCTTGGTTGGTTGGATATGCATGGATGGAATGGAGCATACATGGATATCAAGTGTTTGGTTTGGTGGATCACTGGGATCAGGAAATCTCTTGATAGGGAATATAACACAAGATGCTGGATTTCCTAGTGTGTATTGACTTAAATTATTATCGACGCGTGTATTATCTCATACTCTCTCATTATTCAAAAATAAAGTCGTCTTGGACAGCGAAATGGTCTTCAAAGTATAACTTTGACTCCTTATTTTTATAAAACTATTTATCAAAAAGTGGTATATGTATATTTTTTATGAAAGTATTTTTCAAGACAAATCTTTTCATATGATTTTCACATTTCCAAACTCAACAATTTAAAAGTTATTCATGATTTATATTCTCAATGTTTGACCCAAGCCTTGTTCAAAACAACTTTATTTGTGAGTATGAAGGGAGTACTATCAAACGTCCTCGTGCATCCAAGTGAACGTGTTTCAGCACATTGGCACCCAAACGTGGTGTGTGTTTCGACGTTTGAACAACTGTATGTATATTAAATCACAAACACAGTTTGAATTTTGGTGGGAAATATACTAGAGCAAATCTTGGCGTGAAATGTACCAGAGGCGCCTAGAGTACATCCATATCTAAAAATAGATTTGTAGAGACGGCTTCCATTTCCAACCGCATCCGTTGATCGTATAAGTTTGGACCCTTTGTACTTTTACTATTTTTTTTTGCTACTGCACAATATAACTCAGACACTCACAACGCACGCACACTCACCCCTATGAATGCATTCACGCAAACCCTATCTCTATGAGCATCCTCGAGATTGAGGAAGTCTCCACAAGTGCCTTGCTTGCGACGAAAACGTCGCTTACTATTGAAAGCACAACGCCGTTAAATCCTGGAATATTCACTCCCACGGGAGTCGAATCCAAGACTTAAAGTGCTACCGAGACTCTTATAACTAATAGGCTACAGGGACTTTCGCCCTTTGTACTTTATCTTATTCCCATGATCGTATAAGTTTGTAATAAAGGGGAAGTATCATGCACTACATACCCATGCATGGACCATTTTAGATATATTATTTGAAGGTGACACGGTAGCTTGCCATTGCATCCAAAGTATTCTTTGTAGTAGTAACGTGTTAGGGTATTGTCGTGTTTTTATTGATAATATACGAACCCCAACTTAATTAAGGAAGATGCAAAGAGTAGAACATACATGTATACATCGGGTGTCAATGAATTGAATTTTGCTGCTATTTTAGTTTTATCATCAAGCTGCACTTATGCATACATTGTTGGAAAATGAGTTGAACCACATCGTGCACATATATCCCCTTGTGACCAATTAAGTCATGCTTAGACGCTTAGTACACCCCACATATAAAGTGATATCAGTTTATTGCAAAGGGAAACTATATATGAGTCGTGCACTGTACCCACCATGTACCATTATTTGAGATATTATTGGAAGGTGAGGGTGGTTGCCATTGCCACCCAACGATTACTTTATACAGTAGTGTAGTATAGCGCGTCCCGTGTTTCTTTGATAACAGCTACTCATATATAGGGATGAAAACGGATCGGATACGAACGAATATCACTGATATTATATTTGTTTTCATATTTCTGTTCGGATTCGGATTCGAATACAGATAGTGTTAGCCATGCCGGATAGGATATGATTGGATATCGACATTATAAATATGCGATTTGAGTATTCGGATCCGGATACGGTATCGGATGTTGAATATCCGGACTCGGATACGGACAGATTTGAATCCCTCTAAACGGATTCGGTCTCGAATACGGTCGAAAAATATCCGTACCGTTTTCACCCCTACTCATATATATAAAATCTTGAAATATTCACTCCCACGAGAGTTGAATCCAGAACTTAAAGTGCTACCGAGACTCTTATAACTAATAGGCTACTGACACTTTCGCCCTTTGTACTTTATCTTATCCCGTATAAGTTTGTAGCAAAGGGGAAGTATCATGCACTACATACCCATGCATGGACCATTTTAGATATATTATTTGAAGGTGACACGGTAGCTTGCCATTGCATCCAAAGTCTTCTTTGTAGTAGTAACGTGTTTGGGTACTGTCGTGTTTATTGATAATATACGAACCCAACCTTAATTAAGGAAGATGCAAAGAGTAGAACAGACATGCATACATCGGGTGTCAATGAATAGAAGTTTGCTGCTATTTTAGTTTTATCATCAAGCTGCACTTATGCATACATTGTTGGAAAATGAGTTGAACCACATAGTGCACATATATCCCCTTGTGACCAATTAAGTCGTGCTTAGACGCTTAGTACACCCCACATATAAAGTGATATCAGTTTATTGCAAAGGGAAACTATATATGAGTCGTGCACTATTCCCACCATGTACCATTTGAGATATTCTTGGAAGGTGAGGGTGGTTGCCATTGCCACCCAACGATTACTTTGTACAGTAGTGCAGTATAGTGCGTCCCGTGTTTCTTTGATAACAGCTACTGATATAAAATAAAATGTATGGACCCCAACTTAAGGAAGCTGCAAAGAGTAGAAAGTAGAAACCATATATACCTCGGGTGTCAATGAATAATAGAAGTTCGCAGCTATTTTAATTTTGTCATAAAGCTGCATTTGTGCACATTATTGTTGGGAAATGACTATTTACAAATTGAACTTGATATCTAACGCATGTCATCATCCTTGGAACATCATATTCTCTACTAGGTGCTCTGCAAGTGGAACAAGGAATTTGGTATTTGGAGAGGTGTAGCTATCAGTGATTTGAGTTCCACATTCGCATCTAATTTGTACAGTCACAGTTACTCACGTGTAATACCTGGAAGCATCAAGCGTCCATAGGTGCGGTTTTCTTGTCGTGCAAAATGGGAGGCCCAAGAAAGGCCACCAGTAAGATAAGACGGCACAGGGCATATACATTCTGTTTAGTTACTCATAATTGATATTGGCCTTGAAAAATACAGCAATAGTACTACTTAACACGATTTTATAGTATTATATAGGTGGGTAAACAAATTTTGTCAAATATGTGAAAGGCTTCATCTATGTTACATTTTTTTAAGAAAGAAAAAATGGATCGTGTATCTAGCATAAGCTTCCTCTCTGTATCCGAAGACGGAAGCATGGATGCTCTTTTTTTTCAGAGGTAGTTGTTGTATGTTAAGAAAACATAGTTTCGCCCAAGAGAACACAGGGCTGGGTAGATTCGTCTCTTTATGTGTGTGATATATGCACTTCCTCCATCTTAAGTTCTAGATATCAGTCAAATTTTTAGAAAAACCGTATAAGTCGCTTTGACTTTTTTGGTTCATCAATTTTACTATGTATCTAGACATATTATTATATCTAGATACGTAGCAAAATGGATGTACCAAAAAAGTCAAATCGACTTATAATCACTACACCACAGCCCCAGAATGGCGATGCACCATTGGTCGCTATAGGTGGATACAGCGACGCACTATCGGTCGGTATAGATCTATGTCGACGCTTAACTGCTGCCGCTGAAAGTGGCGTCGGGATAGGGTTATAGCGACCGACGTACTTTTAGCGACCGATAGTCTGACGAAATGCTGAAGCAATACCGACCAACAGGTTGATGGCATATAGTAGTTTTACCGTCCAACAGTTCAAGGCTAAAGGGATTTATACCAACCAACAATCCAACGCATAGATCACATGACGCAAAAATACATTATTAATCTCACATTAACCAAATTATAGTATTCTTTTAGACATGAAACATACAAGGTCACATTCAACATGAGACACAAAATCGAGTCACAATGACATAGCTTAGATTTCATTCATGCCAATTGGTACATGTAATAGTCATGCTAGGTTGCACACCTCACAGTAACATGAGACACCAAATTACAGTATTCTTCACAACACACAAGTCTGGCTTGCACACCTCACAGCTAACATGCCCAATGAGTTCTTTACAAAATGTTACATCATTCAAAGCAACTAGCATCCATCTCCAAGCAGTTCTTTACAAAATGCTATATCATCCAAAGCAACTAGCATCCATCGATGTTTCATCTCCATCTTACAAAATGTTTGATCTGCTTGCTGACACAAAATAATCACGTTACATCTAGCGCCTTTCACCTGAAAAATCAAATCATATTTTTCAGTTCCAACTTGTGCTGTAGTACTTTGTTCTGTCACATGCAGCGTTCCAATTGTGCTTCTAGTAAACTGTTAAACTTAACAAAAGCAGGCATCACCGATATATGTAAATAATGTAATTTATTACATTGCTTTTATATGCAATAGCTGTACTCTTCATGGCTTTAAATCGCGTACAAAAACAAGCAGGAAACTTTTCAGGGATTCACAGTTGCTGGTATGGGTTCCCTTTTTCCTAATTCCGATGATTCAGGGTTATTAACTTAGTTCAGTGGGTGAAAGAGGAGAACAGCAAGGGGGAGTCAGCCTTCGAGACAGGGCTGGGACACAGGTAACGTTTATGGTTACTGAAGCATCACAAATAGCAGTTTGATGAATGTAAAATTCAGAAAAAATAGCCCAACAAATACATTTAGATGGCAATGAATAAGAACAAGCAGTACCAAATTCTTTTGATAGTGTGTTGTATGCATAGCAGGGTGTGTTCAGCATCACAAATTGCAGCTTGGTATAAGTAAAATTCAGGAAAAATACATACCTGCAGTAGACTTGGATAAATGTGATGCCTTGCTGACGTTCAACTATTACAAATATCATTAATTAGAAACTTTGTTCACTTATCACATATATGAATAAAAGAAACAAAGGAAAGTTTAGTTTATTACTCTGTTATATGGCCACTGAATTGGCATTGACTTAGCATCAGCCAAAGTCTCAATGTCACCATAAGGGCGAGGTAGCACTGTATCCCTTTTAATCACAACCTTCACAACAACTTCACAATACTGCTTTCCAAGAGGCTGGCCTCCTAGTACATTGGTTGGATTTGTTGAAATGACTGTTGCCTTAGCCACAACTTCTGGCCAAAACAAGGCATATAATGTGACCTCCTTTCCAACCTAAAATGGTTTATGCACTTGTCAGCAAAAATTGAACAAATGTATAGAACTGCAAGAACCGAAAGCAAGGTTATATTAAGAAAATTACAAGGTCAGCAGGTGAAACACGAGAATGTTTATTCTTCTTTCATGGGGCTACATTTTTTATGGGACTAGTAGCGCTGCACTCCCGACGAAGATCAATTGATTTTCCTACAGCACTGTGCACAGAGGACGCAGGAGCACGCTGCGTAGATGGGGTAGGAGTAGGCTGCACAGATGGAGAGGGAGCAGGCTACATGGACGGGGCTACAGCTTCCTGCGCTGACGGGGCAGCAGTAGCTTCCTGCGCGAACGAGGCAGTAGCAGGCTGCACAGACAGGGCAGCAGCACGCTGCGCAGTTAGGAAGTTAGCATGCTGCTCAGATAGGGCAGGAGCACGTTGCGTAGACAGGGCAGCAACACGCGCAGATAGGGCAGCAGCACGCTGCACAGATAGGAAATTAGCATGCTGCTCAGATGGGGTAATATATGCAAAAACATCATCTTCGTCATAGTGGTCGCAATTTTCATTAATATCTGCAAAAACATCATCATCTTCAAATGGTTGAGCATGATGTGCCTCATCAACATGTTCTTCAAATCTTGGGCTCTACATAAACAACACAAGAGGGATAATATGTATTATTCACATGTCACCATGTTATCCAGCATAGAAAAGATAGATTATTCAATCATGACTTAAGTAATTCAAAGTCTTGAAGTTCTTTACCACATGGTTTCGTGAATTAGAACCGTTGTGTGAGGCGATTTCCATATTTCTTCTTTCTTGCACTATCCTTGCCTCGTGCAGTTCCTCTTTCAATTCTTGTATGCGTCGTTCTAGAGAAGCTTTGTCACTTTCAACCTTTTTACGAGCTAGAACTTCCATTTGTAGCCTTGTAACACTTCAAACCAGGGGTACCAATATCTTGGGGAGTTGGTCCTAGACCCAAAGCACGAACACGCCCTCTTGGCTCCTTTTCTCCACAAGCAGCAGCAAAGACATCACTTTGCTGAATTGATCTTTCTGTCAACTCTGGGTGGGCTTCAACAACTGATTTAAGTTTGTTCTAGCAAAATGGAATATGGATGTTTATACACTAGAGAGAGATATTAGATACTAAAATTATGTTATGGAAAAGTTACGGAAAAGAACTTACAATTATTGGCTCTGCTTGTTGGGATGGAACTCCATTTTTTCTTGTATGTGTTCTGATATAGATTTCATCTCTTCGAGGCACGCGCCCCAGCTCTACACCCTAAAATTATTTTAATTCAATACTAAAACTGCAGCAAAATAATGCACTAAAATTGAATGCTAGAGATATTTTCTATACCATTTCATGCCTAGAACAAGCAAAGCTCTTGCTTCCTGATGTATGATGTATCCTCAACTTTGCACGATTAGCTTTGGATATTTCCATTCGAGCCTAGGATAGAAATTGTTAAATTCAGCAAATATATTGTAGTCCAAATATGAATATATAAAAATTTTACTTCTTACTCCAAATTTAGGAGAGGTCCAGTGCTCAATGAGGAACCTCCAGTCAGTAGGTTTAACTCTGTCACCATGTTTTCGCTGCAATACCTCAATTGTTACCTTTTCATAAAAAAAATCCTTCTTTAAGGTTGCCTTAAAATCCTTCCATTTCCTTGCAGCAGTGACCAAAAACCAGTTTTTGGCAGCCTCATCAACGTCATAGAATTCCTAATTTTCCATCAATAGTAAATCAGTCCTTAGGGTAATAATCCAATACTCAGCATAAGAATGGAACAACCCACACTTCGTAGCAAATCAGTACAGAAAACAGTACATGATGTGTGGCAGATTTCAGCAATCAGGTCCAAAGAATTGAAGAGGAAAAATACCTTTAAAGTATCCCACACTTGGTCTTTCTTTTCAACGTCAACAAGCCTCCAGTCCGAACACCCAACTGATAATGTCTGTCTCACTAGAACGCCAATGGCACTAGAAAACTGTCTATAATTCTCTCCAATAGGCTGACCAATTTCATTGAGTATTATCTTGATCTTAGGCATGTTTGATGTTCTTGCAAATATGTTGTCCATCCTAGTGATGCTTCTTTTCCTCTTCTTTGGCGGACTATTATGAAGATCTGTAGTAAACAATTTTAAATAAGAAGCATTAGTATAAAACATGTAAGATGACAAGATATTTGTGATGCAGCAAGTCACACTCTACAAGACCTTCATCGTCGCATAAAACATCTCCAGATGGCTGGTACTCAGGATCGTCTTCAATCTGCTCATTTGCATTTTCAGCACGATTTCTTTGTGACCTACGCAGATTGTGACCTACAGTTGCTGCGTCACTTGATTGTTGTGTTCTCTACAGAAAAGGCACATAATAGTAAAAATATTTGTTAAGAAATATGCAATGATTGTCGTAGTAAATAAAAGTCTATACAAAACCTTTGTTCTTTTACTAGGTTGAACATTCTGCCCTGAACTGTTCATACGAGGCAGATTTAGAGCTTCAAGCTTCTGGTTATTGATTTCAATCTGGTCATCTCGAAGTTGCTCATACGGATTGACAGGGACATCCTTATTATTTCTTTTTGGTCTTGACATGTTTTCTCCTATGAATGGACAAATAAATTAGCAATACTCACAGGAAAACAGTAGACACATTGTTTGACAAGACTTACTTTTTAGAACCTTTTTTAGACTTGTTTTGATCAACAATAATACCATCTATGTCTGTTCTAATAGAAGGGACAACCCCATTAACAATATCAACAGTCACATCGCGATTTAGATTAGGCAGGTACACAACTAGTGCATTATCATTATTTATGTCCTCATCCTCCAAATTATCAAAGTCAAACACATCTCTTTGGACTGACTGAACAGCAGCAACCTAGTCAGTATCAATTGCTTCAGGGACATAGTATACTTGAACTGCCTGTGATGCTAGAATGAAAGGCTCGTCAGATATCTTTTCACCTGTATTGAATAAATGCCTAAAATTCACAGTTGTGGTCCCAAATTGATCCGTTTTTACCCATTTGTTTTGCACACGGTTGTCAACCCAATCACACTTGAAAAGCACCACATTTCCTTTGTGGTGATAGTTCAGTTCAAGAATTTCAGTTATAATACCATAATATGTCTTGCTTCCTATTATAATGTTATCATTATTGTCACTTTGAAAAGCTTGATGACTCAGCAACTAGAGCAACCCCGCTATTTTGAATAGGTCTACCCTCATCATAGGACAGCGTGTGAAAGTTGAATCCATTTATGTTATAGCTACTATACTTATGTGCAAACATCATAGGCCCCTTTGCTAAAATTTTTATCTCATCTGGTGCTTCCTCTCCCATTTCTTCCACCTATGATTTTCAAACTATAATTAATATAAATGCCAAATCCACATTAACTAACTTGTGTTAAGTTTTATTATTACTTACATGCAACCTAAACCACTCATGAAAGGATTCATGATGCATGCGACTGATATCCCGTCCATTTCGAATACCAATTGATGATAGATAGTGAGCATGCTTGCTGCAAGGTCCATCATTTTATCACTTTAGTATGCAGAGAAAACCCATCATGTGATGTAAAGTGTGACAATGGTTCTAGATAACTTACTCCAAGTAAGGCTGTATATTGTCATAGTTGAACAAAACATATCTATGGGCTTGCAGCCATGTCTTGTGATCTATACTCACTATGCACTTTCCGGCCAATCCTCGACCAATGCTACGAAAAAAGGAGTTGTACTACAATCTTCATTTCTAAATTGATGGCTAGTCCCATCATGTAAGTAGCGAGAACAAAGTGTAAGGCATTCTGTAAAATTAGACCACTCCATAATTGATCCCTCAGGGTGACTTTTTGTACGAACAGAACCCTTCAATCTCATCAGATACCTATACACATAAATAATAGGCACATTGATAATGTCATAAAACTAACAGGTACCTAATTTAGTTCAGTAGTATGCCTAATTAAGTTACCTCTCCACAGGCCACATGCTGCGAAAATGAACTGGTCCAGCTATCTTTGCTTGAGAAGGAAGATGAACCATCAAGTGTACCATGATATCGAAAAAGGATGGAAGGAATATAGTTTCAAGAAGGCTCAAGGTTTCAGCTATTTCAACCTCTAAACTTTCCATATCACCTATTCGAATGACAGGGGAGGAAAGTTTCTTGAAAAAATTACATATACGGATCACTGCAACACTCACAATTTCTGGTAATATTTTTCTCACACAAAGTGGAAGCAAGTGTTGTAAAATAATGTGTCTCTCATGACTCTTAAGCCCAAATATCTTCCTCTCATTAACATGTACATTATGACATATATCAGATGCATAACCATGAGGAAACTTCACCCCTTTTAGTACTTTACAAAATAATTTGTTCTCATCAGGACTCACTGAGTATGGTGCTGGTGGTAAATAAAGTTGGTCTTCCACTTCAACAGGGTGGAGATCACTTCTAATACCAAGAACTTGAAGGTCCAAACGGGAATTCAAATTATCCTTGGACTTCCCATCTATGCCCATGAATGTATTAACTAAGCTTTCACTCACATTTTCCCTATGTGCATGAAGTCAAAATTATGTTGCAACATCAAATCTTTCCAATATGGCAGTTCAAACCAAATAGATCTCCTTTTGAATATGACCAAAGGCTCTCCTTCCTTGCGTCTCTTGGTTGCTGGTTTCTTTCCAAAAGGATCCTTCACAAAAACTGTAATAAGGTCTTTAGTGCACTCCAAAACCTCCTCCCTAGAAAGTGGAGTAGGTGCTGCCCTAAACTCAGTTTTACCACCAAATTTATTAGCATCAAACCTAAATGGGTGGTCTTCAGGAAGGAATCTACGATGACCCATATAACAAGTCTTGGTACCATTACCAAGTCTAAGTGAACATGTATAGCTGTGGCAATCAGGACATCCGGCTTCACCGGATGTCACAGACCCGGACACATAGCCTAAACCTGGGAAGTCAGTAATAGTCCATAATACCGCTGCCTTCAACTGAAAGAACTCACCCTTCGAAGCATCATATCTTCTAACTCCCTTGGTAAACAGATCTAACAGATCTTGAACTAGTGGCTGATAATAGACATCCATATCACTACTAGGAGCATTTTTACTAGGAATCAACAAAGAAAGGATGAAATTTGATTTCTTCATGCACATTGAAGGTGGAAAGTTGTAGGGAATACAAATACCAGGTCAAACGCTATAGCTAACATTCATGGTTCTAAATGGATTAAAACCATCGGTGGCAAATGCTAGACGGATATTTCGACTATCTGCAGCAAAATCTGAATGTTTCTTATCAAAGTCTTGCCATAGTGGTGAATCTGCAGGATGCCTAAGCAGACCATCCTTTTTACGGTCTTCATCATGGCATCTCACTAGACTTGCTGTTTTAGAGGATAGAAATATCCGTTTTAGACATTTCTTTAGAAAGTAGCGGAGAACCTTTTTAGGAACCTTATATACATGTTTTCCAACTAGGCTCTTCCTTACTGATTTCCATCGAGAAGCCTTACATTTTGGACATGAATCCAACCCCTCGTTATCTTTCCAAAATAGAATGCAGTCATTATCACAAGCATGAATACTAGTGTATCCGATTCCTATAGATTTCACCAATTTCTTAGCTTCATGAAAGTTTCTAGGCAGTGTCGAACCCTCAGGTAGTGCATCATTAAGTAGATCTAGTAGCAGGTTAAAACTCTTATCACTCCACCCTCCGAGGAGTTTGGTGTGGAGTAATCTAATTAGGAAACGCAGTTGTGTATATTTCTTGCAATTAGGGTATAACTCTTTGCTATTCTCTGCTACTAACTTCTGAATGGCGACTAGCTCCTCATAGGGTTCTAGGTCTGAATTGTTGTCATCAAAATCCCCTTTATCATCTAAACCAGCAGCTAAGTCCCTAAGCAAATCAGATATGTTATCATCTTCGTCAGTCTCCTCCATAAGTTCAACACCATCATAGTTTCCATGATTCAGAGAAGAGCTAACTTCTCCATGTATGGTCCATGTTCTATACCCTTTTAGAAACCCATCACATATCAAATGCTCACGTACTTCACTTCCCTCCCTCCAAAATGAGTTAACACACTTTCTGCAAGGGCATAGTATCTTGCTTCCTACCGCTGAATTCTCAAATGCAAAAGCTATGAAATTGTTCACCCCTTGTTGATATATCTTGGTGTGCCTACATGCAGTTTTTAAGTTAATTCCCATGTTAACTACAAATAGAACTTTCAGCCTTTGTGAAATAAGTCTTTGTACCTAGCATCATTATCGATCCATGATTTGTCCATTCCCCTTTGTGAAAGATCAAGCAGCTTTAGAAATGAACTATAAAATAAAAAAAAGACCATAAGCAGCAAAGAAGCTACATACTTTGACAATCCTGCTCATATCCATGAATCCACATAACAGTTTTAATTTAAACACGATTGTCGTGTTCATGTCCACAACAATATTAAAAAAGATGGCCTACAGAAAGAGGATCATACCAGTACGCACAAGAAGAGCAACTGCCAATGTTGTGGCTGTTCAAATAATCTCCAAAAGATTGCAAGTTGCCCACTTCGGCTCTAGACTGGGGTAGACGGTCCTGTGCAGATTCTTTCAGCTACATGTCCAACACACCATGGCAGCTGTAGTGTTAATACACATGACATTAGATCAGTACATGTATAAGTATGTTGAGACATGAATTGCAAAACAAACTAGTGTAGTAAATTGATTATGCCAAAAAGATAATAGTCTGCATTTCTGTTTTCTATTACTTTGCACAGGAACTTATATATAGGGTGACAAGCTAGAGTAACAGGAAAAATTGAGATCAGGCTACTGCCCGCAAAATCATATCATCATTTAGCACATCTGGTCTGTCAGCGCGTGTGTGCCATGACAAAAACCGATTTTCAATGGAGGTATGTAGAAATGTACAATGCAAACATATTGGTTATCAATAAACAATGTTATACAACTGAATCATGGGAAACACTGGGGATAATACTATACGGCAAGCTTAAATGTAAACACACACATTATTTATATACATTTCTATAGATGTAGAGGATAACACTATATGGCAAGCATTGAATGTAATAGCAGGAAGACACATACGTACGTTTCTATGGGGAACTGCAGCCGACAAGGAGCGATAAAGGGGTTTCTACAGAACCTATTGAATATTAGATGTGCCCTGTCTGATCTGCAGAACCTCGAATGGCACCAGTGTACATGCGCAAATAGGGAAGTTTTATGGCACAGTCTCGACTTCAAAGAGTTCTGTGTGAGACGTGAATAGAAAGCATGTCCATTTGTCACTTTAGATTTGATATCTTTGCAATATGCTGCTGGATTCCAGCTATATACACGCTATCACTGCTTTTTGATTAATAAAAAAAAACAAAAATGCAGACTTAGGGAGAAGAGTAGCAGACATACACGAGAGTAGCAGACTTACAAAAATGCAGACATGTTCTTCTAGGGAAATGACGAAGAAGAGTAGTCCACACCACACGCCTACCAATCGTCTCTTCTGGAACTATCGCTCCTAAATAGAATAGTGTAATCTAGGTGCAGATTTGGCAAACTAGCGTACAGTGACGGGGGATTTGTGTTGCCGTATGTAAGGGTGTTTTGGAGGAAGGGAAGGGAGGATTTGGTTGGACCTGGCAAGGGCGCGGATTTGGGCGGCCGTGCAGGGTTGGCACGCGACACGAATCACGCGGCGGCGGCGGCACAGTTGGGCGGCGGAGGAGTTGGGTGGTGGCGGCGGCTGCGGAATTGGGCGGGCGTGCAAGGATTTGGTGGGCGGCTGAGCTGAGATGCGGCAGCGAAGTTGGGCGGTGGGGTCAGCTGCGGATTTGGGTGGGCGGGCAAGGATTTGGTGAGTGCGAGACTTGCGGTGGAAGCGGCGGCAAATGAAATATGAAGATGCACCTGAAGACTGAAGTGACCAAGAGTTAGGGTTTGGAGAGATCGTATTTGGGCCCAACAATTTTGCTGCGAATGGGCCCTGTTTCATTTTCAGTCTCCCGCGAACCTGTCTTCTTTTATTTCCACACCGCGCGCCAAAGGCACGGCCCTATACCGACCGAAGGTGTGTCCTCTATACTGATCTAAACCGACCAATTGTTTGACTATATAGGTAAATATCTATACCGACCGATGGTTTATCGCAACATGTACAGTTACCGACACTTGATCCGTGGGCTAGCTATACCGACCGACGGTGCAACGGTATTAGTATATTTATAACGACACACATGTGACCCTATATTAGTGTTGTGGTGTAGTGAATTTGGAATGGAGGGAGTAGTGTTTTTATAAGATTTATCATGACAAAATGCTACTTGTATAGAAATTGGAATCAAAATTTCACCATTTATACTGTGCTAATGTTCTATATACTGCTTATATTTGTGACTGGCTAGAGTGAACACATAATCACTCTAGTCACAAATATAATAATGTCTTAAATGTACAAGCTTTTGGTTCTCTCAAAAAAAATGTGCAAGCTTTGTGACCCTTAGAAACATTTTTTATCTTATACAATTTTGTCAAAAGTTCTACATTTTTTCTCATTTTTTAAATATGTATTTGTAATATATCTTTTATCCACCACATATCACCCTATTTGGATTTATAGAACTAACAACTAGTTGACTATTTGTTAGACCCTAAGGATCCAAATAAGCAGACTAATTGTTAGTCCACTAGTCTATAGATATGAGCTAACATGACTATTTGTTAGTCCTAGTCCATCACTGTGCCAAAATCCGCCACTGTAAATTACTCCCCTCATCCCGAATAGACTTGCCTTTTTATGAGAATTTTAGGAACTTGGGACCTTAGTGTGCAATTTGCATGTACCGAAACCGAGACATATATGAGAACCCGAGATAAGTTTAGGAAACCAAACGTGCAATTTGCAAGTTCCACAACCGGGATGAGAATTCGAAACAAGTTTACGGAGTTGAATGTGCAATTTCAAAAAGTACCAAGACTCAAATGGGAACTTAGGACAAGTTTGAGGACCGCTACTAAAATTTACTCTTTGATCTTATTAATTGTGCATCTTTTATCCACGTCTAGAAACTCTAGGGCTTAACGTCTTATTATCTTTTATTTAAAGTTTCCTACATAATGTAACAAGAGTATTAATATAATTTAAAGTGATTTTTTAGCGTTATTGGTATACGATTTGTGAAGGGAATTCACTGTCACCGTATATGGCTTTGCTTTATGTGCTGGGGATGAGCCTGGGGCAAAGGATACAAGTAGCTCAGCGTTGTCCTCATCATCTGTTTCATTCAGTCATGCTCGTAGAGACATGAAGGCAGACACCCGGATTATTGCAACCCCAGTCAGAAGTATCTCCATGCATTCTGTACTCATCAGATCGATAACCGATCCAGCGCGGGAGCCAACATATCGACTCCGAGCTGAACATAAGAGTACACAATAATCACTTATTTAATTAGACGACCAAACTGATCGATAATGGCGGTGCCTCCTGCTAGCTACCACGCCATTCGTTGGCTCTTATTGACGACTGGTGATAGATGCTATACTTAGATTGACGACTGGTGATAGATGCTATACTTAGTTTGCTATACGTCTCCTTAGGCGGACGACGCAGAGGCTGCAGAAGTGTTGTCGATGAACTCCTTGATGGTGTTGCGGAGCTTATCTGGATAGGCACCAACAAAGCTCTCCAGCGTCAGATCGTCCCTGATGAAGACGAAGGTCGGCGCCGCCTGGATGTTGTAGCTCTTAGCAACTTCCTGTACGTCGTCGAACGAGGAAACACAGCTAGCATGATCAGCATACGATGACGACATGATCGATCATGGGGCCGGGTTGAATTGAAACCAAATGCATGCACATGATTTGGCGAATTAATTAATTAATCACCTATATATATTGGCTATTATTGGGACGACACCGACACCGTACGTACTCACCTTCAGTTCGAGAATGTCGACCTTGAGGAAGACACCTTTAGTAGGGTACTCCTTGGCGCACGCCGCGAACACCGGGGCTATCTCTTGGCAAGCACCGCACGTGGGGGACATGAAGTCGATCACCACCTGATCGATCGACGCCGGGGTAGAGGACATGAAACAGGTTGCTGACAAATTAGTAAGCTCAATGCTAGAAAGAATTGTTAGTAGTAACAAGAACAGGAACAAAAAACTCATCGTTGAACAGACAGCGCGGGCATATTATCGAGAAAATTAAATTACAGGGAGACAGATCGATGGCGTACGTACCAGCTTGCCGGCCTCGTTGCCCTTGGCCAACTGGGCGTCGAACTCCTCCTTGGTGTGGCACGCGATCACGGTCCCCTCCGCCGCACCCGCCATTCCTCTCGCTGTCTTCTTCGGTTCTTCCTCGCTGGGATCGAAAGCTAGCTTCTGATGCTGACTAAGGTTTTCTCTCGGCGGCTGGCTGGTGGCCAGTGGCCTAACCTGGGGCGCGAGCCGCGGCTTTTATAGGCGCAGCAACGTGTGGGGTCGAGGGAGCTTGGGCGGCGGCTCCGATCCCGGCCCGGTGCTATTCGTATTCCGGGGTCTTGAGCTCCATCTCTACATACGGTGTCACGATGGGGGTGGTTCAAGCTTGGATCGAACCGTAACTGATCCATCGACCCATTTGCTGTGTACCGCGGTGCACCAATGGATAGTATGGGTCGGTTGATTACTTAGACAAGAGCACGATGAGGTTACTGCTTCTCGTTGGTTGCTTGCTTAAACAAGAGCACGGCTTGCTTGCTACCGGCTACCGTTTTGTACAATTTTTTTTTATAAAACGTCAAATACGACTTTGCACAAAAGTTGCAACATCTAGCTATAAGAGCATGCATAAGATTTCCACATAAAGAACATGAATCAGTAACCACATCAAAGTTTTACAAAGGCAAAAAACTTTGACATATGACACTTCTTCGCCAAGTGGAGATATCAAGTAACATACGTACAGTTCGCTCATTCAAACATACAGACCAAGTGGAGATTTCAAACATACGTACATGTTTCTCAGTGTATCATTCAAACAGAGGAATAAGGAATATTAAAAGGTTCCATCTGATATACGGCATAAATAAAAATGAAACACATAGACCACCTCTCCCTGAATCTTCTAGCTAGCTTCTTTCAGTCAACTCTAACAGAAAACTAACAAAAAAAAAAAAAAAGAACAGCTGCCCCTACTTCCTACATCTTCTGCTTCCTTCAACACTGCTTCAGTGTACAGACCCTTCACCTGCTTCAATCCTGCTCCGGTTCAGTCTTTCTTCTTCTCTGATCTGTGGTTCCATTCCCTCAACACTGCATAGGCATACAATGACATGACGATTTGCATAGGCATACAATAAGCTAACTACTACTTATACAAATATGTACACAACTGCCTGCTAATGGAGCAAAAGCAGTATTTCAATGGACAGAATAAGGAAAATAAACCACAAAGGGTGCCAGCAGAAAGAAAAGGTCACCATTAATTTCCTTCTACAAGCTAGGCATACAAAAATTGAAAACACACTGCAGTTGTCAATAGAAATCTAAGCCATGATGACCCTTCAGAAGAATGACGTACATTACATGCAGAAGAATGAAAAGGAGGCAAAATACATTACATGCAGAAGAATGACGTACATTAGACTATGACTATATGATTTTGGTCTTTTTGGGATATCTTTAGTAAAAAATGAAAAATCTTTAATTTTATTCCAGGCTTCATATGAGCTACGCAAATTGCTAACAAATAGAAAACCAACCCCGTTCGCTTCCCTGAAAAAACTAGTCGAAACACTGTTCCGGCTGATTTGTCGTGAGAGAAAAACACTATTCCGGCTGAAAAAATAAGCTGAAAAGTACGGATTATTAAGACAAGCGAACAGGGCCTTCAGAGCGCACAAACAAATAACGCAAAGCTAAGCACTTAGTAAATTGGAGGCAGATTGGCCGCTAGTTGACCAAGAACCGGGTCCTGGTAGTTTAGAACTTCAGATAGCTGACATCTTTGTATCTGATGCAAAGAACTACAGATGCTGACGGTTTAAACCATGGTTGGTGTTATGTTGTAATCAACCATCTGCCATATGGTATCCATATATGTACAGAATTAATGGAATTCTCCTATACCAAAAAGAGGTCAGCAATTCAGCATCGTTCAGAAGTACAAGAAGAGCACAAGACAATGAAAGAGTGGACAGAACAAAAGGTTTGATTGCTAACGACTTCAACAGCAAAATGTTATAAAAACAATTATATTCAATTGGTTTGGCCGAAAGGCATTGTAGTAAGCTCAGGAGCACAAACTACTGAAACTAGAGCCTGATTTTTTTTTACAATTTAGCCCTTTTTTCGAAAGTTTCTCACAAATAAACCCCTAGCGGAAAGAATTCAGAAAATGGACCCTTAGCTCGGCGCCATTGATGCTGGCGCTCGAGCGCCTGGGTACGGTGGATAACTTGCCAGAGAGGTCGGCACCATTCACTCTGGCGCCGAGCCTTCAATACCTATTGGGCCCGCGCCTTTCCTCTCTTCTTCTCCCTCTCTCGCCCTAGGTTAGCTGAGCTCCACCGCCGCCGCCGCCGCCCGCGCCCGCGCCACCGCGCCTGCTCCCACGCCCACACTGCGTCGTCACCGTGCCCGTGCGCAAGCCCTGCGGCCGCGCCGCCCCCGCGCCTTGGCGTGCAGGAGTGCCGCGCCCCGCGGCTGTGCCGCCCCCCGCGCCGCGCCGTTGCCCGCGGCTGGCCGCCGCGCCGCGCCGCCTCCGCCGGCCCCGCCCCGCCTTGCCACCGTCCACCGCCGGCGTGCCTCCCGTGCGCGTCGATCCGGACTCGTCGCGCGGAGCCCCGGGCATCCCGCGCCCGCCGCACGCCACCGCTCTCGTCGGTCGTGCCACCGCCGGCCCGGATCGTCGGCCTGACCCACGCCCATCTTCCGCCAGCCCGGAAAGGTAAAAATTATGAAAAACAAATTAACCTACTTAGTTGGCATTTGTTATTTACTAGTTAATGTGATGACTCTGGTAGTTGATTTAGTTAGTGATATAGTGAGATATATATGTAGATAGATAGAAACATAGATACATAGGTACATAGATATAGTTAGATAGCTACTTAGATATGTAGTTACATATTTAGTTAACTACATATGATCTAGCTATTTAGTAAGTACACTGTAACTATATACGTAGTTATTATCTTGATTACTTAGTTTGTAGTTAGAAAGTACTTGTTAGGTACTATGTATCGTCTAATTTGGACTAAAGGACATATGTTTCGTTACGTGTTTGAACTAGATGGACAACCTAGTGACCATATATCATGGAGGCACCGTTGAAAGCGATCGTTATGGATATGTTGAGTTTGTTGACATGCAAAGCGTGCCTGTGCTATTCAATGATAGGCCTTCATTTAGTGAGATGGTTGCAAGGGCTCGGGAGGAGCTGCATTGCCTTGGAGATGATGGCATTGCAGTTGATGGTGTACTGCACCTAGGTTCTCCTCCGAACATCTTGAGGCGAATGATCTCAATTGGTTATGCGGATTAGTGGGAGAACTATGTGAGATTGGCTATGAAGAGCCAGCTGCAATGTTTGGACGTGGTTGTGCGTCGGGTGTTAGTTGATCCCATGCCTCATGGGTTTACCCCAGCAATGGATCATCTGGCATACATCGACCCTCCCATTCCGGAACCTTACCCGCATGTGCAGATTGCACCTACGGTTTTCGATGCTCAATCTGCACCCAATGCGGTATTTGGAGATGGTTGTCAGACTCATGTTTCTGTGGCAGATCCTCCTTATGAGATCCCTTTGACACAGAATCATCCGTGTAAGTGTCTTAGCCGCATGGTTTTTGGGAGCTTATCCCGTTCCTTGCATCTATCATTCTTTCCTCATTTCTATACTGATGTTGCAGGAGACATTCATGAGAATGTGGATGTGCCCCCTATTGCTGCGCAAGTGCACTTTGGAGATGGATTCCGTGGCTCCAATAGTGTTGAAATTATGCATGATTCGGAGCCATATGAGATGGCTAGGGCTCTTGATTCTGATGATGATCGCCCTGTTGGAGAGTTGACAAAGAGTGATGTTGAGATGATGAGGCGTATCTTTCTCGGCCGCCGTGATCCTAGAGATCACGAGTTCAACGATCTTGCTCATTCCGATCAGGCGTTTGTAGAAGGACGTGATGATGAGCTCCTAGAAGCTCATGAGGCCGATCCTAACATGGTAATTGAGAATGGGAGGGTGTTCAATGACCTCCCTGCTTTGAAGAGGTGGTTGCAGGCTTTTGCAGTGATACGAAAGAGGCCTTATAGGGTATTGCATTCATATGCGGAGCGCCGTTACACAGTTGTGTGTGACAAGGAACGCTGCCCATGGAGGGTTTGTGCAAGGAAGCAACAGGTAATCGAAAAATGGAAGATCACAAAAGTTGTTGGGCCACACAATTGTGCTGACCATGAGCTAACACTGAGGCATCGGTAGTTGACATCTACCCTCATTGCCAAGCTGTTGATGGGAATTTTGCAGGGAGAACCTAACAGGAAGGTGAGGACAATTATCAGGACCGTTGATGCGTTGTATAGAGGATCTGTGATAAGTTATGGTAAAGCATGGAGGGCTAAGCAGCAAGCGTGGAAGATGATATATGGGTATTGGGAGGATGGGTATGAGCAGCTGCCAGTGGATGTGCGTGGAAGATGATATATCAGGACCGTTGAGGTGTTTTCTATACCGGCAGCTGTGCGAGGGGTGTCGTCGGTCTACGTCAAACCCGTCACTTGGTGGATGCGTATACCTGTTACAGCTGTGGATGTGGGCTCATCTTCTAGTTGGCCGTCCTAAGGTTCTGGATCATCGTGAGTGGTTCCAAGGTTAGCCTCCAAGACGGCAGCCGACGTGGGCGTACCTTTGGGACCAGGCCAGGGTTCCGCACGCGAGGTTAAACCGGGCGTACATTGAGTTCACCAACGAGCTAGACACGCTGACGTCGTCTAGTGTAAGTAAATTTTATTTCCCATGCTGGTTTTAAAAGTATTAGTATACCATCTAACATCTTGTTTGGACAATTTGCAGGTGGAGTGGGAGCCGTACGGTGGAGAGGACGCACTTCCTTTTTAGCTGAGCAATGTTTGTGGGGCCGACGATGACTTCTATAGGATGAGGTGCCCTCTAATCTACTTCTATGCTGTTGAGTTCCACCTGCCAGATAGGGTTGCGCGCCAATTTGGAGAGAGACAGCTCTGGCCTACGGCTCTCTTCTCGACTAGCATTGACTTACACAAGTAAGTGTTTTGATATTTCAAATGTCTCATGATGATGGTCCATTTCTAAAAATATGGTGACACGTACATGGATTCAAGTAATGATGACATACGTGCAGGTTGGATCGTTAGAGGAACAAGAAGATTTTTAACTGGGAGAGGCACCACCAGTCCTTCATTGAGGAATGGGAGGAGATGCACTACAACGTGGATGACAACAACGAGCCGCACACAAACTGTGAGTTCAGGCGGTACCAAGCTTGGTACCAGCGTGCGACACATTGCAGGCTGAGGGTACAGTGGACCGAAGCTGACTACGCCGACATCGAGTCCTCCGATGATGAAGACACGGCGTACAACCAGTCGACTCGTGCAGGAAGGCAGGTGGAGGCAGGACCGATCTTGGATAGAGTGGTAAGCCAAAATTTTTGCCTTATTTTTGTATGTTAAGTTGCATAACAATACATTAGGCGTTCTTGGACCAACATTAGGAGTTATCTACTGTAGTTAGTGCCACCTTCGAGACGTATCACCCTTATAATACGTTAGTTTCTAGTACAAAAGAAAACAAAACCTATTTCTATCTGTTCAGAAGGATTATTACTGAGAACTTTGTTGCAGGGCAATACACTCAAATGCCCAATTGAAGAGATTGAGCGCGTTCAGCCGAGAGTCAATGACGACTACATACTTGGCTTCCTGAACGTAAGATTAAAAATATTCTTTCAAACACATCATTAATACATTACATTCTTTCAGTTAACATAGTTTTGTACAACAGAGGCTGTCACGTCGTCTACGCTGTGCGGCTGGTCGTTGTGGTTGTAGGACAGAGACGACGCAAGACGTGTACGTTCCTTCCGTGGGCAGAGGAGGCTTGGGTACCTCTTGTCAAGCAGCTATAGGGGATAGGGACGAGGACGAGGAAGACAACAATGACGACGACGTGGACAAGAGCCACGAGGAGCTTGGCTCCTCTTAGCTCCATGACGCTCCCTCGGCTCATCCTACACTGCCTCTAGGCACTAGGCAACGCCGTCCGCGTGACCCTTACACTCCAGGTACGAGCGCTCTCGGTCACAAGGGTAAGGGCAAGAGTAGGAGGCAGTGAGGGATGTGGTAGTTGTTGGTATGCACTATTATGGATTTTGTATTTACTTTTCTATAACTATTTGGGACTGTATGGACATTGTGGACTATTTGGACTGCGCAACACATATTATGTTGGTTGTGATGTTCGTTGTGGTTGCATTTTGCTCATTGGATGATTAAATGTTTTGAATATATAATGATGTCTTTGTTTGTAACTGTGGATGCTCCTAAAACAAGGGAAACTCTTGCGAATTTTTTCCATGAAACAATTATCATACTACACTGCTAAAAAGGCACAAATGTAGTACACAGATTAACAATAAATTTATTAGGAAGTGTATAGTCCAAACGTATCGTACATACGCTTTGTAGAAGAATCTAGGGTTACCAAGCAACAGTGAACGATTCTATGCTTTTCAAATAATAAAAATAGACTTTTCAGATACAGGGACAGCAGTGATTTATCACATCACTGACATAGTACTGGCATGCAAGAAAGCACAACTCCACTCTATCTCCACCATCCATCTTATGACTGTTTGATCCAAGGGCTGAGGTCAAGAGGCACACGGATCGCTGACATGGCACATTGAGAGGCCTCCATTCCTCCTCTCAACCTATAAATAACCACTCACTCCCTCTCATTCACACACCCAACTAGGAAGAATAATACTCCTCAGCATTTTCTTTCGTTGCAGTACCAATGTCTGGAGGGTCGTCCAGAGGGAGAGGAAAGGGGAAGGGAACTACCTGGGGGTGGGAGGGTCCTCTTGGTCCTGATTTTTTTGAGGAAGCTCTTTATGAGAGGTTCTCAGTTGAGAGCAAAAGTGATTTCACCAAAGAGGCACCACTTAGAGGATACGATGAAAGGAAAGAACAATGGCCAAAATGCATGCATGGTGAGGACTGCCTAGTGCAGATGTTCACCGAGGGAATAGATGGAGGCCATCGTTTCTTCAAATGCTCGTGAGCATGGGTAATTGCTATTACTATTTGTTTCTTCAATATGTTTCTCTTGTATATAACTTACACGACATACTTATTGTAGTGTTCCTGGGCCGAAGAAAACTATGGGTACAGTAGGTGGGTCGATCCTCGACCTATTTATCCGCATGCGGAGTACATCTACTACCTACTGAAAGTGCATCTAGCCCTTCAGTGGGTTTTGGATGATTGAATGACAACGTGATTAAAGGTCTAACCCGTTTGCTAAGTGTGGACAGGTTATAGGTTATCTCATGAGTACTTAATGAAAGCCAAAATGATGTGTTGTTGTATAAACAATCTAGTTCAAGCACAAGACAACAATGCAAATGGAATTCATGCAAAGGCTTATTTGTTGTGGGATTTCTATGTGCTATGTGAAAGCAAGCTCTTAAGTATTAATTAATGAGACATGAGGGATTACATATGGAATGGTCTCATATTTGAAGCTTGCTAAATTGAAATGAAAAAGACAACAATACAAATGAATGGATGATTCAACACAAGATGTGACTTGATGGCTTGAGATGGTGAAGATAGCAAGGAAAGGCTTCGAGGTACTAAGCAAGGGTGAAGGGCAAGCGACGGCTTGGCGGCCGAAGAACCTAGCTAGGGTGAAGAAGAAAGTACTTGCATTTAGTTGAGGTACTAATCAAGCTATGATGGCCATGTTCATGTGGAGGATCAAATCACTATTGGATTGTTTGATGGAAGTGACTTGACACATTTGGGATTATTCAAGTTTGATGAATGGAATCAAGTCACGTGCTCACAATGGCTATGCTCTAGTGAAAAAGATCAATATCAACATGTTGGCGCCCTCACTTGATGAAGATTGGAATACACGGCTTCGGTTCAAAAAGAGCAACTCAAAAGGTTTAAATTCGTTATACTTTTAAATTTGAGTAAATAGGAATGCCGTACTATTAAGAGGGATGCATCATGTTGATAGATAATGTTTCATAAGTGCTCAAGCCAACCCATGTGAGATTTGAGTGTTTGAGAGACAAAAGAGCTAACTGACTTGTTGCTGGTCTGGCTATACCGGACGTGTCCGGTATTTGCCCAGTAAATGTAAAAGTGTTGTTCTCGGGTTGGTTCGTCGGGAGTTCCGACGTACGTCGGGAGTTCCGACGGTCGGAAGTTCCGGCAATGATCGGGAGTTCCGACGTCTCGCAATTTAAATAATTTGGAGAGTTCACTGTGGTGGTCATACCGGACGTGTCCGGTATGGACGACCAGAGGCCAACGGCTTGTTTTCCAAAGCCTTGAGGGTCGGGAGTTCCGACGGTCGAAAGTTCCGGCATGTGTCGGGAGTTCCAACACCTCATATTCTTTAACTCAGTTACATGGTTTTCAAATTTGCTGAGGATCGGGAGTTCCGACGTGAGTCGGGAGTTTCGGTGGTCGGGAGTTCCGGCATTCATCGGGAGTTCCGACGCCTCACAATTTCACTGTAACTTAGTTACCGTTGGGGCAGTGTAAGTCATACCGGACGTGTCCGGTATTGCAACGGCTATAAAAAGGCTAGTTTTTCAAGGGGGCTATAAATACCCCCAAGCCTCCACCTTTGGAGGCTGCTGATTCTGCTGAGATAGACACACGTTTTTGAGCCTTGCCAACTCTCCTAAACCCTCTCTTAGTGAGTGTGTGATCCAAATTGCAAAATCAATTTGTGGGTTAAGAGAGAATTCGAAAAAGAGAGCAAGCCACCACTTGAGCACTTGTGCATATTGTCAATCTCGTGATTCGCATTTGTTACTCTTGGACTCTTCGGTCCTAGACGACTAGGCGTCGCCGGAGAGCAACCGAGAGATTGTGGTTGCTTTGGAAAGTTTGTAACGGCCGATTCCGCCGCTTCAGAATCATTTAGTGGAAGGAGGAAAAGGAGTTGGAAAAGACTCCGGCTAGAGTGACCTTCGTGGTACCCTCTAGGGCTGACCTTCGCTGGGTCGCCCGCAGCCCCCCTCAACGGAGAGTAGGACTCGAACGAGTCCAAACTTCGGTAAAACAAATATCGTGTCTCAATTCGCATTTCATTTGATATTTGTGTTGCTCTAGCTATTCTACAGGTTCTCTGTGTATATTACTATCTCTAATAGTTTCCTGCAGTTTGGATTGAAGATAGAAATCAAAAGGAGCAAGTTCGGGGCTGTTCCACTGAAGTCGTGAATACCGGACACGTCCGGTATACCTACCGGACACGTTCGGTATTAGCCCCTGCGCCAAACTGAATTGTATTGTGTTCTAACTCTTTGGTTGCAGGCGTTTGGCTCCTAGAATCATTTATTATCTTTTATATACTCTGTGGCTAGCTTGTGAGGGGTGGTACTACTCTTAATTTGGAGTTTCCATTTTGGAAACTCCCCTTTCTAATTGTTCCCGCATTTAAATGTGTTAATTTTCAGAAACGCCTATTCACCCCCCCTCTAGGCGACATCCTAGGTCCTTTCACCTACAGGACCGTATCTTCGATCTAGAAAGGGAAGTTAGCAGCGGTTACAAGGACGACGGATAGGACGACAACAACAATGGTGTCGATTCACAGGAGGCAGTCTGCAATGATCCATATTGCACCTGCCCTAACCACAAGAACAACGGGCATCCTCCGTCACCCCCGCCACCACCACCACCAACAACGGGAGGCTACTATGGAGAAGGTGTAACACAATTTGCTATGTGGCCACACTACTAGGATGACTTTATCTTTTTCACATACCACATCTATGTGTTTGTTGTTTGGTTTAATTACCTAAGGCATGTTAGGTTTAGTCGAAGAAAACTCTGTAGTCACATGCCATTTCATGTGTTTCGTGTGTTGATTTATATAATGTCGTACGTCGTTAGGTTTTTTTTGCAGCATGTGTTCACATTTCAATACGTCCGTATCATTAAGCGGAATATTAAGACCATAAATAATGAAAACAACCACAAAATGAAAAGTTTAATACTATGCCACATTACACAACATATTACTACTAGAAGTATGTGCCGACAGTAGATATAGGGGTAAATGCACTTCCAAATCCTTAGTCTGAAATATACTAAGTAAGCAACTCATCATCCGAGTACCAGTCCTTTACCACAACCCTGTTGCTGTGGCTAGGCTCACCTGTGTTGCTCTGAGCTGCCTGTCGCCTGTTGTAAGCGGCCTCCGCTTCATCTGTGGTCGCTGCGGCCTGAGTGAAGAACACGTCGTCATTCTCCTCCGTTTGTAAGCCCGCCTCTACTAGAGCGATGAGCTCGCTCAGTCTGCCAGTGTCGTCCTCAGCCTCATCCGCCTGCATGCCCGCCTCTGCTAGATCGATGAGCTCGCTCAGTCTGCCAGTGTCATCCTCAGTCTCCTGCGTCTGCATGCCTATCTCTGCTAGAGCAATGAGCTCACTCAGTCTGCCAGTGTCGTCCTCATCCTCATTCCCCTCATCAGACAACACAATCGGTGATTGAACGGTGCGACCAGCTCGCAATCTATGCTCATCTAAGTTCTTCTCCTCATACCTTGCATGAGCCACCTCTGTAGCATGATCCTTGCTGTAACCAATCCCTTCATGTATAAAATGCAATTAGTTAGCAACGCGATTATATTACATTTAAAATCAGGCAACGAAAAAAGGCTTTCAAGCACTCACTGGCACATAATGCAGCAACATGCTCGTTTAAGACCTGCATCTGTACTCTTGTCTCCTCCCTTGCCTCCTTCCTTGCCCTCTCCTCCTCTAACGTCATCCACCTCTCCAATCCCCATTTGTTAAGCCCAACATCGATCGGGTTACAAATACCGCGCTGTCTAGCAAACTCACGCATCTTTTCTTTGTGATGTTTAACGAATAGGTTGACGTAGTCAGGTCCATATCCCCTCTTCCGTGCAATTAGTTTCCTCTTCTTCAGTTCATCCAAGAACTTAGCTTGACCATCGTAACGTTCTCACCTGCATTTTCTAGTGCTCTGTTCAAAAGAAATATTATATCATATATGTCTTAGCAAAAGAAACAAAATACGATTTCATGTTTGCCACGAAAATAACGAACCTCTTCGTACTCAACCATATGGCCGCAATAATGGCCTATTCCAAGCTCCGAAGGGACTAGGCCATAGTTAGATTTAACACCACATTCACACATGACAGGAGGTGCTCTGTAGATTACCCTTTCTTTCTTCTTTTCCTTATCCTTCCGCGGTTCTTTCGGCCATTGGTTCTTAGGACCATACAACCAGTCCTTGAAACGACACTTCGCCATTGAAAACATCTAAATAAGGAGACATTAGTACATGAACACATATAGCTCAAGATTTCAACACATACACTTTGTACTTACTTCATGCTTGTTTGGACGCACAAACTCCAACGTATTCTCAGGGTTTATCACAGCTCAATCTCCGTAATCGCACCGAGGAGGTTTCTCGAATCGTCTAACTACGGCTAGGTGCTTCTGCTTAGCCGTCATTGGTGGAGGGTTAGGGGGGGTGGAACAAACCGCTTGAAGTGCTCACGTGGATTTCTCCCTCTAAAGCAATCGTCGAAAAGAAGGTACCTAGGATCAAACTTGTCTGCACCGTCGATCCACTGAAAGAAAAGGCACCTCCCATGGTCCTACACAATGAGATTCCAACAAAATATTAGTAGCATACTTACACAAATAAAGAAAAAGGATAGTGGAAATAATTACTTACATTAAAACGACTGCATGTGTAGAAGCAACGAGCTGCTGTGTCCGGATATCTCGATTGAAACACATCGGTCGAACGACCACAATCACAGTTAGGGACAGGAAGGTCAGGAGGGACGGAGGCATCTTTGCTAGACGCATCGGGGTATAATTCTCGAGGACGACCCCGTTTTCGCCAAAACTCCTCCCAAAACATTTGTTGCATCTAACAAAACGGAAGTAATTAAACAAACATAAATCAAAACATCAGAAATAAATGTCAATGAGAACCATAACTACAATACAACCAATTTCGTTCTAAGAACCGAAAACAGTTAACATTAAACTCTAAACCTAGGGTTTCCCATTTGATGCACAATAATGAACCCATAATATAACTACACGCGTCTAGATTTGCTAGCTTTTCCACGCTTTGACATCATCCTACGGTTGTATAATACATATATTGAGGGATAGAATGAAATCCTAAGTGATGACGATTATTACGTTCAAAAATCCGACTAATATATACCGAATCGATACGAAAAAAACTAGGAGGGGAGCGAGGATACCTTGCTCTCGAGGATCTACGAATCAAATCAAGGTTTACAAGGTCTAATATGCCGATTCGTGAGGTAGGGTGTAGTTGGGAGAGAAAAAACCCGAAAGGGATGAGAAAGAAGAGGAAGAACGCTCAGGCAGGAAGGTTGGGCCGGGGTTAAATGCAGGGAGCTTGGCGCCATTCACTCTGGCGCCGAGCTCGGCGCCAAGATCTACGACGCCTAGATCTACGGCGTCTAGCTCGGCGCCAGAGTGAATGGCGCCGAGCTCTTTGGCAGGTTATCCACCGTGCCCAGGCGCTCGGCGCCAGAGCCGCTGGCGCCAAGCTCAGCGCCAGCATCAATGACGCTAAGCTAAGGGTCCATTTTCTAAATTCTTTCCTCCAGAGATCTATTTGTGAGAAACTTTTAAAAAAGGGCTAAATTATAAAAAATTTGGAACTAGAGCTCCTCTCGTTTGTCAGATCATCAGTTCGAACATACACATATCACCAAATTAAAACTGAATCTTGCAGTCGCAGTGGAATAGCAAGGGCAATAGAGGAGATTGGGGTGACCTGGAACTCTGGAAGACCAAACGGGTGGATCTGAGGTTGGAGTCGGAGAAGAGGAACGTGGAGAAGCCGTCCGTGCATACCACCGTTTCTTGCAGCTCGACGAGACGGCGACGGGTCCCGTCCCGCTCGCTCGCTCCTGCTGCTGCCTGCTGCTACTTCTTAGCCGGTGGCGCAGAGCGATGGGTTGAACTACTCGGATAGAGACGTCGGCGGCGGCGCAGTCGAGCCGAACAGCGAGTTGCGGTGGTGGCGGCGCAGATCGAGCCGGGCAGCGACTTCTGCCGGCTCACCGGGTCGCCGCCACACGGACGAGAGGCAGGGGCGGATCGAACCACTCGACCCTAAGGTTCGAGCTGTTCTGATCCACTGACCCTATGAGAATATTTATATTTTAATAACTTTTTATTTAATATTTTAATAATAACGGATCATTTCTTTTCTTGATATAACCTTTGTTGGTCGCGCAAGTGGGTCTGGCGTGATCAAATAACGCTGTCGCGCCATATATATTGGCGCGATAAGATGTGCCACGTTGGATGATGTTTTCATCGTGGAAACCTTGTCACGCCACTCCCGCTGGCGTGACAGTACTGTTCTGTCACGTCACGGGGAGTGGCGTGACAAGACAAAATCTTAAAAAAATCATAACTCTTTAATACGATATCGGATGAAGATGAAATTTATATGAAAATTATAGCATTTGATGAGATCTATAACTTTGTAGTTTTAAGTTTTTTCATTGGACGATGTTAAGATTCTCAAAAAATTAATATAAAATTTTAGGACTATAATAACCGCGTACAAGTGCTTGTTGTATTAGAAAAATAATATGGTTTTTGTATGGTGTCAAATGAAGGTACTTTTTACATGAAAGTTGTACCTCTCAATGAGATCTACAACTTTGTAGATTTGAGTTTTTACATTTGAGATCGTTGAAATGCACGAAAAAATAATATAAAATTTCAGCAGTATAATAATTGCGTACCGGTGCTTGTCGCATTAGAAAAATAATATTATTTTCGTATGGTGTCAAATGAAGATATATTTTATATTAAAGTAATAACATTTAGTGATATCTACAAGTTTATAGTTTTGAGTTTTCATATTTAAGGTCGTTAACATACTCTAAAAACTAATATAAAGTTTTAGCAGCATATTATGCTACTAAAATTTTATATTATTTTTTTAACGTCTTAAGTTCGTTAACATACTCGATCATCAGATGGATAACCGGTCCAGCTCGGGAGACAACATATCGACTCCGAGCTGAACATAAGAGTGCACAATCACTTATTTAATTAGACGACCAAACTCTGATCGATAATGGCGGTGCCTACTGCTAGTAGCTACCACGCCATATTTGTCGATCGCCGTTGGCCTTTATTGACGACTGGTGATGATGTTATTTAATTTGTTGATAATATCTCCTTAGGCCAGTCTCAGTGCGGATTTCATGTCACAGTTTTCAACGCATCTATATTTTGAAAATAGTGCAGAAGAGTTTTATCCTCATAAAAACTATCTTTACTCCCATGAAACTTTTATCATCTCTCTCTTCGTTAATACTGTGCCACATTAGCATATTTAATGATCATAGAACTCGGATGAAACCTCATTGAGATTGGCCTTAGACGGACGACGCAGAGGTCGCAGGACAATAGTCCATGAACTCCTTGACGGTGTTGCGGGTCTTATCCGGATAGGCACCAAAAAAGCTCTCCAGCGTCACATTGTACTTGATGAAGAAGAAGGTCGATCGGCGTCCCCTGGATGTTGTAGCGGCTAGCAACTTCCTGTACGTCGTCGAACAAGGAAACACACATGATCATCAGTATAGCACGACATGCATGATGATGGGGTTGAATCGAAATCGAATGCATGCATGCACTTGATGTGGTGAATTTGAATTAATCACCTATAATAATTGGCTATTGGGACGACACCGTAGTATATATACTCACCTCCAGTTCGAGAATGTCGACCTTGAGGAAGACACCTTTAGTAGTGTACTCCTTGGCATACTCCTCGAACACCGGGGCTATTGCTTGGCAAGGACCGCACGTGAGGGACATGAAGTCAATCACCACCTGATCGAGGGGTAGGTAGGTGAAATGAAACAGGCCAGTTAGTTGTTGTTTGACAAATTAGTAAGCTCAGTGCTAGAAAGAATTGTTAGTAACAAGAAGAAGAACAAGAACTCATCGTTGAACAGATGACAGCGGGCATATTATCGAGGAAATTAAATTACAGGGAGACAGATGGCGTACGTACCAGGTTGTCGGCCTCGTAGGCCTTGGCCATCTGGGCGTCGAACTCATCCCTGGTGTGGCAAGCGATCACGGTCCCCTCCGCGCCCGCCGTTCCTCTCGCTCTCCTTCCTTCGTGGCATCGAAAGCTTCTGGCGCTGACTAAGGTTTCTCTCGGGGGCTGGCACTAGTGCAGGACTAGGTCGCAGTCCCGGTCGAAAAACCTTCTCTGGTTCCGGTTTTCTAACCGGGATTGCTAATCCGGGACTAGAGGCCCGTCCTTTAGTCCCAAGCTTCACAACCGGGATTGAATGGAGCCATTTAGTCCCGGTTAGCTATACCAACCAGGAGTAAAGGAGCTCCAGGCCAACGCTCGATGGTGGGCACCGCCAGTCCCGGTTGGTTATACCAACCGGGACTTAATATCACTTTTCTTCTTTTGTTTTCTTTCTTTTACAGTTTCTTTCCATTCAATTTGTTTTCGTTTCAAACCAACCGGGACTTAATATCACTTTTCTTCTTTTGTTTTCTTTCTTTTACAGTTTCTTTCCATTCAATTTGTTTTCGTTTCAAATAGTTTTCGTACACGCATTATATGTTATATGCTATACTATTGTACGTTGTCCATAAATAAGATTGAAACTAATAAAATAAGAGCTTATATATTACAATGATCATCCCTATCCATCAAGTTCATACAAACCATAATAGTTTAAAACAAGTCATTACAATAAACTAGATGTCCAACCCCAAAGTTCAATTACACACCAAGTTCATGCAAGCACAAGTAGATCACCGCCAAGTTTGACTACGTCGTATTATATACTTGGCGAAATGTAGGTCACCAATTTTTGTATCCACAATATTATTGATGTGGAGCAACGCATTAAGTAGTGCACTCTCCCTTGCTTTAAAAGTACGAGCATAGGGTCTATTAACGATGGTAAGCGGTGGTCGAGAAGTCAGTGGGTCAGATGATCCCCTCTTAGTCATAATCAGCTTTTTCTGAAATCCTTCCATAGTGAGTGTTGGCCATTCATCAGCATATTTCCAATCAAAACCCAATGCATACATTGTCTGGTTTAGAATGGCAACAAAGCTACAACCTGCATAGGTTAAGTCATAATCATCAACCTGTAATCGTTAGCACAAAAAAGGATATGAGAACAAAGCTTTCGAATAACAACAAATCTAAATATAAGCTATGAGTTTGACTTCGACTTTACTACATCATTTCGGTTGGTTCGAACAATCCTTGCACAGAAGCCTACAACATCATGATAAGAGCCCGCATCTATTGCTTGTATCGTTATGGAGGATAGTGTAGGCAGGGTGTATCCAATATTCGTAAGCTTATTCAAACATGATTTGACAGCATATTTAATTGCAATTTTTTTTCTCAGGTGCATTTACTCCCACCTCTAAGATTTGTACAACACCTCTACCCCTCCTAGTGGCGATGGAAAAACCAATTCGAGATTGGACCAATCGACCATTATCTACATCAAAGCTATCAACATCAACTCCCTCAACCCCAAAATATGAAAGTGTCTCTTCAAACCAAATGATTGGGTCAATTACCTACGGTACATTAAAGAAACACATATATATACATATCGGCAAAATATATTATGTACAAGCGTATTTAAGACATTAATATATTAAAACATATATCGTTGCTTACTATGCTAGGATGATTGTGGGGGGTACGACCCCGGATACCCACGGCAGACCACATGGGCTGCGTCCCCAGGGGCGGCCCAGCCCACGAGACGAAGCCTTGCGGGGCATGATTCTGCTCGACGCCTCCCGCAAGACATAGGGAAGATATCCTGAAGATACTATGAGATCTGTTAGGATACGTATGGTCCCATGATTCTTGTAATCTGTTATTACTTTTCGGTTATCTCTAAGATCTAACCGACTTGTAACCCTGCCTCCTGGACTATATAAGGCGGGCAGGGACCCCCTCTAAAATCACGGCATATCATACGATAGCTAATACAAACCAACAGACCACAGGAGTAAGGTATTACGTCATACAGACGGCCTGAACCTGTATAACTCATGTGTCTCTGTTGCCTTCTTGTTCTTGATCACGCGCTCCTCTGCCGATCAATCTACCTTCGTGGGGAACCCCTCGGAGGACTGCCGACGATATTCTGTCGACAGTTGGCGCGCCAGGTAGGGGTGTGTGTGCTGATTCCTTGTCGAACAAGATGGCTTTTTCCGTAGGCTCTTAGTCCCTCCCGCAGCCCGGCCAGATCTTCACGGTCGGATCCATCTCGTGGGTCATCAACGCGGATGGAGTCGGAGAGCTCCTTGAGCCGGTGCAGATCCGTTCTATGCTGACCACCCTTGCACTTGCAACTGCAGATTCGATCTTGGAACTACTTCCAAGGTCGCCTTCATCAACGACTCAATCGCCCACTTTCTCGTTACCAGAGGGGGCACATCAACAATGACGATCTGATCGAGTCCATCGATCGGGTTGGTCTGAAGCTTACCGATTGCCTCTCTGTCGCCGAGTCGGCTCTGGACGCCTTCGTTTAGCGCTGAGCTCCCTCCGATCCGGTTCTATCGGAAGCTGCTCGGCGAACTCCGGGGATTACGGCCCTACCCTTTGGGCTCGCCAACACCGCCGCTACATACCAAGATGCCCTGAAGGGCAAATTCACCGGCCAGGTGGGGGATATCCATCCTCTCGCCGACCAGATCGCCGACCAGCACCTACCGACAGTCAACATGCTGCACGCCAGCCGATGCCCTGGAGCATCCCTCCAGACCATCCTGGAGGAAAATTCCGACCCTAAATCCTAGGGCTCCATAGAGACCCTCGCCGGAACCTTCACCGAGCAACCTCCTCTCCTGCCCTTCCGGGGTGGCGTGATCTTCAACGTCAGCATCGACAGCCACCCTAGGAACGGTAAAACCAATGAGGAACTCGCCGCTCGTGAAAACAGGAACATCAATCGCGCACAGCGCCGTGAAAACAAGCGCTCCCTTGCGATGGCTAAGGTCGCTCGTGACAACCAATTTGACTCGCAAGGGAGGCCGCTCCATCGCAACCTTGACAAAGAGTTTCTCCATGTCGATGGCCACGATGTCTACAAAACTCCGAACGCTAACTTGGCCGTGGCCGCCAACGAGCTCGCCCGGCTCCCGCAAACTCCCGAGGTCACCAAGGTCGCCGTCATGCTCAAAGCGGCGCACTGCCAGGTCAACGAGATCTGCCAGGATCAAAGACCTTCGTGCTCGACAAGCACGATTCATCGATCAGCTGCGCCAAGATCCAATCGCCGCCCTAGCCAAAGCCATTTCGCCGACCAGTCACTGCCCCTCCAAGGTGGAGCGGGGGGCCACTGCGCCGAGCACCATCGCCAGCACTATCAGGAGGTCGAACAGGATGCTCGAGTGCACCTCAGTAATCTCCGGGATGCACGACAGCGTATCGAGCAACATCGTTTTAGTCGCCACGAAGAAGTACTCCACTGCCAGGAGTACGAGCAAGAGTACGGTAACCCAGACTCAGCTCTGGAGCCGATCGCCGCCGGCAACGCTGCAGACGATGGAGCCGGCAACCCCGAAGGACCTCCAGCATTCACCAGGGCGCTCCGAACACTCCAGTGGCCACGTGGCTTTAAAATCACTGGGGTCGAGCCCTATGAAGGAAGGATGAACCCAACCCAATGTCTGCAGGCTTACGCCACTGCTGTCCGCACCGTCGGAGGCGACACCAATGTCATGGCGAACTATCTCCCCATCATGCTCACGCCGGCCGCCATGAGTTGGTTCACAAGCCTTGCCCCGGACTTCATCGGATCTTGGGAAGAGCTGAAGAAAGTCTTCACCAACAACTACATGGCTACGTGTACGTGGCCGGGCACCAAGCATGATCTCAACCGCATCACCCAAAAGCCGTCCGAGCTCCTCCACAGCTACATCAGACACTTCTCCGAGATGAGGAATTCTATTCCCAATATCACGGAAGCTGAGGTTATCACCGCCTTCGTTTGAGGACTTCACCACTGCGAGCTCCAGTCCAAGTTCAACCGCAAGCCGCCTACTGGCATCAGCGAGATGATCACGACCGCCAACCAGTACGCCAACGCCGAGGAAGCGGAGGTGCGTTTGAACGAAGACACGGGCACAAATTGCGCACCTCACCGCTACGACGAACGCACCGACAACAGACGCCACAACGACCGCTGCTACGACGACCGCAGCTTTTACCGGGACAGCGGCCGTGATCGGCCAGAAGGATCCAAGCCCGGTTAGAATCGCCGCCGCCGGCCAGACCACTTCGTCGCTGCCGTCAATGAGCCTCGTGCCAAGTGCAACTATGATGAATAGTATAATAAGATCCTCGATGGCCCGTGCCCCCTCCACAAGAACGCCAAACATAAGATAAAAACTGCCTCGGCTTGGCCAAGGAATTCCAGGACAAAAAGCGAGACGACGATGCCAATGGCGGGAACGGAGGCCGCTGACCACCAGGGGGCAATAACAACTCTTTCTAGGACCATGACAAGGTGGTCGCCACCATCTTTGGGGGCCTCACCTCCACCGAGAGCAGAAGAGAGCGGAAGCTCGTCGCCCGATGAGTGCTCGCCGTCACTTCAGAAGAAACCACCGCCAACCCTAGCTATCGCCCATGGTCCGAGGTCCCCATCACCTTTAGCAGGGCCGACTAGTGGGCGGACATACCCTACACAGGGTGTTTTCCCCTCGTCCTCGACGCAACCGTCTAGAAGGTGCTTTTCAGAAAGGTCCTCGTGGATGGTGGGAGTGCTCTGAATCTACTCTTCGTCGGGGCCCTAAATGAGTTGGGCCTTGAGACAACAGATCTCACACCCTCGGATTCCTCCTTCTGGGGTGTGGTACCTGGCAGGGCATCCAGACCACTTGGAGAGATTACCCTACCAGTACAGTTCGGCACGGCAAGCAACTATCGTGTCGAGCATATCAACTTCTCCGTCGCCGACTTCGACACCGCCTACCACGCCATACTTGGTCGACCAGCTCTAGCCAAGTTCATGGCCGTACCGCATTACGCATATCTGGTGATGAAGATGCCTTCACCTGCAGGAGTCCTGGCTCTGTGGGCCAACCTCTTCGTTGCCTACGCCTACGAGACAGAGAGTCTTGCTCTTGCCGAAGCCACCGATCTCTCCATCCAGATGGCTAGTGTGGTCGCCGAAGCCAAGACAGCGCCCGCCGACGACATGGAAATCCTAGAGCTAGAGCTTCCTCGCGCCTCCGCCAAGTCCAAGGAAGTCAAGGAGGTCGGCCTTGTCCTCGATGACCCCTCCAAGACCATGAAGATTGGGGCTCACCTTGACCCCAAATAGGAAGGCACGCTCGTCTCCTTCCTATGTGCCCACGCCGACGTGTTTGCTTGGAAACCTTCAGACATGCCGGGGGTACCACGGGAGAAGATCGAGAACTCCTTGAATGTCTCGCCGACCGCCAAACCGATCAAGCAGAAACTCCTCCAATTCACGCCAGACAAGAAGGAGGCTATTAGGGTAGAAATAAAATGGCTCTTAGCTGCCGGATTTATAAAAGAAGTGTATCATCCAGAATGGTTAGCAAACCCTATTCTCGTTCGAAAAAAGAATAAAGAATGGATAATGTGTGTTGATTATACTGATCTTAACAAACACTGCCCTAAAGACCCCTTCGGCCTGCCTCGGATAGACGAGGTTGTAGACTCCACCGCTGGCTGCGAACTGCTCTCCTTCCTTGACTGTTACTCCGGCTATCATCAGATCTCCCTCAAGGAAGAAGATCAGATCAAGACATCGTTCATCACGCC
The DNA here is from genome assembly GCA_904845875.1 of Miscanthus lutarioriparius. NCBI lineage: Eukaryota > Viridiplantae > Streptophyta > Magnoliopsida > Poales > Poaceae > Miscanthus > Miscanthus lutarioriparius. Next base: position 94,084,423 of record CAJGYO010000004.1, on the reverse strand, counting down.
TTTTGGTGCATACTGCTATACAACTATGTCCTTCGGACTCAAGAATGCCGGGGCTACTTATCAAAGGGCCATCTAGATGTGCCTCGACCAACAGATCGGCCGCAATGTCAAAGCTTACATCGATGACGTGGTCGTCAAGACCAAGACCGCCGACAACCTTATCGTCGACCTTGAAGAAACTTTCTCCAACTTGAACAAGTACCGATGGAAGCTGAACCCTTCAAAGTGCATCTTTGGAGTTTCATTCGGTATACTGCTAGGCTGCATCGTCAGCGCTCGAGGCATCAAACCTAACCCTGACAAGGTCTCCGCCATCACCAACATGAAACGGCCGACATGCATCAAGGATATACAGAAGCTTACAGGCTGCATGGCTACTTTAAGCCGCTTCATCTCGTGCCTCGGCAAAAAAGGGCTACCTTTCTTCAAGCTCCTCAAGGCCTCCGAGCGCTTTTCCTGGTCGGAGGAGGCAGACACAACTTTTGAGCAACTCAAGTTGTTCTTAACAAAACCTCTGATCATGACGGTGCCACGACCAGATGAAACTCTGCTGATCTACATCACCGCCACTTCTCGCATCGTCAGTACAGCTATTGTCGTCGAACGCGAGGAATCCGGGCACGCCTACAAGGTGCAACGTCCGGTCTACTTCATCAGCGAGGTACTTAATGAGCCCAAAACTCGTTATCCTCAGGTACAAAAGCTATTATACGCAATTCTGATTATGTCGCGCAAGCTCCAACACTACTTCGAGTATTACAAGATCGCCGTGGTCACTGAGTTCCCTTTGGGGGACATTCTCCGCAATAAAGAGGCCAACGGCCGCATCATTAAGTGGGCTGTTGAGCTCGGCACTTACTCCATCGAATTCAGAAGCAGACCTACCATTAAGTCACAGGCGCTTGCTGATTTCATCGCTGAGTGGACCGAGATCCAAGAACCCATTGTCGCCACTTGCCTCAAGCACTGGGTGATGTACTTTGACGGCGCCCTTAACATCAACGGTGCTAGTGCGGGCATTCTGTTCATTACGCCGACCAAGGATAAACTTCGGTATGTTCTTCGCATACACTTTCCAGCCTCCAACAACTCCACGGAATACGAAGCATGTCTCCATGGTCTCCGTATAGCCATCGAGCTCGGCGTCAAATGCCTCATGGTGTACGGGGACTCCGCGCTGGTTATCAACCAACTCAACAAAGATTGGTCCTGTTCCAGTGAGAAGATGGACGCATACTGCGCTGAAATCAGGAAGCTTGAAGGGAAATTCTATGGTATCGAGTACCACCACGTGGTATGAGATCAAAACCAACCAGCCGACCAGCTATCAAAGATAGGTTCTTCTCGCACCGCGGTTCCGCTGGTGGTCTTCGTTCAAGATCTCCTAGCGCCATCCATTAAAGAAGAGAAGGGAGTTGAAGAGGTTCCTCCTGCCGAGTAGTTGGTACTTGCAGTATCTTTGCCGGTCACCGATTGGAGGGAGCAGTTCATCAAATACCTCACCAGCGCCGAAGTACCCGCCGACAAGACCGAAACCAAATGCCTGATTCGCCGAAGTAAGCATTACGTGCTGGTAGATGGTAACCTGATGAGGAAAAGCGCCAAGGTAGGGATACTGCAGAAATGCATCATCCAAGATGAAGGAGTGAAGCTACTTTCTGAAATTCACTCTGGTTCCTGTGGCAATCACGTGGCTTCGAGAACCCTGGTCGGCAAAGCTTTTGGAGCAGGTTTTTACTGTCCCACGGCCATCTCCGATGCAGAAGACCTCGTTCGACGATGCAAGGGATGCTAGTTTTTCACCAAGCAAATACACGTACCGGCACAAGAACTACAGACCATCCCAGCTTCCTGGCCTTTCCCATGCTAGGGACTGGATATGATCAGGTCTTTCAAGCCAGCGCCAGGTGGATTCCGATATGTCAATGTTGCCATCGACAAATTCTCCAAGTGGATCGAGTACAAACCGCTTGTCTCGGCTACCGCGAAGAAAGCAGTCGAGCTCTTCGAAGACATTATCCATAGATTCGGTCTCCCGAACAGCATCATCACCGACCTCGAAACCATGTTTACTGGCCAACATTTTTGGGACTTCTACGAAGACCGGTGCATCTCTGTTAAATACGTCTCCGTCGCCCTTCCTAGAGCCAATGGCCAGGTCGAACGGGCGAACGGTATGATCCTTGATGCCCTTAAAAGAGGCTATATCAAAAAGAAGAAAAGCATCCAGGCAGATGGCTCAAGGAACTACCAGCTGTGGTCTGGGGACTGCGCACTCAAGCTAGTCGCAGCACCAGTGTGTCTCCATATTTTTTGGTTTATGGCTCGGAGGCCGTACTACCAGCGGATGTTGCCTTCCGAGCACCTAGGGTGGAAAACTATGATGAAGAGCAAGCCGTAGCTGTTCGGATAGATGACGTCGACAGGGCCGAGGAGGAACGGTTGATCTCTTGCGTCCACACAGCCAAATACCTAGAAGGCTTGCGGAGATACTACAACCGCAACGTAAAAGGTCGTTCATTCACCGTCGGCGACCTCGTTCTCCGCAGAAAACAAAAAACCGAAGGGTTGCACAAGCTCTCCTTCCCTTGGGAAGGGCCTTATGTCGTCAAAGAGGCCACTCGACTAGGGTCTTATCACCTATGAGACTTAGACAGGATCGATGTTCCCAACTCATGGCACATCGAGCACCTTATACGTTTCTATCCTCGAAATGCTCTAGATATGTACTCCTCACTTTATGATAAATAAAGTTTTGGTCTCCATAATTTGTCTCCATTTTTTCTCCATTACTTCTCAATCTCCACATACGGTCGCCGAGCATTACGATACTCCATAATGAGCTCCAATACAAGATCGCCGAACGTTTTCTCCAAAATTGCCGAACAATTTCTCCAAATCGCCGATCACGATTTCGCTGAATAAAGATCTCCAAATCTCCAAAATCGTCGAGCGGGTCTCTCCAAAAATCGCCGACCACGATTTCGCCGAATAAAGATCTCCAAATCTCCAAAATCGCCGAGCGGGTCTCTCCAAAAATCACCAAACGTTTCCTCCAAAGCGCCGACACATTTTCACCAAAAATCGCCGAAAAAGTTTTCTCCAAATCACCAAGCACGTCTCCTCCAAATCGCCAACGTGTCTCACCACATGTTTTCTCCAAACCGCCAAACAATTTGCTGTAAACCTCCAAGATATTTCATCGATCAGCGAGCAACCTACTTTCTGTTCTATTCTCTTCGGAGAAGACCCAGTCTCCGATCTCTCCCTACACATGCCACAGGCTCCGCGCTCTGCGTTATGGGTGGTCGGCTATGGTTCCTTGGTCACGCCTATTTTTCTTACACGTGCACGGGCTCCGCGCTCGACGTTATGGATTATGGACTATCCAAGGCCGAGAGCTCAGAGCAAAACTTATTGCTCGGTAGCTGCTTATAGTACCACTATCTCCAAGTTATTTCAACAACTACCAAGCAGCACACGTTCCGCGCTGTTCTCTATGGAGAAGACCCAGTCTCCGATCTCTCCCTACACGTGCCACGGGCTCCGCGCTCTGCGTCATGGGTGGTCGGCTGCGGTTCCTGGGTCACGCTTATTCCTCCTACACGTGCACGGGCTCTGCGCTCGATGTTATGGACTATGGGCTAGCCGAGGCCATAGGGGTCAGTAATGAACCAACTGCTCGGGTGCTATTTATACTATGTATAGTTGCGCCATGGTTAACACTATGAAGACCTTTTCACCGAAATACCAGCAAACTGGATAAACATGCACCTTGCAACATTTATACATATACGTAAATGTTCTTTGCGCTTTTGCGCGCTCTAACTACACTGTCAAAATTTTACAGTTGATAATCTATGAGCAGATTACTGGGCTCTGCCATTACCATCCGTCTCACCGAACAGATCTATATTGATGGCTAGTGTCTTTGCTGCGTCCTCCACTTCATCCTCCAGCTGCTGAGTCTCCGCATCGCTCAGTCCTTCGGCGAACCCACCCCTTATCGACTGAAGGTCGATGCTTGGGTAATGGGACCGAACAACCTCGAGGACATGAGTAGCGACGGACACAATGGCATCGCGGTTGAAGATCTTGAAGTTCTCCCAGGCTGCCTTGCACCTCTGGATGATGGTGTCTAAACGTTGTCGCCTACCGTAGGGCTGAGTGGCCGTCTCTAGGTCGACGCAGTCAAGCACCGGCTTTATTGCGGCAACTATAGCATCGAAGTTCTCCTTTTGGATCTTCGCCTCCTGCACCAGCACGTCAAACTGTGCTTTGGCTTTATGACAATAGCCTGCAAGTGTTACAATGTTCTATCATACAAGGAAGCTACTTCAACAGTAATTCCGACCAGGAGGAATTCACCTTTCAGCTCTCCGGGCAGTTTGTCCGCCCGTTCTATTTCCTTCGCTTTCTCCTGGCGAAGTTGTTCGACGACCTGGCACAGTTGGCCGAGCTCAGCATCTTGCTCTATAAGCACGATAGTTGTCACAAAAAATGTGGCTATCCAGCATGACAAAAATACATTCGCCGATGTGTCGTACCTTTATTTTGCTTGGATACAGTTTTGAGCTGCTTGGATTTCCTTTCCAGTTGCTCAGAAGCACTTTTGAGTTGTCCGGAGATAGCGCCCAGCTGCTCGGTCTAGTTCTACAGCTGTTTGGATGCATCCGCCAACTTTTCCGACAAGACCCCCTTCTGGTATTCCAGGTCCCACGCATTGGACTCTGCAAGGTCTCGTTCACGTCGGGCTCTCTGGATGTTTCGCTCCGAGAGATTCATCGCCTCTTTGAGTTTTTCATTCTCCTCGGCAAGGGGCTCCATCCTCTTTATCAGCTGGCGGCGTTGCTCGGCAACCCGAGTTATCTCCTGCAAATGCACAATGACAAGCGTTGATATTCAATTCCCAAAGTCGACTAGGAGCTTCCCAGACGCAGTCCTAACCTTGATTTGCTTCATCACTCTGGTAAGGGAGGTCTCCAATCTCCTGAATTCCTTTGTGGTGTCCTCCTCTTCGACAATTACTATTTTGTCGCCGCGTTTTCGGAGGATCCAGACTGATTGGGCTCGAGGCTCATCACGTATGATCTCCTCCACCTCGTCCTCCTCTGTTGCAGCCGGAGGCATAACCTGAGGGCTTGGTGGCCGGGTAGCGGGTCCGACCATGCCCTCCAAAGCATCGGGTAGTGTCGTCTGCTCCCTCGGCACCACAGTATTTTTTGCTCCAGATTCTGCCGTTGCCGAGGGTGCCGGGGGTGCCGCTGTCGACTCGTTCGCCGTCGTTGACAACCGTTCACTGTCACCAAGCCCACCAGGGGCAGTGATTGGCTCCCCCGCATGCTACCGAGCACTTGGGGACTTCAGGATGGGGTCCACTGGCATTTCCCCCGCTCCGGGGGCAGCTTTCGGCTGTTGCTCAGTCTGAGCGGGTGGGGCCGGATCCGTCGTTCGCCTTGCACTGCGTCAAGTCAGTCACCACAGAAGTAAAGAAACTACAGTAAAGTAACTTCAGCACAAGGACACTTACGGCTTGGTCTAAAGGTTCAATTTCTTGAACCGCCGATGCCTGCCCGAACCTCTAGCTGCAGCCGCAGGATCGATTCTCGTGCTCTGCGGGGGGATTCTCGGCTCCTCCTTAGTCGACCTCAGTTCTACCTGCCGCTCTGGGGCCCTTTCCGCCTACTGCTCCGGGTTCGCCTCCGCTTGCTGCTCGGGGACTATCTGTGTCAGTGGTTCATGGACTTCTTCGCCTCCCCTTGGTTGGTTCCCCGCGCACGTGCTACGTGGGGGCTCTTTTGTGCTTGGTGGAGGAGCCGTCAGATTTTCGTCGTCATCAGACCAATCGTACACCACGGTCCTTCGTGTTCGACTGGTCTGATCATCTCCAAGCGAGATGCCGCCTGGTTTGCGGGGAGCAGCAGCCGCTGTTTTCCTCTTCTTCTGGGCCGGTTCCTCTTCTGCCGGCCTCTTCCCCTAGATTTTCTCTGATACCGGCGGAGGACTCTCCGTCCGACCAGCATCCACACCTCCGGATTCTGAAGAGACGCCAACGGAGCTTTCTTCAAGATGAGCTAGTGTTTGTGCATCCACTGCTGGCGGCCAATCGCCTCTTGGCACACCTGAGAAATATACCACCCTATCCCGCGAATGGATCTTCACATGAGTGGATCAGTCTACTGCTCGGCAATGACAAAAGACAAAAATTCTCGGAAACACAAAGTTGGCATATTCACCTGACGAGGCAGATTCTTGCAGTTGAAGGGTTTTGTGTACCCTGACAAGTTGAATGAGGCAAGCAGGGCGAACAGCTCGGCAGTCCGCTCTTCAACAACGTTCCTGGACAGTATCTCTGGCCTCTCTCGGGTACCATCGATCTCCCCTTTGAACTCGAAGCCTGGGTGCGCCCTCTCCTTATAGGGCTGAACACGGCACACTATGAAACTCGCCGCTACTAATCCGCCATTGGTACTCACGTCCCTTATTAAGCCGAGGAGTTCCTTTACTTTCTCCATATCGTTGTTGCTCTGCATCTCTGACTAACTCTTTTGGCTTACTGGGATGTGGTTGGCATCACAGCGGACTGCTGAGTGGCTCTGTTTCATATAGAACCACCTGGCGTTCCACCCCTTCACTGATGTGTTTAGCCTCACAGTAAGGTACTCGCTCGCCATCCCATCACGCAACTAAAGGTACACCCCGCCGACCACCCTGGAACCAGCGCCGCCTCTTTTCTTCAACCAGAATAGGTAACGAAAGAGATTGAACTGGGGGAGGATTTCGAGGTATGCCTCACAGAAATGGATGAAGATTGAGATGTGCAGAATGGTATTGGGGTGGAGGTTGCACAGACTAACCACCTAGAGCTTCAATAGATCCCTCAGGAATGGATGAACAGGAAATCCTTACCCGCGCTAGAAATAATCCTCGAATACTACTGCTTCGTCAGTATGAGGTGTTGGGAAGGACTCACCAAGGGCCGGCTGCCATCCGGCGGTAGCACGGTCAGGGAGAACACTGGCTTCCACCAACCTGTTTAGCTCTGCCTCTCCCGTTCGCGACGGCACCCACTCCTCGTCGCGCCGGGCCACGACACCCGCCTTCTTGGGACTAGTCTTCTTCGATTTCGCAGCTCCTTTCTTCGACGCCATCTCTCAGATTTGGTTAGGGTTTGGCGGCGGAGGCAAATGTGGTTGTGGATTCAGAGATGCGAGAGATGAGGAGGAAGATGAAGTGGAAACGGTGGAAACGGGGTATGCGGCAGCACTATTATAAAGCACTTTCCCCACCTCTCCGCATTCAAGGGATTTTTGGGGAACCGTTCCCGCGATCTGCGCCGCTCCGATTTCTCCAATGCGGTATATGGGCCGTTACTTGGGCTTCTGCGCAACCGCAGCCCATGTCCCTCATTTATCGCTGCCATCAGTTGCTACTCGCCGAATAATCGCCGACTTCTCCGCCATTTATTGAGACTCAGTAACCATTACTGTACAGCCATTACTCTAATTTTTTTGCCACGGTTTGATTGCTCCGGTATCTCCGCTTGCAGCTCGGGGACTGGTTGCTTGCTCGGCTGGTCTTTCATTACTACTCTGGTTCTGACCCTGGCACCACGTGACTACGTCACCTACTGTCAGGCTCGGGGACTAAGTGGGCACACTTCACCTTGCGGTGAATGTGCTTTGTCTTGTTTCGGAGCTACGCCCGAGGACTGGCTGACTGCTCGGCTGGTCATCTGTTATTTTTTCTACTTTGGTCCCTGGCACCACATGACTACGTCATCTACTGTCAGGCTCGGGGACTAAGTGGGCACACTTCACCTTGCGGTGAATGCGCTTGTTTTTTCTGGAAAACTTCGTGCCTCTAGAAGCCGAAGAAGATTATTTCCTTTCCTTGTGGTCGGACTCTAAGCGAAGAAATTTTTAATTCTGGATTTGAGCTCCTTGCACCCTTATGGCAAACCGTACTTGGGTACGTTGCTCGGCCGCGGTTCACGCTGCTCGGCAATGGTGCACGCTACTCGGCAACTGCTCACAACTGCTCGGCGACTCATCACGTTGGTCGAACCATGAGTTGGACTGCTCGGCTTTGGTTCGCACTTGCTCGGACAAGCTCAAGACAGCGTTGCACAACAGATATAAGGTGCTCGGGGACTAGCTGTGGGGGGTACGACCCCGGATACCCACGGCAGACCACATGGGCTGCGCCCCCAGGGGTGGCCCAGCCCACGAGACGAAGCCTTGCGGGGCACGATTCTGCTCGGCGCCTCCCGCAAGATATAGGGAAGATATCCTGAAGATACTACGAGATCTGTTAGGATACGTATGGTCCCATGATTCTTGTAATCTGTTATTATTTTCTGGTTATTTCTCAGATCTAACCGACTTGTAACCCTGCCCCCGGACTATATAAGGCGAGCAGGGACCCCCTCCAAAATCACGGCATATCATACAATAGCTAATATAAACCAACAGACCATAGGAGTAAGGTATTACGTCATACAGACGGCCTGAACATGTATAACTCGTGTGTCTCTGTTGCCTTCTTGTTCTTGATCACGCGCTCCTCTGCCGATCAATCTACCTTCGTGGAGAACCCCTCGGAGGACTACCGACGATATTCTGTCGACATTGATTGAACGATATAGCCGGCGAACTTGGTTCGAATCCCCAAGCAATACAATAGCCCCAACTCGAGACAATCGGTTCAGGGAGACGTACAGCTATTTCTTCTCACTAAAGTTAATATATAAAAATTCATATCACTGGAGTCAATATATAAATTCATACACCAAAATTCATATATTCCTAAGAATTTCCATATATATATATATATATATATATATATATATATAACTACTACCATGTAGCTGACTACAAAATAACTTATTTTGTAGTCATTTTGAGTTACGATAATTACTATGTTAATTTACAAGATTGTAGTAACTCCTTACTAAGTGGTTTACTATAACGTTATGGTAAATATCCCAATGTGTTATAGTAACCCAACTATTGTAAATATGTATTGACATTATCGTAAATTAGTATATAAAATTATTGTAAATGAAGGTGGCTACAAAATAACTTATTTTGTAGCTGGCTACTGAATATACTCTCTCTATATATATATAAAAAAATTTTCCTACTGTCTAGGAGTAGTTACTCCCTCATCTAAACCACGTAAATCACCGAGGAAATATTTTTTAATCATTATATATCCGTCCAAGAGATGGGATACGTCCGTTCAAACTGATCTTTATCCCGCGATACTTTCTCCGTTTCAACAAACCATAAACCTCCGTTCTCATCTTATTCACTGGCACTTACACGAGTCGACGGGAAGGCCCTTCGCACAGCACGGCGGCAGGGCACTCCTGCATGGCACGGCGGCAGGACCTTCGCACGGCACGGCGGCGGGCTCCCTCCCCTGCGGATTCTTCCGCAACGCAACTCGCCTCCCTGGCTCCCTCAACGGTGGCGGCGCCGATCCCTTCATGCGCGGATCCGGCAGCGACGGCTCCTCCCCTCCACCTGGTGGCCGTATCTAGCGATGGCTTCGACGGCGGACGTATCGATCTTGGCTTTCTCCATGGCGTGAGTATCCAGCGGAGGAGCACAAATTGCCACCTGCACCAGAAAGGAATCCATGCGGATAGGGTGCCGGCATTGGCAGTGAAGGCTGGTTCTATTATCTTTGGATTTTTATTACACTAATGCTTTGATTTCTGCATGTGAGTATTACATTGGTGTAATTTTGTCAACAAAAGTAGTATATACAAATACTCCATTCTCACACAAGTATGCACATATATTTTGTTCCCAAAAATAGTATGAATACATACTCTCTTGTTTTGTATATCTCCTTACGTGAATGTATACGCACATATACTCGGGTAGCGTGGTTTAAGTATGTATGCATACTACCTAAATCTGGGCGTATGTATTCATACTAGAAAAATAAAGTATGCATACATACTCCTTTTAAAAAAGTATGAATAAATGCTCCTTTCAAGAAAAAAAATATGGGTATATACTCCTCTTCAAAAAGTATGAATATTTACTCTTATATATGAAAAAATTAGGTGTATATACACTTCTCCACATGCATACTCGCAACAAAGCAGATACACGTGGACTCTCCTAACCAACGTCAAAATAAAACATAAAATTAAATAGCGTGAGAAGTGAGATCCGGTTTTCAAGGAAGTACTCGTGGGTCATGTTCTCAACCCGTTAGCTTCTCGATCTGAACTGCTGGCCGGACTCTCCACGGTGCGCCTACTCTATTCCCGGGAGTATAGAAAATTTTTCCTACTCCCCAGGAGTCTCGCTCATCTAAACTTTATATATATATATATAGTTGACTACAAAAATAACTTATTCTGTAGCCAGTTTGAATTATGATAATTACTATATTAATTTACGATATTACAGTAGCTCCTTACTAAGTGGTTTAGTATAACGTTATGGTAAATATCTCCATGTGTTATAGTAACCCAACTATCGTAAATATGTATTGACATTATCGTAAATTAGTATATAAAATTATCGTAAATGGAGGTGGCTACAGAATAACTTATTTTATAGCTGGCTACTGAATATACTCTCCCTATATAATATATATATATATATATATATATATATATATATATACACAAAATATCAAAATTCAAATATATCACTGAAGTCAATATTTTTCATATACCAAAATGCATATCACACACAAGTCAAATTAGATCAAAATATATCACTAAAGCAATTACAAATAGCTAGCCAAACAGATTAGCTTAAGTTAGGGTTGTGCTCGGTTTCACACAGCACAGGAAGGGATGAGGCGAGACGAACCTTATGGCAGCAGCAAGCGAAGGCGAGGCTGGAGACGATCAAGGGTCGAGGCCGGAGACGAAGGCGCTGGTGGAGACGATGTCGAGGCCGGAGGCGTTGGTGGAGACGAGGACGAGGCCGGCAGGAGAAAGATGGGAGCGAGGCCGAGGCCGTGCGGGCCCGAGCCGAGGACGAGGGCGAGGCCGGCCGCCGGATGTGGGGCGCCTGGCGCGATACTTCACCTAAATCGAGTGTCATCCACTTGACATGCTCAATTTAAGCAAAACAACATCGCGCGACCTCTAGGAGTGCACTAGGCAACTCCTCTTTAGGATCAGGTTGAGTCACATACCAAACTGACACAGTCTAATGAATAATGCTCAAATAACTAATACTGAAAAGCTTACAAGATAGAGTTTACATAAATAATGCGATCCGGTCCAACCAATGGACAAGATCCAAAATCCATTCTAAAGTAATCACTCAAGGTCACTCGAACAAGACTATGGAGTTAACGTGTAGCATACTCGGGGTCATCCTTCCCTGATGCTACTAGGCAGCGACGATGGAGACTCGACCTCCATCGGTCTATAGCGTTCCTGCAAAACAACTTAACGGCTGCACCGTGAGTACATTGCATACTCGCAGGACTTAATTCCAATATATTATATTTGGTGGATGCATAAGGGAGTTATTGAGTATTTGAATAAGTGCGGAAAGCAATGATGTTCATTAATAATATGACATGCTATGCTCAACATAGAAGTAAAGGTATTCATCATTATAACAAAGTGCTCATAGTTCATGGTTATGCTACTATGGGTATAGAAAGAAAGAACAACCGAATAGTTCCGTCCCGAGGGACTCCAGGCTTTCAAGACTCTACAGAGGTATACAACTGTACCCACATGGAGAAACAGGACGAACCTCCATATCTCGTGCACCAGAGATAAGGGTTGCCTCACGTCTCCAACCTTTCCCTAATCCGGCCCAAGTTTCCGACGAAAGGTTCGAGCGGTTGTCCGGTGAATGTCCCGAACATTCCCGACCAACGCCAAACCCCTTGCCCGTTTCACGGATAAACAGGTCGCAACTAGTTATTTGGCTTGTCGACCCCATCAACGACGTGTGGTCTGTACGTGTGGTTACTCGGACTTACGTATCCCAATACACGGTTCTTACTGCTCCATGAGCTATGTCGTCTGAGATCCCACACTCACGATGACCTACCCCTTGCATGAGTAGGATATCCAAGTTATAATCAAGATTATCATATTAGGGATATTAGTCCTTAGCCAGATTAGTTAGGTAAATCAAGTTGTACCTTTATTGGTTTTAGTAGTTAATTATCTAGGTGTAGCATTCTACACACGTGAGTACGAGTTTCCTTCTCATGCTTGACTTCTACCGTTGCCCAAGCAACTAAGCAATAAGAATTAAGCGTTTTCATTCCCGTTGTTTCGATGAGAGGCTTCTATAGATTATTAAGGTACTCTTGGTGCAGTATAAGAGTGATCATTATCCAAGACTACATGCGATGCATGACTCATAATGCAACTTGATAAGTATCCAAAGTAGGGTTTGTAATAGTGGGGTTCCTGCCTGATGGTGTTGCCATCCAGACATCTAGAAGCTGACGACGAAGTCTCATGCACATTCCTGAGAGAATACAGAAGATCGTCTAAGAGATACATCGATGATCGGAACAATGAGGGGGAACATGGGTGAATAGGATTAGGTTACTACCTTAGGACTTAAGGAGAGACATCTAACTATGGCTCTACTACTGCCGTGGGTGTGACTAAGCTCTCTTGGTTGTAGGTTGGTTACTAGGGTAGGTTGCTTAAGCTAGCTCACTCTTCCCGTGACTAGCGGACACTCTGTTCTACCGACAGACACTACGCTGTACTGTATACCGAGATGGGTTTTCTTTGGTCTGGCTTTGTACTGATTGATGGATGCTCCGTGGAGACTCTGATAGGTTTGGGACTTAGGCATTTCTAGGGTTCTCTATCCACATCGGATAGTCCGATCAATTGACGGATGCTCCGGTATGAACTGGGTGTTCTCAGGTCGCTGGGTTACTATTCTCTATAATTCAACGGATACTCCACGCGGTGCCACGGACGCTCTGCTGTGCTAAGCTGACGGGGGATAAGGTTCCTTAGTTGTTTTCTGTGGATTAACGGACACTCCGTCAGTTTGACGGACACTCCGTCCCACGGGCGACAGAACCTATGCTCCAAGGAAATCCTAGGCTTCAAGCTTAGATTTGTGGAGTTGTGCATCTTGTATGTGCCAAACATTCCTATGGTAGTTTAGGTGGCTTACTAGGCTCACTATGGCTAGGTTCTAAGCTAGTTTCACTAAGTGTGGCTCAAGGCTTAGGGATTAAATCAATACTCATGAGATGAGAGATAAACCTTGGGATCGAGATGGAGATCCTTGGCTCCGAGATCAAGAGCTTCCATAGCCTAAAGAGTAGAGATCCAACTCTTCTTCCATCCAAGCTTCCTTCATCTCCAACCTCCATCAAAACCACACATTAACTACTTTGGGGAAAATCCATAAAATGAGAGCACTCTCTTGAGCTCACCATGACCATGTTGAAGAGGTTGACGGAATCCATGGGGAGGTGCTGTTGCTTCTCTTCTTCTTCCTCTTTTCCTCCTTCAATCTCCTCTTCATTCCTTTCTCTCTCTAGTTCTAGGGTTCTTTCTTGTTCTTGAGAGGTAGAGAGAGAAGGTGTTTGCAAATGAGTGGATAAGTGAGAGGGTGGGTGAGAGGGTGCTCCATCAGCTAGTGAAGTATCTCAACTTGTGCTGACATGTGGGCCTAGGTCCATAAATAAGAAACAACTTAATTTCCACTTAGCTCTGTTCTATCCTGACTCTTATCGGATGGTCCGGTGTGCTGGCGGACAGTTCGATATTCCCTATCTTTGCTGAATTGACTAAGTCATTGAATGGATGTTCTTGATGTCGAGTGTTGCGTTTCACGGTGCAAGTCTTCACTAATGGTTGGTGACTGACTCCTTTTGATAAATCAAAATGGTTGCCTAGGTTATAACAAACTCGGGTCATTACAGCTCTCCCCTCCTTAGAAAAAGCTCGTCTTCGAGCTTTCCCGAGGTACTACCAGGAATTTCACTTGGGGAAAGTTCGGGGTTCTTGTCTATGTGTCATGACCCATAGTCTTGCTTACCAAAGGCTTTTCCTTCCTGAGAGTTACCAATGAGAGAGGGAGTTATCGTTCTTCTAGATCTTTGAGTTGGAGGAATCCTCTTCCTTCTAGGGTTCTTCGAGGGCATCCTTCACAGTGGTTTGGGTTCCTTCAGCGTTAGAATTCCAACTGTTCCTCTGATTTCCATAAAACTCAAACCTTAGGGACATTTCTGCTTTCTGACGGACAACTCGGTCCACTTATCGGATGGTCCAGCAGTTCTGGGAAACTTAATACCTTCCTCGTCGTTCAGCTGGTTGATTGACGGATGGTCTGTGTTGTTGGCGGACTCTCCGCCAGTCCTTGGACTATGAATAGACCGATAGGGGATAGTAGGGTCACATTCTTTCATTTTTCACCTTGACCACATCGCTGTCGCCCACGCCGTCGCCGCCTGTGCCATCTTTGAGTCCGTGCACGTGCTCTAGTTGCTTGCGGGTGGTTCCAAAGTTTCCACGTGTGCCTTCCATGGCGGGGAGGTAAGTTTTACTCCTTGTTTCTCCCTTGCACTTCTCTTCTCCCTTGGTTCTAAGTTAGGGTTACTCCAATCCATGCATTGGTTAGGGTCAGCATCAAATCGGCTTAGGGTTTTGGGGAAGTACTTTTGGTTGTTCCTTTGTGCTGCCTTGGTGTAGTGGTGTTGCTTGACTAAGAAGATTCGAGGGTTCTTAGTCCTTGCAGTCATTGGGCTCACAGTTCTGATTCGTGACTTCATCGGACAATCCGTTAGGTTAGCGGAGAGTTCCGGTATCACATGTCACTCATTGATGGGTACATTCATATTTCTTAAGGTGTTGGCAGATAGTCAGTATGATCCACGGACATTTCGAGGGTTAGTCTGTAGCTGCTAGTGTTTCTCTATGTCTTCTCTGAAGTTTGATGGAAGGTTTCGACAATCTAACGGAATGCTCCGGTGCTGATAGACTACTCTCCTGGTGGGATTAAGTCTTCTCTCTGTTGCATATCGGATGATCCATGGGCACAATGGATACTCTGTTAGTACCTATTCAGTGCTGAGTCTGTTCTGACTTACTCCAATCCTTACCCAAACTTATGGATGTTCCTCACTCAGGTGTTATAGCTTGTATACATGATGTAGGTTATGTAGTTACTAGGCTATTGCACTTGTATTCATTTTTACTCAAGATTTGTTCCTTCCTTGTCTGTTCTGATTCCTTTCTAACCAAATATAGTTGGTCTTCCTAGGATCGCTTAGCTCCGGATTCCTTTGGGTATCTACATGTCATTAATCCTTGATTCCTTTATTTGGTGCAGTCTGGTGCGGGTCCAAGCAATTGGGTGGAGAGGGCATCTAGGTTGGTTGTTTCGAATGAGAGTGACAACGATGGCACCTTTCCAAGGGACATGGCTGCTATTTCGAGGGATTGCTACCGCTGGGTTGTAGCTGAGTTTAGTAAGTCGGCATTGTCCAGGCACTTTGGATAAGCAAGGGATTCTCCGACTCCCTTCTTTGAGACCTTCAGTCAGTATAGGCTGTATCGGGGTGGCATTGATACGATACCAATGCACGCTGAACAACAGTGACTGAGCTGACCCTGTCTTGAGATCTTCTATTACATGAACAATCTAGTTGCTTCTCTCAAGGCTATGGGTTGGACAAAGATCTTGGGGTTCCAGCAGGACTGGAATGAGGCTATCATTCGGCAGTTCTATGCTACGTTGGAGGTCTGTGCCGATAAGGAATAGCTCGTGTGGATGACTAGCACATCCTAGTTCAAGGCTACTTTCAAAGATCTTGCGGCTGCGGTGTAGTTGAGATATCATGGTATGAAACGAGGCAAATTGGTTTCCCATCTTCCAAAGTTGAGAGTTGATGAGGTAGCTTGCTTTCGCTATCCGGAGACAACCGAGTATGGTCCCCAGGGAAACTTGAGGATACTTCCCAAGGTGATTCTTGAGATCCTAAGGCATACCATTGTGCCTATGGTTGGGTGGGATGATCCTAATATGGAGTGGCCTTCCATGGAGATAGTCAATGCCGTGCTGTCTGGTGAACCGCTCAACATACTGGACTGGATGGTGAATCAGATGCTAGAATGTAAGAAGGACGTGGATGCTCCGCTGATCCTCTAGCCGTACATCATGGCCCCTGTGTTTAGCACCGTCAGAGAGTTTCGTGGTGTTTGTGAGGTCACTCATGAGGTTTACATACCATTTCCTGGTCAGGAGTGTTACTTGTCGCGAGACTCATCTCCAATGGCGCTAGGGATTCCGAGGCTCCATTCTTCTGGTATGTCCTCCTTTTTCACCTTTCCTTCGTACTGTACGGTCCTCATTTCAGCTTTACTTGGAACAATGTTTCGGCCTTTCGTTGCTTATGGGTGCTTGTGCAGGGTCGGTCCCATTTGAGGTCATTCTCTACGGCCGTCCGATGCCGCCTGCAATGGTGCCACCTTTGTTAAGGACGTACGGTGATGCTTCCGCTTCCAGCTCCGCTGCTGTAGGTAATCTTCTAGTCTTTCGTTCTGTAACACCTCTCGTGTTACGGGCTCGCTTAGCACTAAGATTACGGTCGGAGAAATAGATCTATTAATATAGTGGGTAGTTACTTAAATATGCTAATGAAATCTTAACAAGAAAATACGAGAAGTAGTTTG
This sequence comes from Miscanthus lutarioriparius, assembly GCA_904845875.1. Lineage (NCBI taxonomy): Eukaryota > Viridiplantae > Streptophyta > Magnoliopsida > Poales > Poaceae > Miscanthus > Miscanthus lutarioriparius. The sequence goes on along the minus strand of CAJGYO010000004.1, from coordinate 94,067,760 downwards.
CTTGTTGACACGAAAAACAATTTTTATAAACCAAAATAAAATATAACTTGTAACTGGTACTTAAATGAAAATTTAAGTGCAAGTTTAGTAGATGTAATGCAACCATTGATTTGGTAAATAGGCATTGTCCACGGTATTTCTGATAGCCCAAAGGTCGAATTTCATTAAGACGACAACGCTTGTAATGATGTTTAAAAGTATCACTCGTGGCGAGTTATATTGAACTAACTAGTTGAGTAGTTCTGGGATGTTAGTTCAAAACTAAAAGTTATAATTTTCGAAGTTGGAAACGATATACAAGGACGTGTTAGCATTTAAATTCTAGCTAAATTTCTTAAACACTGACTTTATATTCTTGTATCGCTAGTTGCATTATGGTGAGTACTTTGGCGTGGAGTGGTTCGTAGAATGGTCTGGCATAGCAGGGTTATCCCAAGAATTGCTCGAAACCCATTAGAACACGCGAAAAACCACGTTCGGTGTTCTCTTCGCGAACCGGCGCGCTGTGCGACGAACTCATCTTGGCCTTCTCGTATCTTTTACCCTAGTCGCTCTTTGGTCACGCCGAGTGCTTCCCTAGCTAGCTGCTGGCATGGACTTTGGATTAGTGAGGTTGGTCGAACCTTAACCGCACTGGTTGGTAGCCTTGGCATCGCTTTAGAAAGCATGCACAACACTGGTTTCAGCTGCTCAGCCTGTGGCCGTGGTCACCACGCGCCTCAGCGCGTCTGCCATGTCTGGCCGTGCCGTGGCCTAGCCTACCATCTGAGCGCCTGGCTAAGCATAGCCGCATCGCCGCGCTACTGTCACCGACTGACTGGTCGCTCTCATGCCATGCCTTGCCCCGCTGGCCAGCCGTGGGGCCGTCGGCTGCACGTTGAGCCTAGCGGGTCGCATCCGCTCCTGCTGTGCGCAAGCTGTAGCCAGCCGTGGCGCTACTCTCGCGAACCGGCATAGGTCTGCGACCTTACCCTCTTGTCACCTCAGCCGCTGTAGAGCTCGTCCTTTGCTACTGGAACCGCCTACCGTGCCCTGTTCTCGACATCGTCGCGTTGCCTGCTGTGCCGCTGTTGCACTTGACCGCATGTAGGCACACCTTTATGGTGTTGTCTGTGCTAACTGACATGCCCTACTAGCCATGCTGTGCCACATGCGTCCTGCCCCATGCCTTGATCACTCGACCAGTTAGCTCGTCGACCCGCTCAGCTCTGCGCCTTTAAGTCATTTTGTCGTCTCTAGTCACCATGACCGCCCTCCTCTCCTCCAAAATTCATCGTGCATGGAGCGCCTCCCTCCAATTCCTTGCGCTCACTGGTGTCCAACATCCATACCTTGCCACTGCAGTCAACCGTGGTGGAAATCATCCACCAGAGAGCGCGCACGTAGCATTGCCATTGCCGCCGGTCAGTCCGTCGCCGTTACAGAGCACGTTTGGGGGTAAGCCTCCATGATCGGCATTAGTTCGATTGCTCGCACTCTTGTACTGTCTTTGACCTACCGGTGTTGTTGCTTGTCAGTGTTTGGCGGGCGACGTCGCCAGAGGTGGAGTGTCGCTCAGGTGCTAGTTCGGTGTGCCGCCGTCCTTTTCAGTGCGCATGTGGCCAGTCCCACTCAGTAGGTAATAAGTCAAATTGATGTTGTGCCGAAGCTCGGTTTGACCCCCTGAAGCCAGTGCTCACGTCGGTTTGTCTAGGGCGCTCATCATCAACCTGGTGACGTGACGTGTCTGCCTTGGGGCGCCGCTACCGGGCTCGAGCACGTGTGGTCAGGCCGTCTCGATCATCCCCTGCATCAACCCTTCCCATTGCGCGCACCAAGGTGAGCCTCTGGTCCTTCTCCGTCATCGCTACCTGCTCGTTAGGGCGTAGCCTCAATAGCACGTGCGCACCATTGCCGCCATTCGCGTCTGCACGCGGGCAGACATGCCTCTGCATGCCACTGCCCTAACCACGGGATGTTGCGGTCCTGCGTGGCCGTGCAGACCCCATCTTGGACCTATGCCGCTCGCGGCTGGTGTCCCACCGCCATGGAGCCTCTCTCGCTCTGTGCCATGCCCTATCCCAGGAGCGGTCGGGGACTTTGGAAATGCGAAGACGAGTTACTTCGGGGCCCTAAATGCAAAACTTGTGACTGAAATAAATAGTGTCAATAGTGGTAATGCGAATTCGAAAGATGGCAAGGTCTCTTTTGCAAAATAGACGTCCTACCCTGGGCTTTCCCAGTTGGGCCGACCTGTTGACGCCGTGTTCGGGCCGCTCATTCCTACGCGGTGGGCCGGCCGGTTAACGACGGGCCTGGGCCGCGCTATGCGCCTACGGGCCACGTCGAATTGCCAGCCGTGGGTCGTGCTGGAACCACGCTCGCCGTGGGCCTTTTGGGCCGCGGTGCTCTTTTCTGTTTTCCAGTGAATCATGGTAGGTTTCTAATATAACTTCTGAGCAGATTTTGTTATTTAAATATAAAATCATTTAGGAGTCCAAAAATTATGAAACCAATTTTGTTAGGCTCCTAAAATCATGATCTATCTTTTACCGTATTTGGTTCATCTAGTTTTAAGATGTTTCCAGGGTTGCTCTAATTGATTTAGAATACTTAATATTGTAAAATATAAAGTTGTAGGAATTGTTGTGATAAATTGGTAATATTGTTGAATCTGAAATTTGTATAGTAGGCTGCTAGCAATATTAGGTACTCACTGTGATTTTTGTAGCTCCAGAATTATTAGTTTGCTAAATAGATAATGATGCCCTATTCCGAATAAAGATTAAATGGATATAATGGGATAAAGAAACACCTTGGGTTTTGTATAACTAAAACATTGGTTGGAGAGTAACGCCTTATTCGACAACATGGATACGTAGACCAGCGTTAGAGCTATCTCGTTAGCTTGTGAGGCATGATCGTATTTCCATGCGTTTCGGCTATTGTTGGTTATTTACGTCTATGCATTTGCATCAATGCATATCATATAGGTACGATGATGGATCAACGGATCAATTGAAGGATGATTGGAGATCCAAAGATGGTGTAATGGTATTCTCTCTAGGAGATGATGCAATGGGTTTTTCATTTAGTTGATGGTGGATGATCTGAAGATGCAGATACTAACTTTTTAATATATATCTTACCTAGGCAAGCCCCGGTGCATAACCCCTACTTTTCTGCACTTTAAATTATAATTGTGCATTAAGTTTTAAGGAGTTGAATGAAACCCATTTGCATATATATATATTCATCATATGCGTCTTATTAGTATTACAGGATCGTGTAGAATGTTATGCTACAGGACTCCGGTAGAAGTCGAGTGATTGTCTGTCACTCGCGAGAGATGGGAAATATATTACGGTATTATTATCACTTGGAAAATATAAATGGTGGAAAGGAAAAATGGTGACCGGGCAGGGATATGGTTTGGGTATTGGTGGGTGTGAGAGGTTGTGTCGCCGCGGACACAGGACATAGCTTGGTTACACTGCTTTTCCTGCCTGTGTCGGTTAAGGACTGGTCATTGCATAAACCATCGAGGCAAATCACAGACTTATTATCCCGAGCACATACTTGGGTATGGGCGCTTGGAAGACTTGTTGCTCTCTTGTCGTGGATCTGGCTCTTTCTGGACCGACTGTCTTGGTGGTTTTTGGGTTAGGAGGTCCTTGCACCACACTGAGTCTGGGACTCAGGGGCGGGGGCTTGGAGTCCCAGTTTGGACGGGACCTAGACACCCAGGACAGGAGGGTGATGGGTTGGTCCTGCTTATGCCTTGGGTACAAGCGGGGCGTGTGTTTTCGGGGTACCCAGCTGGGGGCATTGATTCGTGAATCACCGGGCAATCCGGTACAGCTTGTTTCGTGCCTAGCACCATAGTAAGAACTAGAAGATGAAAGATGGCATGGAAAAAGGAAATCTGATTGCTTACCACCTGCTTGAAAGTAGTATAGGTGCTTACATAGAATGGTTAGTTAATGAACTAACACACTGCTAATAAACAAATTGAATATAAGGACGTACTTTTAGTAATGCTCCTGCAGATGCAATAAACCCACAAGCCAGATAGTCTTGCATATCCTTAGAGTCTTTTCTTTACTCCTGTCGGGTAAGTCTTGTTGAGTACAATTGAGTACTCAGGGTTTTATTCCCCCTGTTACAGGTGACATGTGGATGCTAGAGCTGACCCTTGTGTGTGGATTCCTCCTGGTGGGCTCAGAGAGGATTTTCTTTACGCTACGATCGTAGTTTTTATTTATAACTCTCACCAAATATTTTATAAAGGAAAGTTTTATAATCTATTGTCATAGTTTACCTATCAATGTTTCATCATGCCATGAATAGATAATTATTTCCGCTGTAATTCTGATCACATGTTTATATTCCGCTATTACATTAAATTGTTCATAACTCTGATAATATGATTACATTCTGCTGTGATAATAATAAATATTATACTCTGATGTTGTATTAAAAGTGATGTAAGAAATGGTTAAGAATGATGTAAGCTTTATTCTCCCATTTGTGATCCTGATGTAAATTATGGATTTTCGGGTTCTCCCCTAGGGTGTGCCCGATGAAACCGAGTAATTTGGTGTTATCCCTTGGGTGCTTAGTGTCTAATAGATGACGAGCACTCCTGGGAGGCATTAGATTAGGCGGTTCTACCACACATTCCTCTTGGGTTATAGTCGATACCATTTACCATGTTTTGAGAGATCCCACATTCTTGAGTAGGTCTCGAGGCTTATCTTCTGTAGGTGGAACTTCTATTCCTCTGACATAAACTACTCGTCTGCTTTCTATAGGTGCTTCCCTTGCGGGGCCTGCTATTCGTCGTGGTCGGCGTAGGAATCGTGGCCATGGCACTTCTCGTCGCCGTGGAGCTCAAGGTTGATGGCTTTGCTCAATTACCATTTGCTGGATCAGTGGAAGGCTCGGATGATCTTAGTTTATGTCTGTTGTGTCCGAACGAAACTTTTTTGTTAACTGCTCTTAAGACTCAGTGCCAAGGGCATTCATGTTTGTACTATGTTGTGGTAGAAACAAGTAACTTGTTGGTGACGCATCCTTCGTGATGAGGTTGGGATGCTCTAAACTTCCTTTGCTCTGTGGTTGAGCTCGTGTTTGCCGCTGGGTCGGTACTTCGTGGTTCTGGTTCTCGTGGATGTCCGTACCTTGTATAACTCTCGGTTGCTTGTAGTTGCTTCTAGCGCTGCATGATAAGATCGGGGTATTGGGGAGATTCGGCCAAACTTCCTTCGAGGGCATGATAAGGGATAATAGGCTATTCTTAGACTTCCAGAGAAATTGGAGAGCACAAATCAGATAGGCCTCCAAGGATAAAAAAAATAGGTATCGCTAATGTTCTCTCAAACTACTTTACCGCTAAGACATACTATGCGTAAGACGACTACGGTAGACCACTTCTCACTTGGGGTATTCTACTATTCCCGCCGAGGCTGATGTTCATAAACTTTCCAAACTCCTTTTATTTTCAAAAATACTTAGATTATTAACATTCTAATTGACGTAGGTGATTGGCTAGAGCAAACTAATCAAAAGAGGGTTACCATTAACTTCTAGTGTTCAATCCTAGGTTGGTAGAATTCCAAGTTTTACACAAATTCCTTGAACACTACTCATTAGTCGGTGATAGTTTAGTAGGTGGATTGTGCATGCAAGCCAACCATTGCTCCGATACCACGCCTATGGGGCGCCCGCCGTGATACTTCACCTAAATTGAGTGTCATCCACTTGACATGCTCAATTTAAGCAAAACAACATCGCACGGCCCCTAGGAGCGCACTAGGCAACTCCTCTTCAGGATCAGGTTGAGTGGCACGCAATAGTTCACATACCAAACTGACATAGTCTAATGAATAATGCTCAAATAACTTATACTGAAAAGCTTACAAGATAGAGTTCACATAAATTATGTGATCCGGTCCAACCAATGGACAAGATCCAAAATCCATTCTAAAGTAATCACTCAAGGTCACTCGAACAAGAGTACAGAGTTAACGTGTAGCATACTTGAGGTCGTCCTTCCCTGATGCTACTAGGCAGCGGTGATAGAGACTCGACCTCCATCGATCTACAGCGTTCCTGCAAAACAACTTAACGGCTGCACCGTGAGTACATTGCATACTCGCAGGACTTAATTCCAACATATTGTATTTGATGGATGAAAAAGGGAGTTATTGGGTATTTGTATAAGTGCGGAAAGCAATGATGTTCATTAAGAATATGACATGCTATGCTCAACATAGAAGTAAAGGTATTCATCATTATAACAAAGTGCTCATAGTCCATGTTCATGCTACCATGGGTATAGAAAGAAAGAACAACCGAATAGTTCCATCCCGAGGGACTCCAGGCTTTCAAGACTCTGTAGAGGTGTACAACTGTACCCACACGGAGAAACAGGACGAACCTCCATATCTCGTGCACCAGAGACAAGGGTTGCCTCACGTCTCCAACCTTTCCATAATGAGGGAATTCCATGTGAGCCATTAAAAAATATCGCAATTCTCTGTGAGCCACTAAAAAAGTTTGGTGGATTTTAGCGCAATAGCTCTAATTTTTTTGCCATCCATGCCACTGCCATTAGATTGGGCTCTAACATTGTCAAACTGCAGGTGGGAAAAGTCAAAAATACCCTTAGGTCTAAATATGTCATTAATTTTTTAGTATCTTAGTTTCTTCAAATGGAAGAACTTAACTAGAAAGTTGTAGATCTCATTGAGATCTACAATTTTCATATAAAAATTATCTTCATTTAATACCCAAAAAAGATATGATTTTTCTAAGATATATTAATCATATCTTTTTGTGGAATTAAATGAAGATAATTTTATATGAAAATTGTAGATCTTGAAGAGATCTACAACTTTCTAGTTTTGAGTTTTTTTTTCATTTGAAGTCGTTAAGATGCTAAAAAATTAATGGCATATTTAGACCTGAGGGTATTTTCGACTTTTCACACCTATAATTTGACACCGTTAGAGCCCAATCTGATGGCAGTGGCATGGAGGGCCAAAAAAATTAGAGCAGTGGCGCTGAAGTCTGTCGAACTTTTTTAGTGGCTCACAAGGAATTGCGATCTTTTATAATGGCTCACAAGGAATTCCCTCTTCCATAATCCATCCCGAGTTTCCGACGAAAGGTTCAAGCGGTTGCCCGGTGAATGTCCCAAACATTCCCGTCCGACGTCAAACCCCTTGCCCATTTCACGGATAAATAGGTTGCAGCTAGTTACTTGGCTTGTCTACCCCATCCATGACATATGGTCTGTACGGGTGGTTACTCGGACTTACGTATCCCAATACACGGTCCTTACTGCCCCACGAGCTACGTCATTTGAGATCCCACACTCACGGCGACCTACCCATTACATGAGCAAGATATCCAAGTTATCATCAAGATTATCATATTAGGGATATTAGTCTTTAGCCATATTAGTTAGGTAAGTCAAGTTGTACCTTCATTGGTTTTAGTAGTTAATTATCCAGGTGTAGCATTCTACACGCGCGAGTATGAGTTCCCTTGTCATGCTCAACTTCTACCGTTGTCCAAGCAACTAAGCAATAAGAATTAAGTGTTCCCATTCCCGTTGTTTAGATGAGAGGCTTTTACAGATTATTAAGCTACTCTAGGTGTAGTATAAGAGTGATCATTATCCAAGACTACATGTGATGCCTGACTCATAATGCAACTTGATAAGTATCCAAAGTAGGGTTTGTAATAGTGGGTTGCCTGTCTGATGGTGTTGCCATCCAGACATCTAGAAGTTGACGACGAAGACTCACACACGTTCCTGAGAGAATACAAAAGATTATCTAAGAGATACATCGACGATCGGAACAATGAGGTGGAACATGGGTGAATAGGATTAGGTTACTACCTTAGGACTTAAGGAGAGACATCTAACTGTGGCTCTACTACTGCCATGGGTGTGACTAAGCTCTCTTGGTTGTAGGTTCGTTACTAGGGTAGGTTGCTTAAGCTAGCTCACTCTTCCTATGACTGGCGGACACTCTGTTCTACCGACAGACACTCTGTTGTACTGGATACCGAGATGGGTTCTCTCTGGTCTGGCTCTGTACTGGTTGATGGACGCTCCATGGAGTTCGCGGAGACTCTGATTGGTTTGGGACTTAGGCATTTCTAGGGTTCTCTGTCCACATCGGATAGTCCGATCAATTGACGGATGCTCCGGTATGAACTGGGTGTTCTCGGGTCTCTAGGTTACTGTTCTCTATAGTTCAATGAATACTCCACGCGGTGCCACGGACGCTCTGTTCTGCTAAGCTGACGGGGGACAAGGTTTCGTAGTGGTTTCCTATGGATTGACAGACACTTCATCAATTTTGACGGACACTCCGTCACAAGGGCAACAGAACCTATGCTCCTTGGAAATCCTAGGCTTCAAGCTTAGATTTGTGGAGTTGTGCATCTTGCCTGTGCAAAACATTCCTATGGTAGTTTAGGTGGCTTACTAGGCTCACTATGGTTAGGTTCTAAGCTAGTTTCACTAAGTGTGGCTCAAGGCTTAGGGATTAAACCAAAACTCATGAGATGAGAGATAAACCTTGGGAGCGAGATGGAGATCCTTGTCTCCGAGATCAAGAGCTTCAATAGCCTAAAGAGTAGAGATCCAACTCTTCTTCCATCCAAGCTCCCTTCATCTCCAACCTCCATCAAAACTACACATTAACTACTTTGGGAAAAATCCATAAAATGAGAGCTACTCTCTTGAGCTCACCAAGACCATGTCGAAGAGGTTGATGGAATCCATGTGGAGGTACTAATGCTTCTGTTCTTCTTCCTCTTTACCTCCTTCAATCTCCTCTTCATTCCTTTCTCTCTCTAGTTCTAGGGTTCTTCCTTGTTCTTGAGAGGTAGAGAGAGAGGGTGTTTGCAAATGAGTGGATAAGTGAGAGGGTGGGTGAGAGGGTGCTCCATCAGCTGGTGAAGTATCTCAACTCATACTGACATATGGGCCCAAGTCCATAAATAAGAAACAGCTTAATTTCCACTTAGCTCTGTTCTGTCCTGACTCTTATCGGATGGTCCGGTGTGCTGGCGGACGGTCCGGTATTCCCTGTTGTTGCTGAATTGACTAAGTCATTGAATGGATGTTCTTGATGTCAAGTGTTGCATTTCATGGTGCAAGTCTTCACAAGGGCAAGGGCGAGGCCGGCCACCGGAGACGAGGATGATCGTGTCGCCGGAGCCGAGGACAGGGGCGAGGATGGCCGGTGCTAGAGACGAGGATGAGGGCGCCACCATGCGTGTCAGGGAGAGAGGATGAGGATGAGGCCGGCTGGAGTGAGATGAGGGTGAGGGTGAGGCCGCGCGCACTAGAGCCAAGGACAAGGGTGAGGCCAGCCGCCGAAGACGAGGATGAGGGCGCCGCCGCGTGCGCTGGGGAGAGAGGATGAGGGCGAGGCTTGTGGGATTGAGATGAGGGAGGGGGTGAGGCTGCGCGTGCCGGAGCCAAGGATGAGGGCGAGGTTGGACGGGTGAGTGGCATGGTGGCAAGCATTGGGGTGACGGATCCAGACGCGCGAGAGATATCTCAGGTGGTGGCGATTAAAAGGAGGAAGAGGAGAGAAGCGACGAGTATATGGCCTCTACTCCCGGTTGGAGGCCCAACCTGGGACTAAAGGTTGACTAATGGTTGATACCTTTAGTCCCGGGTGGGGCCTCCACCCGGGACTAGAGGTCTGTCAATACCGGTTGGTGGCCTAACCCGGGACTAAAGCCAAATTTTGGCTCGCGCCGAAACTGCTGCCTATCCGGCAGTTTCGTTTCTTACCCATGCAACAGTTTTAACATTTCCTTTAACATATATAGGCTGAAAATTGGAAATTACGTAGTAAAATAAATATAGCTCAAAAAATTGCAATACAAAATTGCTTTCATATACAATTTATAATGCTTGCGTTTCATGCTTTAAATGTTTAATAACATATGCTATAAATTATAATTACATTTTAAAAATTCAAATTTCAAATATGAGAAATTCAAACATAGTTTTGCTTGATAAGATGATTTCAAATGAAAAAGTTGTCAAATACAAAGTTGCATAACTTTTTGAAATCTACAACTTTCGTTTTGGTTATTTCTCCATTTGAGGACATTTTAAAAATTCAAGTTTCAAATTTTAGAAGTTCAAACATAATTTTCCATGACAAAATGATTTTCAATCAAAAAGTTTTCAACTATAAAGTTGTGTAACTTTTTAAGATGTACAACTTTTATTTTAGTCATTTCTTCATCTGACAAAGTCGTAGTGTACATTGTTCACAAATTAACTATAAGAGAGAGATGTAAATTTGTGAATAATGTGCACTACCACTTTGTCGGACGAAGAAATGACAAAAATAAAAGTTATAGATCTTGATCAGTTCTATAACTTTTATGTTTATGAATTTTGCAGCTAAATTCATTTACTTCTTCAAAATATTGTTTGAAGTTGCCATTTTTTTCAGAATCAAATTTTGAATTGATAAAACAAATTGACATAAAAAGATGACCAAGCAACACAATAAATTGGTAGAGCATGAATTTCCAAAAATTTAGGAAAAAAATAATCAAATTTGAAGTTAGTGTCACGGAGAAAGACTAGCTACAAGTTTTAGCCAGAGATTAAAAAGAGAAATCAAACTTCTTTAAAAATTAAATTCAAACAGAATTTGAAAATAGTAGATGATTCCAAATGAAAAAGTTGTCAACTACAAAGTTGCATAATTTTTCGAGATCTACAATTTTCGTATTGGTTGTTTCTCCGTTTGAGGTCATTTTAAAAATTTAAATTTCAAATTTATGAAATTCAAACATAGTTTTCCTTGACAAGATGACTTCAAAAGAAAAAAAGTTGTCGACTACAAAGTCGTTTAACTTTTTAAGATCTATAACTTTTAGTTTAGACATTTCTCCATCCAAGGTCGTTTATGAGACGCATGTGACATCGAAAACAATAATAAAGATCTTAGAGAACCTTAGAATAAATATTTGGGGTACATATACTATAACAAAGACCTAACAATAAATTACATATACGATACCAAAGACATTTATCTAAGTAGGTCAATGTTACAATCAAAGTGTACCAACACATTATAAAATAACCACCTCAAAAACATTCTTCTATCACCAAAGTAGGGTTAAATAAGTGCTAGAGGATGCCAGAGGTGGATGACGAACTACTCCTATTTGGAGACAAAGGGGGCGATTGCGTGAGCTCCGATGAACCCATGCCTCTCGGAAGACAGTACATTCGTGCCTTGGATGGATCCATCAACCTATGGACAGCCCATTCATGCCTTTCATGGATAGACCATCTGCAAACAGTCCAGAGCACACCGCATTTGATAGATGCACTAATGTAGCGGACAACCCATGCAACAATTACGTTGCACGGGCGTCACACCTAGCTTCTCCAGGCTTCGGCGTTGCTCCATCTTCAAAACATTCTTCTAGTATCTCTTATGTTCATTATTGCTGACTATGCGTAATAAAATTTGTATGTAGACGGCTTTCTCCCACAGAGTGGCCATATATGTGGATAGGAAATTGGGCGAACAACAACTGATGAATTGGGATGGAACTGGGCGCAACAGAACACTACATGCATGTCGTCCTAGGAGATGAATGGCGCCCGGTGGCCGATTTTATAAGTGTGAGCAACGGGGTATGTAACAGAACCGTCAAATTTATAAGAGCACAAGTACAATAGCAATCATCGAAGCGATCAAACCATCATACTTGAGCCCATATAAACCTAATAGTCCGATGAAATCATGAAGGATCTCAAACAAACCAACATACAAACCAAGATCGTACATGATTCAACACAACTCATCACATGTTACATCACAGTTCACAAAATAGTTCACAAGTATCTCACAAACATCGAAGTTCACATAGTTATTACAAACCAAATTCAAATAGCAGAAGCAAAGTAGTTTGACATCAACATCACACTTAGTTCAAATACATGCCAGTACCACGGTCATTTCCAGCAAAAGCAGAATAGAGGGGATAACTCAGGAGTACCATGCCCCATGGTTTAGTCCTCATCCACGACAAGATGAAGGTAGTTCTTACAGTACCCATGATACATCATGTCATCTGCAACAACAGAGAATAAACCTTGAGTACGAGAATGTACTCAACTAGACTTACCTCTCATAAACTAGAAATAACGTGACAGCAAGGAGTATGCAAGGCTTTATCGGTGGAGTTGGCTTGACAACATTTTGCATAAAAGCTTAAGTAACATAACTTGGAGATTTAGTACCTCTAGTATCAATTTGAATACATGTTCAATTAGGCATCTCTAGATTAGCACATGTACTAGAGCAATCACTTGATTAAGCTAACAAGCATTAGTAACCATATCCGGTGTAATAATTTGAGCATCATCATAACCATCAAGTTTCCATTAAGCTACTCTATGTTGCCGCTGCTCAGTTAAGTTCTCACTATCGAGGAGAGACGGTGACTCGAATCGATTCCAACCTAGCTAGGGAATTATTCCTAACACAAACCCTTACTTCCCCCATCGGGGTCACATCGGGTCACCTTTGGTACAACTCAGGAACCAACTTCGCGGGTCTGCCAGTCTGCTAGGAAGTTCATGCCTGGCTTGCCCTTGGACTCACACCACTGGCTCCCCAGACATCCTTACTGCCTCCAGTGTGCACACTTTCACTTACCGGGGCCTGGCCTGAGTTGAGCTACTTGACTTCGCGGTCAGAACGACTTATCCGGCCAACTGTGCTAGGCATGTGTTCAACATGACATGAGGACGTACAACGAATCGGTCCTTAACCGACATAGACGGGGATAAATAGGCACCAAGACCTTCATGTCTTGTTGCTTCTCTATCATAATCTCACCCGGTCTCCTTGTTATTCATCAACACATGGTTATTTCCACGATAGCAATTATAGCCAACCGTGATCAGATATCTACCTATATCTTGCAGGTGATAGGAAATCACTCGACTTCTACTGGACTAAGCAAGGCTAAGCATATATTCTATCCTAGACCTACAAAGGGTTCAAATATATTTGTCTGGACAAGGAGAATATATGCATCAAGTGTTTCCAATCAACTCCTATAACCTAATGCATCAAACATAAAGGACGCAAGTGATATTTGTAAATACATAGGAGGCTTATAATGCTTCGGGGCTTGCCTTTCAAGAACAAGGAAGGTTGGTGGTCAGGACACTCTGGAAGATCTTCCACGTTGACTCCTCCTTCCACCTGAACTTCCTGCTCCTGGGCTGCCTGCTCCTCCTCCTGATGCTCGGGTTCGAACTCGAGTAGAGTCACTCCTTATGGGGAACCTATTGCATGCATATGCACAAATGAGTATCATGAATGCATAAGAGATGAGATGAGATGATAAATTGTATATACATGAGCATGGTTATCCACAAGGTGTATGATAAGTTTAACAATCGTTGGTAAGGTAGATGTATAACTTTCTTCTAATTGATCTTTACGGAGTAGGTGCACATCTCTTCTATAATACAAGAAACATACACTCACCAAGTTCTAGTAACCTTAGGTACAGTTGTTCATCATCAGTAAAAGGCTTAGAACCTGCAGCTAACAACTAATCCTAATTGGCCTAAGCATCTACACAAGCATCACAGAAGACAACAACTACAATTGACTTAGTCATTTCCTACTGTAAACAGCAGCTACTTATTTTGGCTATATCCGGAGTTCTACTCAATCAAATACTATGATCTTATACTTTCTAGAAATCTTATAAAACTGCCTACAACTTTCTTCTAGTCATCTCAAGATGATTCAATGGTTATCAAGGTAATTTCCTAGATCTGTCTAGAAATTCCAAAGAATAAGCATTTCTGGAGACCAACTTCTAACAGCCATAACTCTCAAATCATTTAGACTATTGCCATGATAATTTTACACAAGAAAGATAAGTAAGTTATCTACAATTTTGTTATTGACAAGATTCACAGCAAACATCATTTTACCCATGTAATTTACATCACAACTGAAACTGTCCGAACAGTCATTATAATTAAATTATAGAGCAATTAATATTTCACTGCATACAAGCGATAAAATTTGGGTACAACCAATAGTACCAACAGTTCATACACATCATACACACTCTAGAAAACATGATGGTTAAGCCCAAATAAATTATTTAAATGCATTTATTAATTTATTTGGACAATAAGGTGAAATAAGGAAAATATATCAAAAGTGCACAATAAATTATGAGAAAATTACAGTAGCCTACATATGTCCCCAAAAGTTTACTGCACAAATTCCATGCCATTTGATACGTATAGCCTTCTCTACAAAAATAACAAGTTGCATAGGCTTATTTTAGCAAAAATAGTTTAGCCTAGTGAAAACTGTCAAACAACAGATTTCGTATTTTTCTTACATTCATCCTAGCACCATATCACTGTGTAAAAATTTGCATGACCATTAGTTATGTATTTTTACCCCATTTATTTTCACTAGAAACTAGTAATTATTTAAGATTAAATAGGAAGATCATACTCCAAGTATGCTTACTGTAGGTTTAGTATTTTTTCTAGCTGGAGCATGTCAACACAAGATCAGCCATATTGGAATCATAATTTTATCACTTTCCTAGCTCAAGTTATACATTTTACAAGATTGAAAACAATTTAAAAGCACTTATCTAGCTCAATTTAATTCTCCCAGAAAAACATCCCAAACAGTAGATTTCATATTTTTATCAAATATTACACTTCATGATGAATCCAACAAAATTTTGTTCACTCAATTTGGACATCTACAACTCTACTTATGAATTTTCAAAGTTTGCCTATATTTCTGAAAAACAATAAATTCAAATTCTTAATGCAGCCGCTGACAGCTGGAATCCGCTGGTTAGTAGGACCCATACGTTAGTGATACCGGGGTAGGGGAGGCGCTCTGGCCAGCCCTATCTCACCAGTGACGAGATCACCAGCGACGAGGGTGACACCAACATGTTCCCCTCATCAAGCCGCGTCGGTTGGTGGTAAAGACGTGACCTAGGGTTCACCGGAGATGGCTCGCCAGCAACAATGGCGGACGACGGAGGTAGCGCAGTGGTACGCCGGCATTCTCCGGCCATCACGTGCTCCGGTGAGGTGTGCTATGGCTTTGCCAAATCCTAATGAAGCTATCTAGGGTGGGTTAGGGTTCCGATGAGGCGACGGTGAGCTCCGACCGCGTGCATGGCCGCACGGCGGCGCACGGAGCACGGTGGTGCTCTCACCATTCTGGCTACATGGCGGTGAAAGGCAGGTCTCCATCATGCCATCCGCTAGGTCTTGGGTTACTCAACCTAAGACGCGAGAGAGAGGAGGGAGGCGATGGGCCAGCTCGGCAACGGCGAGCTCAAGTGCCATGACGACCATGGCGGCCGCGCATAGAGCGACGACGTGTTCCTGCGAAACCTAGTGGTAGCGTCTACCCTAGATTCGGCCTGAGCATTTAGAGCCTAGTGTGGTGCCGGACCGAAGAAGAGGAACGCGGGGGACGCGGTGGAGCAGCCGGGCCACGATGAGCTGAGAGCACGACGGCGCTTTGATGGCGACGGCGGCTACGGTGGAGCAGAATGCCGCTTTACCTTGGGTCGATAGGTGGTGTTGGTGGCTCAAGGAGGTGGATGTGATGGCGGAGCAGCTGTGGCCGAGATGAATCGATCGGTGGAGCTACGTCGGCGGCGACCGGCTGCGGTGGAGCTACGGCGGTGACGTAGCGAGCTCGGAGCTCTGCTTTGGCAAGGTAGAGCGAGAGGGAGGAAGTGAGAGCGGGCGACTAGAGTGAGTAGCAGGGGCGTGGCGCCTTTGTGCACGCTCTGGCCTGACCGGCTAGGCCATCGCCGGTGTACGACCGCCATGCATCGGCCACGGCATGTGGCCGGTCGGCCACTAACGCGCACGTGGACATGGCCATCAGAGCCGATGACAGTGTCTGCCAATGCTACTTTGTGATTGTCTAACTCCAAATCCGTGGCAATTTAGCAAAAACTCCATTACTTAGAATTGTAGAGCTACACGAGGTATACAACTTTGCTTTAGGAAGTTTCCTCTAATTCGCCATGGTTTTCAAAATGCAAAGCTTCAAAGTACAGTACATCGAAACTGAAAATCAGTTCATGACTTAGCAAAATTTTCTAAGTTGAAAACAACATTTTCTTAATTCTTGTGAGCCCTATTAGACCATGTTAGGCACTGAATTAGCTCTTGACCTAAAAATAAAAGTTGCTACTCTAGTCAGGTACTACAACTTTGCTTAAGGGTGCACTGCCATGCAAACAATCTATGCTATAATTCAACTTTGGTCAAAGTAGTAACATGAAAATGGAAGTTTCTAGATTAACTATGACTTGGGGGCTGTTTTGGTCCAAGTGATGAATACCAAACTTGTTTCATGTACCATCCTAAGTGTGTCTAAGGTGTTTTTGTGACTTCACAACCATTTCATGCATTGGTCACACACAATGGCAAGCATATATATATATATATATATATATATATATATATATATATATATATATATATGTATGTATGTATATAAGCAACATCAAATGTGATAAAGATAAAGTGAATGAGATAAAACTTCTCATGCTCATGAATGCTTGGATGATGCTTGTGCTCATGAAATACAAGTGCCCAATTCATGCTTAACACTATGGTGTTATAGGGTGGTAGGTGGGATGAGTGGTGATCAAGTGGCGTGGGAGCAGTGGTGGTAGGTGGAGGACTTTTAGTCCCGGTTTATAACACAAATCGGGATTAAAGGTACACTTTAATCCCGGTTTATAGTACAAATTGAGACTAAAAGGGCTTTTTTGTTTCTGTTTATTATTCCTATATAATGCCTTGTGTTTTTATTTCTCTGATTTTTTATTTGCATATGCATTTCAATCCTACGCGAGTTAAATTTCAATCCATACAAATATAATTATAATATCTAAATAAATAAACCTAATGAACATAATTAACTTGCATACAAACATAATTAAAATATCCATACAAATAAACAAAATTAAATATAATCGTTTGAATGAACCTAATTAAACATAACAGTACGAATAAACCTAACTAACACATGGATCCTAACCGGCTATAACCCTAGTCTGTCTCCACTGCTAGTAGTGTATGTCTTGGATTGTGTAACCACGATCATTGTCTATATAATGCAAGGCCCGCACTAAAGCACTCTCCATTGCCTCACAACGCCGATGACATGGCATCCCATAGATGTAGCCTACTGACAGACTATCGATGGCCTGGTTCTGCCTAAGTCTCACGCAATATTAGATGTCAGCTATCGTCCTCTGGCCCATCGCTTCCATGAAGTCCCAGGTGTACCCCAGTCGCATAATAGCTTGCGTGAGAATGGGCTGCAAGCTACATGTAGCATAGGTGAAATCATAGAGCAAAACCTGCAAGCGGACAAACAAAAAATATCAGGAAGCTCTCATATAATAATAAGAATAAATAAACATTACTCTCATATCATACACGACGTACCACATCCATGTGGTTGAATGTCGCATGCCTCTCGCTTACTCACGGCATATCAAGACTATACTGACGTAAAGCTTCTATCTTCAAGGACCAGAAATCAGACATATGGTAGCCAATTCGCTCAATCACCAACAAAGAAACCAGCACGGCATCGATCCAGGCGCCTATGTTGGTCGGCGACTGTCGTCTAGTCTGCACGATATCCTGGTGCACCTCATTATTATACCTAATGGGGATGTCGAAGGCGAGACTGCACGTCCATAACTCGCCTCCTTCATCATTCACGA
Organism: Miscanthus lutarioriparius; assembly: GCA_904845875.1. NCBI lineage: Eukaryota > Viridiplantae > Streptophyta > Magnoliopsida > Poales > Poaceae > Miscanthus > Miscanthus lutarioriparius. The sequence continues at coordinate 94,049,925 of CAJGYO010000004.1, read as the reverse complement.
CTTCACTTGTCGTCGTCTCGAAGATGTCCCACACCCCGAGCAGCCATAGTGTTGCTTTCAGCCACTTGACCGGTTTTATAGTCCACGACATATGAAACAATCATGTTATGAATGAATGTATATATGCAAAAATTATATTAGCACACAAAATTTAAAATATTCCATACTATTGATGGATGTGGGTGATGCGGAAGATGAAGTTGCTAACCTTTAAAAAATTGAAGATGAAGCCGGCGGCCGAGAGCAAGAACTTGCTCCCCAAGCAAGAACACGGATGAACACATGCGCACAAGCAAAGACCAAATATTTGACCGCCTGTGTCTCGGGCTAGGAGACACTGGAAGCGGGTATATATAGGTGGGACCTTTAGTCCCACTTGATGGAACCTATCAGGACTAAAGGATCAACCTCTAGTCCCGGTTGGAGTCAAAACCCAGGATAAAAGGCTAGTGGGACCTTTGGTCCTGGTTGGTGGTTCCAACTGGAATTCAAAGACGACCTAAAGGTCCCTACTACAAAAGCCTACTACACTATCGGTTAGGCAAGAACTAAATCTCCTGTTACTCTCACACCAGATTTCGGCCCGGACCAAAACCAAAAATTGAAAGTCTATTCTCTACCAGCGTGGATAGCTTGCAGAGAGATTGCGTTGGTGGCCTAGCCTGGGGCGCGAGGCGTGGCTTTTATAGCCACAGCGACGACGTGTGGGGTCGAGGCGGGAGCTAGGCGGCGGGCCGGGCTCCGGTCCCGTGTGGCCTGTGTACGATTCGTATTACCGGCCGGTCTTGAGCACGATCTCTAGATACGGTATGCCGGTCGGTGTGTTTTTGTCGACGGTCGGTCGCCGTGGCGCAAAATCCGTGCGACAGAAAAAATCGTACTCCAACGGGTTGGTGCTGGTACGGGGCTTGTGGAGCGTAAGATGGTGTTGTGCAGCGCGTACATGTTGAGACCCTTTACAATCGGCTGTTGTTGATAGTTGTTTCCAGTACTTGTGGTATAGGGTCCTTTGTCGTGATTGTTGACTATTTGGGGTGATCAATGATTTATTGTACCAGTTAATCTAAGCTTTCTCTTGTTTTTAATATCGGAAATTCTCTGGTCAGGGTGTCCGGTTGTCAGGACGGTCGTGTTCGTGGGCCACAACACCAGCTCAACGGCCCAACAACGTCTCTAACATTATCCTGTTGCCTCCATTATCTAGATGGAATGATAAGGTTCTCTTGACAGCACGCGACCGAGGCCGAGGGGCCGTAGCCCCACGCGGTGGTGACGATATGCCATTCCCCGTCTCGACAACGGCGGTCGCGGCGCCTTGCCCAATTCCGACGGCGGCCGTGGTGGCCATTCCTCTCTCGTTGGCAGCACTCCTTGTCCTTCCCCTCCGGCGGCGCTTCCTCCTCGCCTATGAATTCTGCCGCGATTCCCTCCCTTCCTCCTCAATATTGGCGGTGGCAGCAAGCCGCCTCCCCTCGTGAATCTAGATCCAGTTCTCATGACGCCTCAAGGGGCCTGTGGCGGGGTGCAAAGCATGGCTGTGATGTGCTCGATGGCATCGTGTCCCCTTAGCTGGTCACTCCGCGCCACCGGTGAGCTCTATACCGATGAACTTCAAATGCCGACGAGCCTACATTTCTCCCAAGCAGCAAAGAGATCGCTACTACAGATTTAGACATCACTGCTGGCCTCATCACTGTCGGATTCGTGAGAACCGGTAGTAATGTACGCTTCCGAGCTTGAAAACAAGAAAATAACTAAGTCTGGACTAAAACCGACACTAAAGAACCACATCACTGCCAATTATTACTACAAACCAGCAGTGATGTCTATTTACCGTCGGTTGTTTTAACGAACCGGCACTGATGCGTACCCCGGACCCGAATATTTTATCAACTCCAGTTAACTCCGCACACCTCCCAACTCCCTCCCAACTCCCAACTCGCACGCCTCCCATCCATCTCCTCCTCCCCAGAACGCTGCACGCCTCCCATCCCAAAACACCGCATGCCTCCCATCTCCTCCTCCCCAAAACGCCGCACGCCTCCCATCCCAGAACGCCGCACGCCTCCTCTCCACACCACACCCGCCTCCACTCCGCCGAGGAGAGCCACGCCGGAGAGGGGCATCTTCCTCCACCTGTCCCCGAGGAGCGGCGCCAAGCCCCCACGCCTGCTCCCGCTCTTCCCCATCACCTCCACGGCGGCGCCGTTTGAGTGAAGATGGAGGACGCTCGGCCATCTCCGTTGGAGGTGCTTGAGCATGCGTCCTCCACGCCGCTGCCGGAGTTGAAGGGGAGGAGCGCTACCGTGGGGAGAGGGCCGCCGCCGCCTCTCGCCTGCGCCACCCACGTTGCCCGCCACTAGAACCGGCTTCCCCTCCACCGGATCCGGCTTCCCCGCCACCGGATCCGTCCTCCCCGCCACCGGATCCGCACTACTACATAAATGATTTTGCGCGACACCCCTTTGGACCCTTCCAAGGTGGGCACATTTTTTTGCCCGTCACGGTTAATCCCAGGATTTTCCAAGGCGGACATATTTCATTTACCGAGGCGGACATTTCTGCCTGCCACGGTAAATCAATTTACCGTGGCGGGCGTCCTAAGACGTCTGCCATGGAAAATGCTCTATTTTCCGCGGCGGGCATATTAAGACGTTCGCCACGGTAAATAGATTTACCGTGGCGGGCATCCTTAAGTGCCCGCCTCCTAAAACTTTTGGCCCAGTTCGGAGCCCAGGCACAGCCCCTACCGAGTTTATATATAAGGGCAAACTTAGGTTCCCTCAATCTCACCCAACTCCCTCACAGCAGTCGAGAGCGGCGGCGCCCTCTATCTCTCTGTCTCCCCCCAACTCTGAGCACCGCCCCTCCACCTCTCTCCCCATGGCGCCCTCTATCTTTCTCTGTCTCCCCAACTCCGAGCACAGCCATGGAAGCCGGCGGCGCGACGAGGGAGGCGCGGAGAGCGAGGGCGGAGCGCTGCGGCGCGGCGCGTGAGCCGGAGCGGTGCGTGAGGCGGAGCGTTGCGGCTCGCAAGGCGGAGCGCGGTACACGTGGCGCGCGCGGGCCGGGTCTCCGGCGGCTCTGACCCCCTCCTCCCGGCGAAGTGGTCACCGGCGACCGGCGGCGCGTCCTCTGACGGATTTGGCCTCAGGGCCCGCGGATCCAGTGGCGGATCGAAGGTGGCGGCGCATCCTCCTTCTCCCAGCGCGCGACGGCCTTCTTCCATGGCGGCTGGGCCCGGCCCCTCCTTCTCCAAGCGTCCGACGACGCGTCGTCCGACGGATCGGGCCTCGGGGCCCGCGGATCCGTCGTCGCCGCAGATCTGGCGATGGCGGTGGAGGTGCAGCGGAGTGGCGGCGCAGGCACGGCGATGCAGCGGCGGATGGGCTCGACGCCGGCCTAGTTGGGCTTGCTGTTTTTTTGTTTTTTTTACGTTTACCGCGGCGGGCAACTGGGGTCCGTCACGGTAAATCTTGATTTACCGTGATGATCTGGGCGTGGCGGACGCAGTTGCCCGCCGCTAAAAACCAGATCCGCCCGTCGTGGTTAAACTTTGTGTACTAGTGCCGGCTTCCCCGCCACCGGATCCGTCCTCCCTGCCACCGGATCCGGCTTCCCTGCCACCGGATCCGGCCTCCTCGCCCGCATCGCCTGAGGGAGAGAGGGAGGGGAGAGGGTCGTCGCACCGGAGGGGAGGAGGGGTGCGCCCGCCGAAGGAGGAGGAGGCAGCCGCGCTCGCCCGCCGGAGAAGGAGGCAGCCGCACTGTGTCTCCTCGGCAATCTGTGATGTATGAATTTTTTATCTATGATGTATGACTTTATTTATCTGTGATGAAATCATATTGGAGATGGAATCCGTCCTTTGTCTGTGATGGATGAGTTTATCTGTGATGTATGAGTTTATTTGGCGGCAGTGATGGATGAAATGCTCGATGCAGTGGCGGCGGTAGCCAGCCAGCATGCTTGATGGATTACTTTTTTTTGTTTTTCTAAACCTTATCACTGCCGGGTGAAGTACCGGCAGCAATAGCCAGCGAGCATCACTGCCGATATGCCACTGCCGGTTCAAAATCCGGCAGTGAAGGGTGATTTTGAACCGGCAGTGATATCGAAAACTGGGGTAGTGAATGTTGCGCTGAAAGCGCATGTTGCAAGTGTATATTTTAAATGTTTTAGATGTTTCAGATTTATGTTGCAATTGTTTCATGCAGATGTTGCCAAAGCAGATCGAGATGTTGTATATGTTGCAATAGTTGTACATGTATGTTGCAAGCTTTTGTTCCCTATGTTTTATCTGTTTTTTCAGACGTATGTTGCAAGTGTGTTTATCTAGATGTTGCATACGTTTCACACATGCTGCAAATATTTTATCTGAATATTGCGTATGTTTTGCAATGTTTTTTCAAGTGTTTTACGGTTGCTTTTGCAAGTGTTTCAGAAGCATGTTTTGAGTGTTTCATCTGTCCTTAGACTTATGTTGCAAATATTGTATCTTGATGTTTTAAAAGTAGATCGGGTGTTGCATATAGGGACGCACGTGGGAAGCGAGAGGGGCACGAGCGGTCCCCGCGTGCAGTCTGGCGGCTGCCTCCAGTGGAGACCTGCTGCCGCGAGTGAGTGCAGTGCGCTGGAGACGGAGTGCAGCGCGGGCGTCCGTCCAGACGTCGACACGCTAGCACTTCCGTTTTAGATCTTATGCTAGTTTTGTTCAAAAAAACAAAATTATTATACTTCACCTAAAAAAATTCGAATACATAAAAGATTTGCACATCTTTATATTCAGGTTGAAAAGTTTAAAACACACAACGCACTCCTGACGGGCCTGCTTGTTTTCCTAGCTCAGGGTGGCCCGTATGGCCCAGCCTGGCCAGGACAGCTAGGGCTGGTTCGCAGAGGAAAAATGGTCATGTTTGTTTGCCTGTCTCATTTGGGCCTAGTTCCTCTCAGCCTATGTTTGTTTACTTGGCAGTTTAGTGGGCCCAACAAATCAGTCACCCTCACCAGCCACTCACGAGCACGGTGGGCGAGCGCGTGCGCCGGAACAAGCCGTGCCCCGCAGAAACGAAACAAACTTCCGTTCCCGTAGAGCCTGGCGCTGGGCTACTTTGGTGCTCGTGCTGGCCAGGCTCATGCGCTCTCCAAGGAAACAAACACACGCAGGTGGCGCCGGCGGGCATGGCTAGCAGCCTGGGCCAACGAAACAAACAGCCCCCAGGATTACAGCCATGGGTTCATAGCAAATAGGTACATATTTCGATATTATACACATGGTAGACAACAGGGACAAGGGCAGCGACACAACCTAGGGATCGGAGGTTGCTTGTGCTTCCGCTGCTGTTGGCGCGACTCCTTACCGCCGCCCTAGAAGAGCGCTTCCAGCGCTTCGACGTTAGAAGCGTTGAACCGTGCTATGAATCAAATATAGTCAATGTATGGAAAACTTGACCATTAATACCTTTTTGTGTATTTTAATTATCTTTTAGAAAAGAAATGTATGGCTAATTTTTTGCTACTATGGGTAATTTTTCCTTTTTAGTAGTTTAAAAATATTTTGTCATGATGTTCTTAGAAAAATAACTACTGTGTGTTGATGTCCGTACCACTATATGAAATGTGATTAGGGAGCTGGTAAGTCTTGAGGTTGATGAAGCCGTCACCCTGGGAACCTCTTTGTCACGGCACACGTTGCCTACAAACTACAATACTAGACAACTTTTTGTCTTAATGAGACAAACCGGGATTCAAAAACCTAGTATTTGATCCTTGGTGGGGAGGAACTACAACCACATGTGCTAAACACCCCAAGCTAGCTTCTCAAAATCCTTTGTACATTAAATTTTTTTAGACCCTTTGTACTTTAACTTGACACATATCCCCCCATATGAACGTATAGATTTGTAGGCTTGTAGCAAAGGGGATGTATGACAAAGCAGACTTCATAATCGTGCACTACCCATGTACACCTTTGATCGGATATATTATTGGAAGGTGAGGGTGATTTGTCATTGCCAACTAAAGACTTAGTATCGCGTTAGGGAATTTGTCGTGTTTTTATTGATAATGTATGAACCCCAAACTTAATTAGGAAGATGCAAAGAGTAGAGACCATACATATGCATATGGGGTGTCAATGAATAGAAGTTTGCTGCTATTTTCATTTTGTCATCAAGCTGCACTTGTGCATACATATCCCCCCATGCCTAATTAAACTATGCTTAGTAGTACACCGCACTTATAAAGTGATATAAGTTTACTGCGAAGGGAAACTATTGAGTCGTGCACTACCCAACCATGTACCATTTGAGATATTATTATTGGAAGGTGAGGGTGGTTCTCATTGCCACCCAACGATATCTTTGTAGTAGTAGTAGTAGCGCGTTAGGGCATTGCCGTGTCTCTATTGATAACTGCTACTTATATAAAGTAAAATGTATGAACTCCAACTTAATTAAGGAAAATGCAGAGTACAAACCAGTCAATGAATATAAGTTTGATTCTATTTTAATTTTATCATCAAACTGCGTTTGTGCACATTATTGTTGGAAAAGGACTATTTAGGAATTTTAACAAATTAAACTTGATGTCTAATGCATGTCATCATCCTTGGAACATCATATTCTCTAGGTGATCTGGAAGTGGAACAAGGAATTTGGTATTTGGAGAGGCGTAGCCATCAGAGGGATCTGAGTTCCACGTTCGCATGCATCCAATTTGTTCGGTCGCAGTTACAAGCATGTAATATCTGGAAGCACCAAGCATCTGTTGCTGCGGTTTCTTATCGTGCAATGGGACTATGGGAGGCCCAGGAAAAAGCCACCCGTAAGACAAGACGCTCAGGGCATATGCATTCCGTTTATTTAGGTATCAGTGTATATTGGATAGACTACTCATAATCAAGTACTGGCCTTGAAAAATACAGCAGTAGTACTAATTAGCACAATTTTATAGTATTAGGTGGGTAAACAAATTTTGTCAAATTAAATTTGTGCAAGGCTTCATCTATGTTACATTTTTAAAAAAGAAAAAACGGATTCTGTATTTAGCATATGCTTCCTCTGTATCCGCGGATGGAAGCATACATTTTTTTCCCCAGAGTTCGTCCAACACAGCGGTATGATGCCTTTGTTTACGTGTGTGATATACGATGCACTTGGTCTGTCGTTCTGAATAATTATTAAAAGAAGCATACCTCCCGTGTTGCTACGCAATGCATACATATTCTGGATTATAAGAGATAATGGAATGAAAAAACAAATAACAATATATGCATGCTTTGCATATTTCGTATATATTGAGAATAATAATTGCATTTATTGAGGTGATGTGAATGACTTGCATTAATTAATAGGTTAAAATTTAGTGGGCTGCCATGGCATTAGTGGGAGATAATATGGATAGTTAGTGAGGAATGGTGCGGATGACTCGGATGTTGAAATAAAACTTCTAGTGCGTGGGGTTTAAAAATATATATAAGATACTAGAAGCATAACATGTGTGTTGCTATGAGAATTATGGTAGATTTAGAATAAAATTAGACTACATATAATTTCTTATACGAAGAGATCTATTATAAATTAATGTCAGTGAATGGCATGGCATGCTAATATGTACAACTCAAAGCATATTAGTAGATGATGATGTGTGTTGTTGACATGGATATTATAATTGCAGATGCTACTAGTGGGTTATAATTGCATCTAATAATATATAGTAAACTGCTGTGGTGGACACTTGCATGTTCAGATAGAACTCTGTTAAGGTGTAGTGAGGTGGACTTGGTTATTGACTGCGCCGCCGACCCGGGGATGGCCATGGCCTTCGTCGAAGCTGCGGAGGTGTCGGCCGATCGCGCCAGGATGAAGATGATGGACATCCGCCGGCTCGCAGGCGACAAGGCGCACAACATCCCGTCGTTTCTGACCTGATGCCGGAGCTCCCCACCAAGGTGCCCGTGATGTTAGCGCAGACCATGCGTATCCACGGCAGCATCGCGCTCGGCCTCTACGTGGGCCTCTACGTGCACCACGCCATCGCCGACGGCCAGGCCGTACATGTGGCGGTTCATGGGAACCTGGGCTGTCGCCCGCGAGGGCTTACCCGTCAGCAGGTCCCTCGACGCGCCGCAATACAGCGGGGACGTCGTCCATGTCTCCAACGCCGACGAGTTCACGCGCCAGATGCTGAAGATGGTTGCCGATCACCGTAAGCGAGTGCGAAGGAAGGGCATGTTGTGCTCGGCATTGAGCTCAAGCACAAACTCCATGAGCACGGTCGCTGGTGAAGAACGCGCTGGCAAGCACACTGGATCTGAACCCCTTAGCCGAACCATCAAGAACCAATTCCAACCCAACCCAACCCATTGTAGTTACTGATCCAAACCAAACCAGCCTATTAGAATTTCCAACAAAATCACACATGACCAAATAGAACACCAAACCAGTAAGGCCTTGTTTAAATGTACGTGTATTCACTTCAATCCATGTGTTGGAGTGGCACTCCAACACATGTGGATCGACACTACGTAGAAAAGCTTTTTTAGGGGTGGCTGGTAACCCTCTGTAGGGGCGGTTTTGCCAGCCACCCCTATGAAAGGGTGGCTACAAATCGCTGATTTATAGGGGCGGTTCCCAGACCACACCTACGAATCGATTTGTAGGCGCCCCTAGAAATAGATTTGTAGGGGCGGTTGGTACTGTAGCCGCCCCTACAAATCGATTTATAGGGGCGGTCTGGAAACACCAGCCGCCCCTACAAATCGATTGTGTAGGGGCGGCTACAGTACCAACCGCCCCTACAAATTATTTTTCCACAAAAAAAATTAAATTTACAATTCAAATTCGACCAGAACATTAAACGACGTAAGAATTTAAACATTAGTACAAGAGGAGAGGGGTGAGGTCAACAGGCAGCAACTTGCATGCTTTCAGTTTACAGGCAGGAGGAAGAGGAATGGTAGGTAAGTTGAAGAATTCTAATGATATACTTGTCACCCAAAGAATCTCAGCTCAAGTCTTCACAGTTGCGGGTTCCCAAACAATTGTTGTACTCCACTATCATCATTGTAGAAGTAATAGTCCTGGCACACAAAAGATGATCAGTTAGTGGTTTATACTTTATATAGGAGCAACCACAGTATTCTAGCAATCAAAATTCTTGAAGAACCTATACATTTACCCATAGTGGACAAATACTATGAATAGAAACTTGAAAGTTAATGAATCTTTCCTTAGTAGGTTTATTGCCATTGTCACACTACTTTCTTCCCATGTTCTGTCGGTAGAGCCCATATTACCTAAAAGCAAAGTCATATTCCAAAATAGCAAAGTTATATTCACTGTGAAAGCTATAGAATAGGAATCAAACAAGGAAGCCAATACATAGATACAGTTCAAAAATTTAAAAAGAAGTAAATCAAAATACCCTGATATTGAAGTGGGTCCATGTAATAGATTACCTTGCTAGCAAGCCCTGCTCTACTACCTTTGCTGCTCTGCAGGCTGCTGCAGGCAGGGCCGCTCGCTTCGTCACCGGCTGGTCAGCTACCTTTGCCCCTGCAGGAAGAAGATGTTGCTTGACGAACCAATCACACATAATTTCAGTAAGAGTGATATGAAGAACCACATTAGATGTACCATTCCATGTGTAAGCTAAGGTATAAGAACATTAACAAAGATACCAGTAGCTTGGACCTCACGACAAGTATAATAGAAGAAAAGATAAATTGGTGGATAAGATTTGCTGGATACCTGCTCTAAGTAAGAGAGAAAAGAATATCCAGCATAATAACATGGGAGCAACTAGCAAACAAAATCAGTGGTCATATCATACCTGTTTCTTAAGGTTGCTTAAATCATGAATGTGAGAAAGAGCATCAACAGCAGTGAGCAAGGCAATCAATCCCTGTGAAACAACTCAAGAAATTATTTATCTGGCATAAGTAAATAATATGAATAGGACAATCGCAAACCGTTAGCAAACTAGCAACTTACAGATATGGGAGAATCTGAACCAAGACTACGGTCCCGAAAAAACGATGCAGAGTCTTGGGATGCAATAGCCAATATTAAAGGTTTCTGATGCTCTGTAGATCCATTTTTAAGTGGCGGTAATGAAGCCCATACACTTCCCTTCAAATATGAGGATTTAAACAATGATATAACATATAAAAACTAATATAAAGGTATGACAGCTCTGCAGGTACTGAGGTACATATAGTAGTTTCTGAGAGACAATTTTGAACTTTACAGTATTAGTGTATACATGATTATGCATAATCATGTATACACTTTTTTCGCAAAAAAAAAGTGTATACATGATTATGCAACTTGAAACTACCTCTAAGGGGAAAAAACACACCTGTGTCCTCCTAAGGGCAAGCATGATTGTTCTTTGAGGCAGGATGCTGAATCATGTGTTTGAGCTTTGGTTGTCTGAAGTTCATGTCAATTAGAAGAAGAATAGTCCCATTTGATGAAAGGTCATGCTTCTGTCGTCAATACAACATAATAAGGACTAAAAAAGAATCCAAACCTGCATAACAAGGTCGAATTCTGCAACATTTACTCTATATCCATTGCCAGTCTTCTCTTTTTTTTTTGAAATCTTTTATTGACAGTCATCATCAATATATAAATGTGGAAGAAAAGATTAGACAAACAGGACTTTGGAAATAAAAAGGTATGCAACAGAGAAGACGGAAAACTATCTTTTGAACAGTCTTTGTACTCTCTTCTGAAAGTAGAAATACAGGGAAGTTATATCTGTTCCACATGATACCTGATCCCTACAAGATAATAGAGTAACTGAGGCACATTGAACACAAGATTTAACTTTTACATTGCAGGGAAGCAGCAAGTTTGACTCTTGATAGGGTGGCACCAGTGCAATCAACCCATTACTTACAATGAGGATTCCAATCATGGCTGTGATTTGAGTAGGGTGCAAAATCATCTTGTGGAAATTTTCTATCAGGCGACAACTCTATATAGAAATAAACAGTACATTCTTAGGGATCATCGAGCAAAAATCATAAATAACACACAAGAAAACGGAGAGATGCGGTTCAAAATCTTGACCTTATGCGACCCGGTCGGGCACCATCCGGGACTGCGGTGGCGGCCGGCGGTCTTGGCGGAGAACTCAACTCCAAGACCGGCGCCACCTTCTCCCGCGTCAACCTCGCCGTCCGGGTTCCATGGCGCGCCAGGAGTGTAAGCGCTTGCTGCGTCTTGGAACCTTCGCCGTGCAGCGCCGCAACTTCTTGCCGCTCCGGTGTCGGGTGGTGTCGGTGGGCGGCAGCTCAGCCCGAGGGGGATGGAGGCCATGGCGGCGCGCTCCGGGAGTCCGTCGTGCCGCTCGACCTCTTCGGCAAGGTGCGCACCACACGGAAGGTCGGCATCTTCGCCTCGCTCGATTCTGGACCCACATCTCCTGCCGCTTCCTCTTCAACTACCCGGCAGCACCGCCATGCCCATCGATTACCGCTCAAGTTGCCGTGGCGTCCCCTCTCCGCTCCGGCCTCGAGCGACGGCGGCGAAGGAAGGAAGGAAGGCATGGGGTGGGGACGGATCTAGGCCGCCGTGGCTGGATCTGTCGCCCGACCACCAGCCAACACTCGTGCTGCTTGCCTCGGCGAGGCTCGGTAGCCCGCCCTTGATTCTTGTGAGGAAAGGCGAGAGGAGGAGGCGGATCTGCAGGGAAAGGCGAGGAGGAGGCCGGATCTGCACGGGGAAGGCGAGGAGGAGGGCGGCGGAGCCGAGGGAGGGAGGGAGGGAGGGAGCGAGCTGCGAGCAGGTGGAGGCGGTGCGGGAGTGAGCGACACGAGGAGGCTTTTTATACGTGCAGCATTGGTAGGGCGGTCGGCGATCGAGCCGCTCCTACAAATGACAACCCGGGGGCGGCTGGTGAGTGAGCCGCCCCTACAAATCCGATCTATTTGAAGGGACGGCTCGTATCACCAGCCGCCCCTACTGTTCTATTTGTAGGGGCGGCTGGTTTCTAGCCACCCGAGCACGTCACTGTAGGGGCGGCTCCATCACCAGCCGTCCCTATAAAAAATTTGTTCCGTTGCTAAAGACCGTTTTTCACATAGTGCGAGACGAATAAATGCGCATCCAAACAAGGCCTAAAGCTGGTTTTAACCCAAACCATTACCAGCTTTAATTATAGGAGAATGCGATGGCCAAATAAACAAATAGTACAACATGGATGCCCTGTATATATTTGAAACACATCTAGAGGCATTACTGATACTCACGTAGTATACACAGCTTGGAATCTATGGAAGCAGCGATGCAGACGAGTATTCGACAACAAGGCTACGGATGTACAGCGCTTGCTGGAATCATTTGAAGATGCAAGAGATGAACCTGAATAGTTTCTCATAGAAATCGATTAGAGGACCCTGCTGCACAACGATGGGGTTATCCCTGCTATAATTCACAACGTAGTTACACATGCCATCCTTCTCATCCCGTGCTGCTATGTATCCATATAATTGTATTGAGCCATTGCAGACAGGATGTTTTGACAGCATCAACGAGAAAAACTGGAACATGTGTCGTGGACGACTGTACGCATTTGTGTGCTCCGAGAACATCATTGGCTCCAACGAGTCTCGTTACGATCGGCAAGCACTACGTGAAAAACGGTTCGTAGCAACGGAACGAATTTTTCATAGGGACGGCTGGTGATGGACCGCCCCTACAGTGACGTGCTCGGGAGCCCAGACACCAACCGCCTCTACAAATGGAACAGCAGGGGCGGCTGGTGATACGAGCCGCCCCTACAAATGGGTCTGATTTGTAGGGGCGGCTCAATCAACAGCCGCCCCCGGCGTTGCTATTTGTAGGGGCAGCTGGTGATTCAGCCGCCCCTACAAATGCCCTCGTATAAATACCTCTGATTTGTAGGGGCGGCTCAATCATCAGCCGCCCCTACAAATAACCCCTCGTATAAATACCTCCGATTTATAGGACGGCTCAATCACCAGCCACCCCTACAAATGACCCACATATAAAGCAAACTGCAGCACTTTTTTCTCCTCGGGTCACTCACTTCAACCCGTGAAAAAAAGATGGGGAGGCCTTGGGCACCTCCCAAAAATTGCTCTACTAAGGGGAGAAGGTTTTGGTCTCAAATCCTTTGGTGGAGAGGTTGTAGAAGGTAAAAAAATGCTATTCCATATTTTTTTAAGTTTTAATGGTTGGTTAGTGAGTAATTAGAGTTTTGTTTTTCTCTCTCTTTTATGGTGCTTGAGCTATTTATGAAGCAAATTAGACCCAAGTTTTGAATGTACTAGGATAAATTAGGCAGGAGAACAAGATCATACCCTTATTTGGTCCATGTTTCTTGATTTTAGTGAACAATTAGTTAGTTTTATGGATATTTCATATGCATGTAGATCTAGATCTAGGGTTTGATTTTTTATTAATTTTGTTTTTGTAAATTTATATTTGATGAAATTGGACTAGGGTTTGTATGAAAGATATTGGGTAAAATATAATTATTGCTAATTGTTTTCTTTGAAATTGTTTATTGTAATAAATAAATATGTATTTTAATTATTTATGGATAAATGGACCATTAATTAATTTTCCTCTACCATGGTGTGTTTGTTTGCTGCATGTAATTATATTTGATTTATATTCATATATATCTGAAGTATATACAACTATTCTCAAGTAATTATTAATTTGATTTATTTTTATATATATCTGAATAAGTAGTTTTTTAATGTTTGTTTTGTTGTTGTTGTAAAAGATGGAGTAAAGGAACTCTTGGATGTATGGTTCGTTAAGGTTCAAGGCAGATTTCTGTGAAGAGGTGGATAAATTTATTGAAGCTGCAAAGAAGCATGCAACGACATTGACAGAGAATAAGGATACAATTATTTGTCCCTATAAAGATTGCAAGAACCATATGGCATGGACAGATGTGACTATCATCATATTACATTTGATTATGCGAGGATTTATTGAGGACTACACAATGTGGATTCATCATGGTGAAACGATTATTGTTAACGACGAGGATGAGGAGGAATACGACGACGAAACCATAGAATCCCTGTCCCAATATTCAGCAGAGCTTGATACACGAATGGATTTCGAGTTTGGCAATAAACAAAGGGGTGATGCTGGTGGTTGAGATGATAACGACGAAGGTGGTGCCAATAATGATAGTGGAGCACGTGTCGGGGATGAAGTTGATTTAGAGGACATGATTCGAGCCCTTGAACCAGAGATTTTACTAAATAGCCCAAAAGGTCTAGAAAATTTAGAAAGGGTGACAAAAACATCGAAGGAGACTGTGTATGGTGTTGAAAAGGTTGTCCGACATATTGGACATTGCTACGTTTTGTGCTTGAGGTACTCATCCTGAAGGCTAAGTACGGCTGGTCAGACTATAGTTTCAATGATCTATTGCATCTCCTGTCATGGGTGCTACCACAACCAAACTCAGTTCCCGCCAACACAAACCAAGCAAAGAAGGTCATAAGTCCATTGACAATGGGGGTTGAAAAAATACATGCATGCCCCAACCACTATATACTTTTTCATGGCGAAACATTCAAGTCACCGGATAAATGTCCCCGGTGTGGGACCAGCCGGTACAAGAACAATGACCTTTACGGTGGGGACGAAGCCTCCACGGGAAAACGAGGAATACGAAGGGTACAAAAAAGGTGGTACAAGAATCTCAGCCCCCAGAGGACACTCCATTAGGCAACGATGCAAAGCAGAGAAGAATGATTTGTAGAGATGGTTCAATAGGGGTGGCTGGTCAAACCACCACTACAAAGGGTTACGAGCCGCCCCTAAAAATCAATTCTATAGTAGTGAAGATCACCCTCGTAAAATTCTTCCTGTAGACTCTTATTGTTGTATATGGCACCATCACGGTGTATCTGGTGAGACATGTGCGACATATATATCATCCACTTTGGGGTTGTTCTCTTGTATTATGTCATTATAGGCGCCATTGTCGTCCTCCTCAGATTGTCTGTGTCGTCCATGCATTTGGTCGTCGTTACAGACACGAATGGAACAAGCCACAAGGGTTGATACATAGATCCATATAGACTCCAGATCTGGATGTGCTGATGTTAACGGCATGAGTGGAGCTTCTCGTCGTGCAAGCGCTGCCGCAGGCCACCGATACCAGCGGCACATGCGAGGCAGATTGTTGGAAAACTGTGGTTTCCAGCAGGTGGGACTAGAAAGAGATTGCCGAAACCTTTGCCTGGACAGGTGCCTCAGGCTAAGGCGTGTCGGGTGGAAAGTAGGTCTAAACCAACTTAGGATTTCATAAATACATTCAACTACTCCCCTGTACAGAGTTTGTGTTTTCCTTTTATAGGGTATTACTTGCTAAGGCTACTTTTTACAATTATGTCCCTTGATGGTTATAGTACATTCTCATAATATCCCTACACTAACATAAACTGTTAAGGGTAATTTGGGTGCCTTCTTCTTCGACCGTCTTTTCTTGATGGGTCATAACCGTGAGTCCGTCTGTGGCCCACGGCCCAACACCGCTGCCATTCAGGAAGTTCCTCGACCCTCAGAGCCTTCGTTTGGGGTGGCCTTAAATGCGTACTTGCACGCTGGCTCTCCATAGCCTTCGCAGGTGCCGCCAGGTCCTTCGCCGCCGCTGGCCTCCGGGTGCCTTCGCTCTGGCCGCCAGAGCCCCCGCCTCAGACCTCCTTTGGGTTCCTTTACCGTGGCCTCTGGTCCTCCGCCCTAATTGGCCGACTAGGCGGAGGCTGTCGTCCCCTTTCCCTACACATCATCCACAAAATTTGTTAACCGTTAGCTCTCATCACTGCTCCGATCCCTAACCTCCATGACTGACAACCGTGTCCCAACACAGATCAGAGCCAACTCTACCCATAGATTGTAGGAGGAACTGCATATCCACCGATTTGGTTTTTGTTAAGGCCTTGTCCGTTTGCTTCGTTTTTGTTCCTGTCCTGGAAACGTTCTAGGCCCGGCTATGGTGGTTCCAGGTGTGTCACTGGTTTCAAGCCTGGTTATGTTCTGGACGTAGGAAGGCATGTCTCCACTCCGGGCCAAAGAGGAGGGTATAAGGTCCAGATTGACCAGTTTTCATTCCAGATCGTATCTAAACGAACGATCATTTCTTGTCCGGCCTGACTTTAAATCGGGTGGAACATGCCACATTCCGGGCCATTCTGGCCAAAACGAACAAGGCCTTGGCGAGATTGGAAGTGGTCGGACACTTGGCGGCAGCTATGGGCCCGTTTGGGACAGCTCCACCACTAAAAAATTGAATCTGGATCTAGGATTCACCATGGAGCGGCTCCACCAGTGGATCTAAGATGCACTACAATACTGTTTGGCTTGCACAACAACTCCAGATTCACGCAAGGGCAATTTGGTTGAGATGGTCAGATTTGCCCTTAGATAGGCCCCACATGTCAGCAGGCAAAATAGAAAAAAAGAAAAAGAAAAAACATCATCTTCTACCTTGGGCGGTCCGACCAATGCCTGTTCTTCCTCCTCTGGCCAACACCAGCGGGCATAGCAGCGTTCGGTGGGAGCGGCCCCAGCCAGCGAGCACGTGGGCAGCGCAGGGCGACGGCACGTGGTGTTTGACGCGTGGGGCACAGCCGGGCTCACGCGGCTAGGGCTTATGGCCATCCACCAGAGCTCGCGCTCGTGCGACGGGCAGGGCGGGGCTAGACGCTCGGGAAGACTGGGCGGCGCTCGCGGGGCAGGACCTCGCACTCGCACAACGAGCGGAGCTCACGCTCGCAAGGACAGGGGTGAGCTCGCGGGAAAGGGCACCGGGAGGGGCGAGACGAGCAAGGGCCGCCAAGGAGTTTTTTTCGTCGCTGATTCGGTCGCGTGGGGAAGAAAGGGGAACAGAAGTGAACCGGTACATGTGTAATGAGTGGCAATGGTGGGTAATTTTCTCCAACTTCATGGATTTGAGTTTGGTGGAGCACCTCTTGAGGAGATCCACCAAAATGGTAAATCTGGCCCTTAGATTCACTATTTTGGTGGATCTGGATTTGGTGAAGCTAGGGTGTTTGGTAAACTTTTGGTGGAGTGGAGCTGTTTTTGGTGGATCTGGAGCTGGGGGAGCTGTCTCAATCAGGCCCTATATATTTGACCTGGTGTGGGGAATTTAGGAAGAAGAGGACTACCACCGACCCTGGCATGCCCTGTATATTTATAGACGGAAAATAGTAACCGCACATCAACTCCAAGAGACCAGCCAAAAACACATTCTAAATTTGTCTGTCCGTCCGGATGCTCCTTGTCTGGCATGCAGACCGACCCAACAAGCCTGCTCCCCTCTACCATCATGGCTTCCCTATCTAAAATAACTAGACACATTCTTCATTCTATCTAGCCCATTGCCGCGTTGTCCACAGCCGTACCGTGCCGTCCGGCCGCCATGGCCGACTCCACCACGTCGACTGCCCGCCGCTCACCTTCTCTAGCGCTGGGGCCGCTCACCGCGGGCAGCGCACCTGCCCGCCGCGCCATCTCTAGCGTGGGGGCACCTCGCCGTGGGCACCACACCCACCCGCCGTGGCCTTCTCCAGTGTGGGGGTGCCTCGTCGCGGGCAACGCGCCCGCCTGCCCGCTGCGGCACTCTCCAACGCAGGGGTCGCTCGCTACGGGCACCACACCCGCCCGCCTGCTAGCATCCCTTGTGCCACTCTGTGGCA
The DNA here is from genome assembly GCA_904845875.1 of Miscanthus lutarioriparius. Taxonomy (NCBI): domain Eukaryota; kingdom Viridiplantae; phylum Streptophyta; class Magnoliopsida; order Poales; family Poaceae; genus Miscanthus; species Miscanthus lutarioriparius. Next base: position 94,032,218 of record CAJGYO010000004.1, on the reverse strand, counting down.
TCTCGAGCTTCGCATTGATGAGCCTCCATTCGTCCAAGCAGCAAGTAGATGTTGCACTAAAGCGCATGTTGCACATGTATGTTTTCAAATGTTAATGTGTTTTAGACGTATGTTGCAAGTGTTTTATCTGGATGTTGTGTATATTGCAATGGCTATACACGTATGTTGGAAGCGTATGTTCCAAATGTTACAACTGCTTTCAGACATATGTTGCAAGTATATGTACCAAATGTTTCAGCTGTTTCAAATGTATGTTGCAAGTGTTTAATCTGAATGTTGCAAAAGTAAATCGAAATATTGCATATGTTGCAATGACTATACATATAATTAAGTTTCAAGAGTATACTACATACGTTGCAACGGTAGGACCAATGTTGCAGAAGAGATGAGACATTAGGACAAGAGCGGAGCGCGGCAGAGGACGGTGCACGGCAGGGGAAGGGGCATGGCGGAGACCCAGCATGGTGGAGGATAGGACGCGGTGGGGGATGGTGACGCAGCGGGGGAAGAGGCATGGTGGGGGATAGGCATGATGCGGGGGATGAGGACATGAGGGAGACGGGACGTCGCGGGATGATGTGGGTGCGGGCGTAGCTAGCACGGGATGCCACAGGTGATGCTAGCACGGCGGGGACAGGACACCGTGGGGTGACGCGGGCGCCGCTGGGGCGCACCTGTTTCTGTTACGTGGGGACAGGACGAGGCACGATGGATGCGCTCGAATGGCTGCGTCCGGCAGCGGGCGTCGGGCCAGATGTCTGGACGCTAGCTGTGCCGTTCTTTAAAACTAGAAGGGTACCCCATGAGTTGTTGTTGCGGGACTCTCAAAAATAAAATTGTTGTATATATGAGATAAATCATCTACATATTCTTACATACATTCTTATCAAAATTGTTTGTATTAAAAGATTGGAAGTTAGTGACCGACATAGCTATTAGTGAGAGATGTCATTGATACTTAGTGGAAGATGATGTAGATGGCTTGCATGTAGAGATAGATACATTCCACCTAAAAAAGTCAGACTAGTCCAACAGGCTATGTAAAAAGTGATTGTCTTTATTTTCAAAAGTTGCCATGTGATGGCAAGACTTCGCCTCCTTCTTATCAACCTTTTCAGATCACGCACATCTCTTGCAGCTCGTTTGGTTGGCGGTAATTGAAAGCAGACAATGTGACTTTAGAGAGAGGAGTTCATAAATCTTTTGTCTGTTTTATGGGAACGGGAGTTTTGGTGGGAAGGGAAAGGGGAGTTTAGAGGGCGCCCAACTCCCAATAATCAATTCCCTAGGGGAGGGGTGGTAACTCAGTGGGAATTGTGTTCTTAATAAAAGAGAAATAGATCCTTACCGTCCATCATGACATGTCTTTTTAATTTCCCTCTCAAAACCCCCACACCAAATAGGGGATATAAATTCCTCCTTCAATGCCCTTTCTTATTTCCCTCCCGAACCAAATAAGAGATTGAGACTAAAAGTCAATTTCCTATATTAATTCCCGCGTACTCCCACCACTAAGTCTTGTTGTGACATGGCAACTTCCCACCATGTACGGAGAAGCGGCGGCGCTGAACCCCAAGGGTGTGTTGGAGAGTGAAAAGATATAGAAAACGATTTTTATGCAAATGACTCTCCAAATGATGATTTGATTTAGAGAGTGAGATTTAGAAAGACTCTTGGAGATGCTCTTATTAGCGGAATGACATGTTACTTAGTGGGATATGGATGCCCTGTATTGTTACGGACTAAAAATAGTAAATGTACTTAGTGGAATATATAGGAGCACTTATTAGGGGAATGACATGTTACTTAGTGGGGTATGACATCACTTAGTGGAAGTTGTTGTTGCACTTATAGAGGTATGACACATGGCACGTAGTGGGGTATAACATGGGGATAGCTTGCATTTAGAGATTGAAAGATAGCATGGTTTAGTTTTATAAAAAAACTAGATGATACCCCGCGCGTTGCCACGGATATTTGTAGTGTTGCACAAAGGGAACAAATGTGGAATAAAAACTCACAGGGGAGATTGAGGGAAATTTCATGTAAACAATGACAGCAATGTGAAATAAAATGATAGAATAATAAAATGTCAAGTAGAGTTTTTGAATAACATGTATGGAGCGGAAAGGTCTTGGTGAGGCAACAAACTCCACCAGACTTGCTACCTGACGTGACAGGCTTAGTACGTACTATTAACCTCCAGTTCAATGGCGGATTGACGATGACAGCATAGGATCCTCACATTGGAAGACGCCACGCAGGCCTAGCTAGAGCCGGTCTAAATCAACGAGCGCCGCCGAGGAGCTTGTGCTGCCACCGTCGCGATGGCCATATCGTCATCTACCATAGCCGCGAGAGGGATCTTCACCTTACGTTGGTCTTGCTGCACATCCGCTGCTGAGGCCTCCAATTGGGCGGCGGTGACGATGTAGTCGTGCTTGAGCATGATGCGATGCTCGGGATCGGAGACGACGGTGGTGCTGGTTCGTGCGTCGAGGGAGCACTAGTAGAGAACATATCTTTGATCCTCGGTCAAAATGGGCTCTAGCCCCGGAAGTTTTTGCGCCCGGGACTAGAAATACCTTTAGTCCCAGTTGGTGTCTTCAATCGGGACTAAAGGTCCCTGCCCCAACGGCTACTCTTGCGCCCGAGAGAGGTGGCGAGACCTTTAGTCGGTTGGAGCCACCAACCGGACTAAAGGTATACTTTTACTCGGTTGGTGGCTCTAACCGGGAGTAAAGAATCTACTCCCGGGCCGTGGCTGCGTCCGGGGTTGGAAAGTTACTTTTAGTCCCGGTTGGAGCCACCAAGCTGGGACTAAAATCCCCTTTATATCCCGGCCGTCTCCTTCTTCCTCCTCGAGTCCGAGCTCAGCACATTTTGAAGCTCACTGCACTAGTGTTCTTGCTTCCTCCCTCCCTCCATTGTTCCTCCATCCATTATTCGATTCCTCCGTCGATTTCTTCGATTCCTCCGTCGATTCTTCAGTTGTAAAGGTTACCAATCTCATACTCTCATTTTTCACCGTTGTCTTATCTTATTTTGTTCACTATATATATATATATATATATGGTTCTTTATTGTGGTTTTTTTTATTTGTAAGCAATTTGAGCTCAAAATCACTTCAAGCTTGCATATTTACATGAAATAAGGTTAAAGTAGTTAGTTGAACTTGCGGACCGTGTTCATCTCGGCGAAACACGTTCTCTGCCGAGCGATAACGGACGTCAAGGAGGAGCTTTGATTCTCTGAGGAGAGCGGCAGCGGTCGTGGAAGACCGTGTTCCTTCCTCGTAGAATTGGAGCTCTTCCGTGGCCAAGTCACGGTGCCGTCCGGTGGAGAAATGCTGCTCGCCGAGATGATCACGTAAGCAAGGTCAACTAATCTGAATGGTTATTTATTCACATGTCCCGATATCGTCGCGATGATACATCAATCACCGTACCCAAACGTAGTATATATATAAATATAAACTTAGAAAATAGTTAGAAAATTATAGAAAATCCATACTAGTTGAACTTGCGGACTGTGTTCATCTCGGCGAAACACGTTCTACTGCCGAAAGCGATAACGGACGTCATGGAGGAGCTTTGATTCTCGAGGGAGAGCGGCAGCGGTCGTGGAAGACCGTGTTCCCTTCCTCATAGAATTGGAGCTCTTCCGTAGCCAAGTATATGTGCCGTCCGGTGGAGAAATGCTCGCGAGATGATCACGTAAGCAAGGTCAACTAAATACTGGATGGTTATTTATTCACACGTCCCGATATCGTCGCGATGATACATTATGTGTGTACACTCCCATTCTTACATTAATTTGCGGAAATATCATGTGAATTACTTACCTGCCGCAGTAAAAGACGAGAACACAATGACCATTAAAAATATCATTGTTTAGAGATCTAGATAATTTTATAGTTTGTTAATTTTATTTGTTTATAAAAGGAGAAATTTATAGTGTATTAAAAAATGAGTATAGAGAGTAAATGGCAACTGCTTCCGGATCCTCGGCCTCTCATGGGTTTCCAAAGCGACTTAGGCCGGGCCTTCCTCTCATTCCATGCGGCAAGTGTCGTGATGAGACGAAGATTGTGATGGAGTACCGAGTGAAGAAGGAGGGTCCCAACAGGGATCGTATCTTCTACAAGTGTCCGGATCGCAATGTGAGTTAATGCAGGATTAATGCATCAGGCAAACATACCTCCGAATGTCGATTTGGATCACCTTGGTGAATTTCTTGATGAGACTGGTCTCGACCTTTATTAGATGTTTGGTGATGGAAACATTGAGAGTGCGGCGGAGGTTGATATTTGGAAAAAAAAATTTGTACTAGGCCAGAGTCTATACAACCCTCAAGCCTTATCTGATCTGGGGACGCAAATGTACCTGCTAAACAAGTGGTACATGCAGGCGTCTACCAGTGGAGACTTCTGCGTTGGTGTCAAAATTAGAGACGAACATTGGTTCCGTGGCGATGATGTTATGTATGTTGACTTTGCAGAATTTCATCAACTATGCCACCTGACCTCTCTGGACAAAGTTATCATTAGCTGCTATTGCCTGTAAGTAATAATTCTTTAGATCTATTATTAAACTCATCATATGTGTGTATATGCATATAAATTATCCTAACAAGTACTATATATATGCAGATTTACAATGACAGGGCTCAGAAAGGAAGGCTGCAATGAAATTGGTTTTGTTGATCCCCATATAGTATTCAAAGACCCAATTACTCCAAAGACTAATTGGAAGTCTGAGTCAGAGAGTAACCTCATGAACTTCTTAGTGAACCAACGCCACAAGAAGGATATACTCTTTCCCTATAACTTCAAGTGAGTGTTAATCATGTCGATCATATCCTTAATGGCTCATATGTTGATTCTAGTTAATTAATGAGTGTTATGCGTTATATCCTATAAACACATGCAGCAATCACTGGATATTGATGGACATCGATCTGGTGAAAAGTCACTTGATAATCTATAACTCGATGAGAAAACCACAACAAGACTACCAAGATATGATAGATATTATCCGGGTAATTTCGGATCTCTAGCAACTATATATACACACAAACATGATGATTAACTATATCGATGACGTGGCAAATTTTTTATTGGGCGGTGTTTGGAAAACCTTTATTGAGAAGCAACACATGAAAAAATGCAAAGCGCCACTGAATGTAATCCTTTGAAAGTAAGTCCACGAATCGCATCATCTTTATTAATTAAACATATAGCTTTCATCGGATCACCAGATTGGATGACAAATCTTTTCTCGTAAAGTGGTGTCTAAAAGCGAGAACAGGAGAACAACTACGTGGTTACTTACTATGTTTGCAAGTTTATCAAGGTGCTCTCCCAAAGAACTCCTACAGAGAGACTCAAAGTACGTTAAAAATACACTATATATTCATTTAATTATTATTATTGATTGTGTTACTATGTCTTTATATATATATATGTACATATATTAATTTATTTTCCTTTAATTCAAACACCTAGACTCGATGGTTGGAGGAAAAGGTCATACGGCAAGACCAAATCAAAGCAATTCAAGAGTCTATAGCGGATTTTTTTAATGAGCAGGTCATCGATTCCAAGGGCGAGTTCTACTTGACCCAACACTTGCCATTGAAGCCAAGCTAGAGGATGAGAGGAAACTTGTTATGTCACAACAAGCTGTAATGCAATCTTTTGTAATATATGCACATGAAATAATATAATGTAAAATACACATATGCATGCATGCATTTAATATATATATGATGCATGAATTCATATATATATATATATATATATATATATATATATATATATATATTTCTATGCTTGAATTGTGTGATTTAATACGTTCATTGTGCTTGAACCAAACATACTATATGCGGCGTATAAATGTATAATTAGCAGCGTACAATATGACTTCAAAACCTATTTTGAAAAGAAAAAAAAATGAAAAGAAAAGAAAAATAAAAAACCCTTTAGTCCTGGTTCAGATTACCAACCGGACTAAAGGTGCCGCCATCGTGGCATGTCGGGAGGCACCTTTAGTCCCAGATTGGTGTTACCCACCGACTAAAATCCTCACTAGTCCCGGTTCCTGACCGGGACTAAAGGACCCCTTTAGTCCCGGATGCTTGCTCCCGGGTGGGGAACCGGGACTAGAGGGGGTTCCCCACCGGGAGTAAAGCTTGGTTCTCTACCAGTGGAGGTAAGGTACGGGTGGAAGACGAAGTTGAAGGCGTTGTGGAGACAGAAGCCACCATCGCATGAGGATTATGCTTCTTCCTGCTTTGGCTTCCACCATTGTGTCTGGTCCTCTAATATATACAGTGGGACAGTCCTCTTCGTGGGTGCAGAAGCGAAACGGATGGACAACAACGATTCTTCAGTTTTTGTGCACTAAAGCTATTGACGTGGATGGGAATCTGGGAAGGAATTGGTGGGGAGGAGGGAAACGCATGCATGAAAAGGAAAAGAGGTTGAGGGCGTTTCATTCTGTTCTCGCGTTTAATGAAGGGATGAAGAACTGTAGGGCCCATACAGATGACGTGGCTTTCTAAGATCACAGGAAAACAGGTTCGTGGGAATCTCCTATTTAGTTATAGAAGATATAGATTCGCTGCTTGTAGTCTTATGCATTGAAGGCCGGGGCTATAGAGGTGCACAATATTTTGTTTTTGTTCTCTTCCTATGTATGTTAGTATTCCATCTAGCCAAATTTTTTTGTCACATTATTATGCGCGCATGATGTTGTATACATATCCTTAACAAATATTTTTTTCAAAAAATATATTCCTCAAACAAAACACACCGCACCCTACGAGAAGTTTAAGTGTGTGGGATTTCTTATCCACTGTTTGTTGAAAAATTTTAGAATTAGGAAAACATATATAACATGAGTCATATTCTTTAAACTTAGTCCAGAATTAGAAAAATGTGACTTAGCTTAGAGCTAAGACAGCTTGAATTTTGGAATGAAGGCTTGTAACATGATACATAATTTTTTGAAAAGGTAGCATGATACATAATTTTGAAGCATGTATACATAGAAACAGCTCAATCATATCTTTATAATTTCCTCAATCCTCTAGGGCATATCAGTTATTTGATGCACACCAGCAAAGTGATGAGCTCAATGGCCAATTTCAAACCTCGGACTTCTTCAATATGACCACAATGACAGGGCACATGGCCTTCCCTTTCTCAAGGTTCTTTGCAAGCATCGAGGCATACACCATGAATAGTTCCTCAAGGATATCCTCACCAAAATGATTCATGATCAGTGGCTCAATACCAGCCCTTATAATCTTGGCAATGTTTTCTGCGCTACTGGAACAATTGAGAACAACATCGCCATCTGAGTCATCGTAGGCATCCCAGTTTGACTCAAAGAGTCTGATGTCTTCGATGTCGAATAGATCATTTTGCTTTATCAATTGTGTCACCTCATCTAGTGATGGTGCGTAGTATGGCATGTTGAAGGAGCTTAGTTTCTCCTTCTCCACAAGGCCCTACAAACCAGCATGTACCGTGTAGGGTTACATTAATGTATTTAATGGATTATTGGATCGGATGTGCCAAAGTAGAACTGTCATTTAGGTATTTGGCAGTGTTTACTACTAATAAACTATGCAATTGATATTGATATTTTTGATAATCTTTTATTACTCATTTTTTGTGTTCAACTCGTTGTACGTGTAATAAATGTACCTTGGGGACTAGGTATTCGAGCGCTTGGGAAAGAACTTCCCAAACGCGTGCCACGCCCCCTTGCATTGGCATCTCTTCCCGTCTCCGGCCAGCAAATGTTAGTACCATACAGCCACCTGATACAAGTTCTTTGTGCCATAGTGACAAAAATAATTCAAAGTCCTTTTCAAATTGTTCCCGGAACAGGTCTACCACAACTTTTGGAGTAGTCTTCCCAATGTAGATGTTGTCAGCATTCACATGTGTTCCATTTGAGAGATCCTCAGGGATCTACAGATACCGGCCACGATGCATGCATAAGAAGAACAACAATATATATTAATGATGCCTTGTGGTGTAAAGTATAGGCGCCATTTCTAATTTTGCATTCACCAAGTACATAAACAAATTTTGCACCCATCATTAGTTTGAAAAAAAAAATACCGTTAGTTTCAGCCTTTATATATAGGAATCCGTTGTTTGTGCATTGAAGGGGCTATAGGGGCGTACAATATTTGTTTTTTGTGCTCTTTCTATGTACTCCCTCGGTTCCAAATTATAAGATATTTTGACTTTTTCATACATTACCTTAAGTACCCCTTCATTCCAAATTATAAGACGTTTTGGCTTTTGTAGATATACACACATTTTGCTATACACTTAGATATACTCGTTGTTTGTGCATTGAAGAGGCTATAGGAGTATACATCATTTTGTTTTTGTGCTCTTTCTATGTACTCCCTCGGTTCCCAATTATAAGAAACTCTAGCTTTTTTCTAGATACATTACCTTTAATACTCGCTCCATTACAAATCATCTGACGTTTTGACTTTTCTAGATACATACTTTTTGTTATGCACTTAGATGTACGTAGGAACAGAGCAACTGATCTTGAAAAGTCGAAACGTCTTATAATTTCCAAAATATCTTATAATGGAAAGGAGGGAGTATGTGTTACTACTCGCTCTAGCTAAAAAAAATGTGACAACATTATGGGTGATCTTGTATACATATCTTTAACCAATATTTTCTCAAAAATATAATTTAAAACAGAGCATATGTTGCATGTACTATAAGCAAAATTGAGACATGCATATATACCTTGGAACGCCATATGAGGCAGTGGGATGAGTGGAACAGATGGACGCTCTGGCAGGGCAAAATCCTTGTGTACATGGATCCAGGCAGTCCGGCGATGTAGCAAGGGACCGCTGCCTGCTTCTCCTCCACAGCGGCCAGGCCTTGGAGCCGCTGCTGGTGCTAATCAAGCGACCGGAACACAAGGTTGAAGTCGTTGCCCGGCAGATCATTCAGAAAGAACTGCACCTCCATGATGGCGCGGCTTCTATAGTTATCTGCCGTTTCCTGGACATGGGCGCCGATCGTGTTCATCACCTCGGAGGCGACGAGCAGCGTGTTCGGCCCCGACGAGCATCCGAGGTCAGCTGCGACCATCGTGCTCCCAGCCCCGGGGGAGAGCGACTTGAGCGCCTCTCTGACGGCCTTGTGGAGCTCCGGCCACGTCTCCATTACCGTCTTCCTCTGCGCAAGAACATCACAGCGCGTTTCATCGTAGATGAAATACATTCAATGAGACTCGCTCTTATCAAAACATTTATATCTCTAAATAAGTTTATTATAAAAATATATTCAAAGATTTTATCTAATGATGCTAATTGTGTGCCATAAATATTAATATTTTTTATATATATTTAGGCAAAGTTAAATAGATTTGACGTGTCTAAAAGCGACAACGACGACATTTTTTGGGTGGGAGGGGGGGAGTAGCTCATAAGCTTTATTCTGAGCACGAACTTGGAAGATGGAATTGGCGGCGTAGCTGTTCTCTCCGTCGCCGGTTGCCATGTGCAACTCCCTTTCCACGGACATGATGGCCTGCGGCGGAGCGCGGCCGCGGAAGATCATGGAGGCCGGCATGGCAAGTGCGGAGCCATGGAGGAAGAGGAAGGACGACGGTGAGGTGAGGCCGCGCTGCAGGCGTGGAGTGCAGAGTCGCCTTGGGAGTGGTGGGGAGCAGCAGCAAGCTAACAGCGAGCTTGTGGGAAACATTGCCATTGCTCGTCGGAGTTACGGTTTGCTTTGTGTTGTGGGGCTTGCACTCTGAACCAGGCAGGGCTAGGGCTCCTTTTATAGAGAAACCATGTCCACCTTCAAGTCCAAATAAATACAATTAGTCTGATTAATTAGTCCAAAGAAAAAAAAACATGATTTAGCATGGCCCCCAAATATGAATTAGCCCTAGCTAGAGATGCTGATGATAGCGACCCCTGACCCGCTTAGCTCAGTGGGAGCTTTTGTCATGTATCTTATTAACCATCCGAGTTCGAATTCTCCTGCCTCAAAATTTTTGTTTTGGTTGTAATAAAAAATCACCTAGTCTTTGATGGGTTGTCTCTCTTTTTTCTTAATTACTGGTTTGCCACCTAACCTAAATATTATGTCATGTTTGGTTGGACTGTGGCTATTGAAAAAGTAGCCGTGAGCTATGGCTTTTGGAAAAGTAATTGTGAAAAAGTAGTTGTGGAAAAGTAGCTGTAGGAAAAGTAGAAGACCGTTTGGTTAGAAGTTGTGGCTTATGAGAAAGTGTTGAGCGGACCCCACATGTAATCCCCAGCCCTCCCCACTCAACTCTCTCCCCCTCTCACTTACGAACGGACCTCACTCGTCTGACACTTCTTCTTCCTCTCGTTGGCCAAGCCGTGAAGTAGCAGGACCTCAACGCAGCCCGGCAAAGACCGCGGCGATGCTCGCACGCGGCAGTGCTCGCCCGCGGCGGCGCTCGCTCACGGTGGCTCGCGCGTGAGCATGTGATGGGGGCGGCAGAGCTCAGGCCGAGCGGACTGGGGTGGCCGGCGGCGGAGCTCGGGCCGCGCCCTCTCATCCAGCACCACCGAGTGGCCACGAGGAGAGAGGGAGGGGATGGATCTCGCCGGCGTTAGAGCAGAAGGAGGGAAGGCTCCGGCCACCCGGCCATGAGAATTACCACCGCCGATGTTCGAACGGAGGGAGGGCAGGGCCTCGCCGGTGTTCGAGCTGAGGGAGGGCAAGCCCACGCCGCTCGGTGGCTGACCGCGGGGAAGAAGAAGATGGAGGGGCTAGCCTGCCGTGGGGAAGAAGGTGGGTACTAGGAAAAAGGCTGTTTTTTGTGCAAAAGCACCTACAACTTTCAGGTTCATTGGTTGAGCTTATGGCTTTTAAGGGCAAAAGCCACAACCAAAAGCCCAACCAAACAGGGCCTCAGTATGCTCACAAATTGGTCATCGTTAAAGGCTATACATATATTTTGTTGGAAGACTGAAAATCTGGATTGACTAATCGTTGCAATAAAAGAATACCAGTCAAAGCTATATTATCGACGAGTTTAATAAGTGATGTTTTTAGATTATGCCAATATTCAAAATGTAACTTATTTATGACTTGATGAGTCGAAAAAAATTAATGTTAATTAACATATCTACAAATTGGTCGTTTTCAAATGTTGTAATAATTGTTGAAAACTTTGTTACCATCTGTTGACTACTCATATTAAAAGTCTACATCGAATTTGCAGTCCCATGTATGTGGTTGTCCGTATCCGTATTTTTCTACTTTGTTTGACATGTTAACTGCTCCGTATGTATCAATTGCTTGGCCATTTTAAAAACGGGTCACTTTGTTCAAATATTTGCTATTATTTGGCATTTTGGCTCCATTTGAAATAGCTTATAGCTCCCACAATAATAATGAAACTAGCTCCACATTTGTGCAGATACATCTATAATATATCCTGGTTTATCCCTATCTGAAATTTGTAGTTGCCTTATCGAACATTTAGCTAAACTGGCTACGTTGAGAAGTGTGGACGTTTTCCCCAACGATAATCAAAGTTGAGTCCTCTTCAACTCAAACTGAGATGTCTATTTTCTTTATGTTAACAAAAACGCCTAGTTTTTATAAAGATTGGACCTCATTATTTTTTTCTATTATTCGTGTGCCATCTAACCTAAATATGGATATGTGTCCACAAATTGGTCATTGCTAACCGTCGTACCTTTTGGAAAACTTTGTTAAAATTTGTTTACTAGATCCATTTACTTTGGATTCTAGTATTTGATGACCAACGCAACCAAATTAGATCAATAAATTTGCAAGTAATTGTTTTATAGTTCAATAGGGTGCAAACGTGACTTGGACGAAGGCGACGTGATGATCCGATGATCAACACCTTAAGCAAGACTCTAGAAGCACAAGAGAGGATCCAAGATATCAAGCAAAGTCCAAGCACAAAGATATGTACCAAGCCGGACGCAAGATCACGAAGAAACGAGCTCCACAGAGGTGACCGGACGCGGCCCTATGAGGACCCGACGCGTCCGATCAGTTGCTTGGCAGCAGCAGGCGTCAGCAGCAGTGACCAGACGCTGAGCGAGGCAGTAACCGGACGCAGCGGCACTAGATGACCGGACACACAAAGTGCAGTGTCCGATCATGCCCAGAGAGGTTCCAGGGCGGCGCAATTGCAACCGGGCGCGTCTGGTTGATCATGACCGGACTCGGCAGTGCGTCCGATCTTTACGCGCGCGCTCAACGGTCGGGACGACCTGACGAGTCCGGTCAGGACGACAACAGTGTCCGGTCAGTAGCAGAAAGCTGGGTTTCGTCCCCAACGGCTACTTTCTCCATGGGACTTATAAATAGACCCCCTCCACACCGGCCATTTGAGTGTAGAGAGTTGAGAAAACATACCAAGGGTGTTGATACACCATTTTAGTGATCTCCACTTGCATAGTGCTTAGTGACTCACTAGGTGATTAGCGTAAGTGCTTTGCGAAGTGCTTAGGTTGATTAGACCACCGGTTATGCACTTGTTCTAGGTTTAGGCCTAGTGTTTAGTGAGGTTTGCACACCTCTTACCATTCGATGCTTGCGCGCACCATTGTTGTACATCGAAGGGGCTTGTAGTCTTACGAGATCACACCAACTGCGTTTGTGGTGTGGCCGCCACCGTGTACCGAAGGGAACAAAGCCCACGGTGGTCGGCCGGAAGCAGCTTGATAGTGAAGACGGCGGGGAGTGATCCAGGAGAGGCTTGCCGGAAAACACACCGGAGACCCACTTGCGCGAGGGGATGGCCCGGGACTATCCACGGAGTTACCCGACCAGGAGCTTGGCCCTTGCGAGGGGCTCCAACGAAGACTAGGGGGAAGCTTGAGCGCTTCTCGATACTTCGGTAAAAATACCAGAGTCGTCGACGGGAGTTTGCATATCTCTACTTTACTCTTTAGCTTCCGTATTTATATTGCAATATTGGTTTGTGCTTTATTTTCTTAGCTTAGTGATAGTTTAGTTGATAGGTTTGGAACATAGGTTGCATAACTTCTTTTTGCGGTAGAGATAGCAACGCACTTGTTAAACCGTAGTTGCACATCTAGATAATTTATTTTGTGCATATGTTTTTGTTAATGATAGAAAAATATGTCATAGTTTAGAGTTAGAGTTTTAAGTTGCCTAATTCATCCCTCTTATACGTCACGGTCCCTTTCACAGTCCTTTTGGTTTGCTTCATATCCGGCAATTGTCCGATGCTTTACAGTCTATTACATACACCGTCCACAGGCATGCATGCATGCACGGATCGAATGGTTTCAAAAACAGATCACGCACACAGTGACAGACACAGCATGGACACTGTAGTTTAGTGTATTTTGTGGAGCTGGAGAACGCTTGCTGGTGCATGACATGGCATGGGCAAGACTCGGAACGCGTGCACCGTGTCGGACGCGTCCTGCCAGGCGGCGCCACCGCGCCAGCAAACAAGTGCCCGTGAGCTAGCCGCCGTGATCGCCCGGCCGCCCATGCTTGCAGCAGCTGTTCATCCTGATTGCTGCACCGCATTTGCCCGCCTTTTGCTACTACTACTTTGCTTCCTCCTTTTATATTCTACTGCTAGCCGATCTGCTATACTGCTACCGTGAAGACTATCAGTGTATCTATGTGTATCCTCCGGCGCCGTTCGTCTCTTATCCGCCACCACATCAGGCGCCGGCCTGCAGCTTGTGGTGCCTGGTCCAGGTTCCCCTGATTGGATGATTACTGAATTATTGCCCAGCACGCAAGTTTCTTGCGTTTTGTCCAAATTGTCAAGTAGATATTTGTCGGTGATTCGAGTTACCACCGACAAGTAAATTTCTAATATAGCGTGTCTGGCTCAAATGGTGTGCTTAGAGGACACGAAATTTATACTGGTTCGGGCAGAATGTCCCTACGTCCAGTTCGTCGCTGCTGCTCATATTATTAGCACCGAAAGTTTGTAGTAGGGGTTATAAACGGGCGAGAGAGGGACAGGTCCCAAGTCTCTGGTGGGAAGAATGAACGGGTGCTGAGAGCTCGGTCGCTGCTCAGCCGTGCGCTCGTGTGTTTGTTTTCTCGTGGTTCGGGGTTCGATGGGTTCCTTGGTCAGATGCCTCTTATGGGACACCCTACTTTCCCTTGTATAGGCCAAGGGAAAGTACGGGTTACAGTGGAGGGAAAGAGAAGAACGAGAAAGAGCCAAAGGTCTTCAGGATAGCCCGGCCCTTCTTCTTTTTCGTGCGGTCTCGCCGAATCTGTAAATGTCAACACGGACGGCGCCATGGTGTGGCCTTGTCCGTCACTGGCGGGAGCTAGGCGGCTGGCCAGGCTCCGGTCCCGTGTGGCCTGTGTACGATTCGTATTACCGGCCGGTCTTGAGCTCGATCTCTAGATACGGTGTGCCCGTCGGTGTGTTTTTGTCGACGGTCGGACGCCCTGGCGCAAAATCCGTGCGACAGAAAAAATAGTACTCCAACGGGTTGGTGCTGGTACGGGGCTTTGTGGAGCGTAAGATGGTGTTGTGCAGCGCGTACATGTTGAGACCCTTTACAATCGGCTGTTGTTGATAGTTGTTTCCAGTAGTGTGGTATATGGTCCTTTGTCGTGATTGTTGACTATTTGGGGTGATCAATGATTTATTGTACCGGTTAATCTGAGATTTCTCTTGTTTTTAATATCGGAAATTCTCTGGTCTCAGGGTGTCCGATTGTCTGGACGGTCGTGTTCGTGGGCCACGGTACCAGCCCAACGGCCCAACAACGTCTCTAACCTTATCCGGTTGCCTCCATTATCTAGATGGAATGATAAGGTTCTCTTCACCGCACGCGACCGAGGCCGAGGGGCCGTAGCCCCACGCGGTGGTGATGATATGCCATTCCCCGTCTCGACAACGGCGGTCGCGGCGCCCTGCCCAATTCCAACGGCGGCCGTGGTGGTCATTCCTCTCCCGATGGCAGCGCTCCTTCTCCTTCCCCTCCGGCGACGCTTCCTCCTCGCCTATGGATTCTGCCGCGATTCCCTCCCTTCCTCCTCAATATTGGCAGTGGCAGCAAGCCGCCTCCCCTCTCCCACCGATGGTGGCAGCGGCGGGCACCCTCCCCCACGTGAATCTAGATCCCGTTCTCATGACGCCTCAAGGGGCCTGTGGCGGGGTGCAGAGCATGGCTGTGATGTGCTCGATGGCATCGTGTCCCCTTAGCCGTTTGCTCTGTGCCACCGGCGAGCTCTACACCGATGAACTTCAAATGTCGATGAGCCTATATTTCTCCCAAGCAGCAAAGAGATGTTGCGCTGAAAGCACATGTTGCAAGTGTATATTTTAAATGTTTAAGATGTTTTAGAATTATGTTGCAATTGTTTCATGCAGATGTTGCAAAAGCATATCGAGATGTCGCACATGTTGCAATAGTTGTACATGTATGTTGCAAGCTTTTGTTCCTTATGCTTTATCTGTTTTTTCAGACGTATGTTGCAAGTGTGTTTATCTCGATGTTGCATACATTTTACACATATGCTGCAAATATTTTATCTCAATGTTGCGTATGTTTTGCAATGTTTTTTCAAGTGTTTTACAGGTGCTTTTGCAAGTGTTTCAGAAGCATGTTTCAAATGTTTCATATGTCCTTAGACTTATGTTGCAAATATTGTATCTTGATGTTTTAAAAGTAGATCGGGTGTTGCATATAGTGACGCACGTGGGAAGCGGGAGGGACACGAGCAGTCCCCGCGCGCAGTCTGGGGGCTGCCCCCGGCGGAGACCTGCTGGCGCGAGTGAGTGCAGCGCACTGGAGACGGAGTGCAGCGCGGGCGTTCATCCGGACGTCGACACACTAGCACTTCCGTTTTAATATAATCGACAACTCGATCTTATGCTAGATTTGTTCCAAAACAAAATTATTGTACTTCACCTACCAAAAAAAATTTCTCGAATACATAAAAGATTTGCACATCTTTATATTTCGGTAGAAAAGTTTAAAACACACAACGCACTTCTGACAGGCCTGTTTGCTTTCCTAGCTCAGGGTGGCCCGTATGGCCCAGCCTGGCTAGGACAGCTAGGGCTGGTTCGCAGAGGAAAAATGGTCATGTTTGTTTGCCTGTCTCATTTGGGCCAAGTTCCTCTTAGCCTATGTTTGTTTACTTGGAAGTTTTGCGGATCCCAACAAATCAGTCACCCTCACCGGCCCCTCACGAGCAGGGTGGGCGAGCGCGTGCGCCGGAACAAGCCGTGCCCCGCAGAAACGAAAGAAACTTCCGTTCCCGTAGAGCCTGGCGCTGGGCAGCTTTGGTGCTCGTGCTGGCCAGGCTCATGCCATGGAAACAAACACACGCAGGTGGCTCCGGAGGGCATGGCTAACATCATATTCTCTCCAAGGAAACAAACACACGCAGTTGGCTCCGGCGGGCATGGCTAGCAGCCTGGGCCAACGAAACAAACAGCCCCCAGGATTACAGCCATGGGTTGGAACATCCTAACAAATAGGTACATATTTCGATATTATACACATGGTAGACAACTGGGACAAGGGCAGCGACACAACCTAGGGATTGGAGGTTGCTTGTGCTTCCGCTGCTGTTGGCGCGACTCCTTACCGCCGCCCTAGAAGAGCGCTTCCAGCGCTTCGACGTTAGAAGCGTTGAACCGTGCTATGAATCAAATATAGTCAATGTATGGAAAACTTGACCATTAATACCTTTTTGTGTATTTTAATTATCTTTTAGAAAAGAAATCTATGGCTAATTTTTTGCTACTATGGGTAATTTTTCTTTTTTAGTAGTTTAAAAATATTTTGTCATGATGTTCTTAGAAAAATAACTACTGTGTGTTGATGTCCGTACCACTATATGAAATGTGATTAGGGAGCTGGTAAGTCTTGAGGTTGATGAAGCCGTCACCCTGGGAACCTCTTTGTCACGGCACACGTTGCCTACAAACTACAATACTAGATAACTTTTTGTCTTAATGAGACAAACCGGGATTCAAAAACCTAGTATTTGATCCTTGGTGGGGAGGAACTACAACCAGATGTGCTAAACACCCCAAGCTAGCTTCTCAAAATCCTTTGTACATTAAATTTTTTTAGACCCTTTGTACTTTAACTTGACACATATCCCCCCATATGAACGTATAGGTTTGTAGGCTTGTAGCAAAGGGGATGTATGACAAAGCAGACTTCATAATCGTGCACTACCCATGTACACCTTTGATCGGATATATTATTGGAAGGTGAGGGTGATTTGTCATTGCCACCTAAAGACTTAGTATCGCGTTAGGGAATTTGTCGTGTTTTTATTGATAATGTATGAACCCCAAACTTAATTAGGAAGATGCAAAGAGTAGAGACCATACATATGCACATGGGGTGTCAATGAATAGAAGTTTGCTGCTATTTTCATTTTGTCATCAAGCTGCACTTGTGCATACATATCCCCTCATGCCTAATTAAGCTATGCTTAGTAGTACACCGCACTTATAAAGTGATATAAGTTTACTGCGAAGGGAAACTATTGAGTCGCGCACTACCCAACCATGTACCATTTGAGATATTATTAATTATTGGAAGGTGAGGGTGGTTGTCATTGCCACCCAACGATATCTTTGTAGTAGGAGTAGCGCGTTAGGGCATTGCCGTGTCTCTATTGATAACTTATATAAAGTAAAATGTATGAACTCCAACTTAATCAAGGAAAATGCAGAGTACAAACCAGTCAATGAATATAAGTTTGCTTCTATTTTAATTTTATCATCAAACTGCGTTTGTGCACATTATTGTTGGAAAAGGACTATTTAGGAATTTTAACAAATTAAACTTGATGTCTAATGCATGTCATCATCCTTGGAAACATCATATTCTCTAGGTGATCTGGAAGGGGAAGAAGGAATTTTGTATTTGGAGAGGCGTAGCCATCAGAGTGATCTGAGTTCCGCGTTCGCATGCATCCAATTTGTTCGGTCGCAGTTACAAGCATGTAATATCTGGAAGCACCAAGCATCTGTTGCTGCGGTTTCTTATCGTGCAATGGGACTATGGGAGGCCCAGGAAAAAGCCACCCGTAAGACAAGGCGCTCAGGGCATATGCATTCCGTTTATTTAGGTATCAGTGTATATAAGATAGACTACTCATAATCAAGTATTGGCCTTGAAAAATACAGCAGTAGTACTAATTAGCACATTTTTATAGTATTAGGTGGGTAAACAAATTTTGTCAAATTAAATTTGTGCAAGGCTTCATCTATGTTACATTTAAAAAAAAAGAAAAAACGGATTCTGTATTTAGCATATGCTTCCTCTGTATCCGCGGATGGAAGCATACATTTTTTCCCCAGAGTTCGTCCAAGAAAACACAGCGGTATGATGCCTTTGTTTACGTGTGTGATATACGATGCACTTGGTCTGTCGTTCTGAATAATTATTAAAAGAAGCATACCTCCCGTGTTGCCACGCAATGCATACATATTCTTGCATCAATTCTTATTAAAATTGGGCATATCAACAAAAGGATCCAATAAAAACGACTAAAAGAATTAGATCGGATTATAAGAGATAATGGAATGAAAAACAAATAACAATATATGCATGCTTTGCATATTTCGTATATATTGAGAATAATAATTGCATTTATTGAGGTGATGTGAATAACTTGCATTAATTAATAGGTTAAAAGCTAGTGGGCTGCCGTGGTATTAGTGGGAGATGATATGGATAGTTAGTGAGGAATGGTGCGGATGACTCGCATGTTGAAATAAAAATTCTAGTGCGTGGGATTTAAAAAAAAAAAAATATATATATATATATATATATAAAAGATACTAGAAGCATAACCAGTGTGTTGCTACGAGAATTACGGTTGATTTAGAATAAAATTAGACTACATATAATTTCTTATACGAAGAGAACTATTATAAATTAATGTCAGTGAATGGCATGGCTTGCTAATATGTATAACTCAAAGCATATTAGTAGATGATGATGTGTGTTGTTGACGTGGATATTATAATTGCAGATGCTAGTAGGTTATAATTACATCTAATAATATATAGTGAACTGCTGTGGTGGACACTTGCATGTTCAGATAGAACTCTGTTAAGGTGTAGTGAGGTGGACTTGGTTATTGACTGCGCCGCCGACCCGGGGATGACCATGGCCTTCGTCGAAGCTGCGGAGGTGTCGGCCGATCGCGCCAGGATGAAGATGATGGACATCCGCCGGCTCGCAGGCGACAAGGCGCACAACATCCCGTCGTTTCTGACCGGATGCCGGAGCTCCCCACCAAGGTGCCCGTGATGTTAGAGCAGACCATGCGTATCCACGGCAGCATCGCGCTCGGCCTCTACGTGGGCCTCTACGTGCACCACGCCATCGCCGACGGCCAGGCCGTACATGTGGCGGTTCATGGGAACCTGGGCTGTCGCCCGCGAGGGCTTACCCGTCAGCAGGTCCCACGACGCGCCGCAATACAGCGGGGACGTCGTCCATGTCTCCAACGCCGACGAGTTCACGCGCCAGATGCTGAAGATGGTTGCCGATGGGTGTGGCACCGTAAGCGAGTGCGAAGGAAGGGCATGTTGTGCTCGGCATTGAGCTCAAGCACAAACTCCATGAGCACGGTCGCTGGTGAAGAACGCGCTGGCAAGCACACTGGATCTGAATCCCTTAGCCGAACCATCAAGAACCAATTCCAACCCAACCCAACCCATTGTAGTTACTGATCCAAACCAAACCAGCCTATTAGAATTTCCAACCAAATCACACATAACCAAATAGAACACCAAACCAGTAAGACCTTGTTTAGATGCACGTGTATTCACTTCAATCCACGTGTTGGAGTGGAATGGAATAGAACTTAGTTTAATTTCACTCCAATCTACTTCAACACATGTGGATCGAGACGAATACATGCGCATCAAACAAGGCCTAAAGCTGGTTTTAACCCAAACCATTACCAGCTTTAATTATAGGAGAATGCGATGGCCAAATAAACAAATAATACAACATGGATGCCCTGTATATATTTGATACACATCTAGAGGCATTACTGATACTCACGTAGTATACTGTAACACCATAAAAATTGTCTTTTGAAATAGAGTTTAAATGATTTAAGTTGGAATTTTTGTGCTCATAAAATATAGAAAATAAATTTTTTTATTAAATTAAAATTCATCATAAGGTAGCAATATGTTTGAGCATACGTGCCATTGCATTGGATTTTATTAGTTGAGTGGTTTTAATTGAAAAGTCAAAATGGTTAAAATGCTTTTGAAATGAAATTGAAAATGACTTTGAAATAAAAGAAAAGAAAGAAAAGAAAATTAGAAAATAAAAGTGTCTTTAAAGTTGTAAAATTTATCTTGGAAAGCCTAACAAAATTGTCCATTTTTTTATAGGGAAATATATTTGAAAACATACTTGAATTTGGCTTAGGATTGAAAACTAAAAAAAAGATTTGGAAAAAGAAGGAAAAACTCCTCTCACATTTTTGGCCCGGAGGCCCACGTTTCCTCTCGTCGGCCCGCTTCTTCCCTTTCTCCCGCGCTGGCCTGCTCTGCTTCCCTTCCCGGCGTCGGCCCGCTGTTGCGGCCCAGCCGCACTCCCCCTCCCTTCTCATTTTTCTCCTGTGCCGGCCTGCTGCCTGCCTGCCTTGCCCTTGCTTGCTCTGCCTTGCTCGCTCCTCCTCCTTGCTTGCATGCTGTGCAGCCCGACTTAGCGGCCCGCTTCAGCTCGGCCTTCTGACCGCTTGGCCTTGGGTATGCCACGCCCGCAAGCCGCCGCCTCCTTCTCCCTCACTGTCCCGCGAGCCCCATCCGTCAGCCGCCGTTCTCTTCTTTCCTTTCTTCTTCCCCGTGTTTCCTTTCTTCCCCGGCGCTTTCCTTCTCCAGTCGCCGCCGATGGCGCGGCCATGCACGAAAAGCCACCGCCGTCGCCCGCATATGGAAGGTGACCCATCCCGCTGATCCCCTCCCATCTCGCAGCGACCGTCCCTCCTATAAATCCTGAGCTCGACCCCCCATCCTCCACTCTTTTCTCGACCGCCGCCGCCGGGCTTCGCCCTTTATCGCCCGTAGCCCATTTCCGGCGCCCTAAACTTCGGCGCCGACGTGTCCAGGAGCTCCTCCGCGACCCACCGGTGCCGTAGGTACCCGCATTCTTCGATTTGACCTTCATTCGCTTTCAGGATTCAACCTCACCCGCCCTCCCTCTCTCTCCGATCATCGCCGCCGTCGACGACCGCCCCTTTTGAGTCTCCCCGGACACTGAAACCACCTCCAGACACATCGCGGTGAGCTCCTCCACCTACCCATGCTCTCCATTCGTCGATTCACGCACTGGAATGCCGTATCGACGAACAACAGTCGCCACCGGCCATGGAGGGCTCACCGGCGGGACTGCGCAGCCGGTGGAGATCCTCCCAACCACCCTGCGCCGTTAGATCTAGCACGGACGGTCACGATTAGAGTATACCTGTTTGCTGTGTAACCGGTCCACCGGGACCTGTGGACTCGGTCCACCCTGCCAAGTCAGCAGCGCCCACACCCACGTGGTGCACCGCACCAATCCCCGGCCGGCACGTGTCGGATGAGTCAGCAGCCCCGGTCAACACGTGGTCAGCCGCTCTTGTTTTACAAAACAGCCCCTCGGTTTTTAGTGAATCAACCCGCAATCCGTTCTAGTTCAAACCAATTACATTTCAGTCCTATTTTTATTCACTTTAGACCCTGTGTTTTCCAGAAATAGTATGCCCAGTCCAAAATCCGTTTAAATTCAGATTTTTAATTGTTTTAATTCAAATTTGAGTTTAATAAATTACAGAAATGCCATTACACCTTATTTCGTAACTTTTGCGTTTTAAGTCCGATTTGACCCGTTCAAATTGCGTTAGGATCGTATTTACGTTTTCTACGTGTTTATACAACTGTTAGGCATGTTTTCAACACTTGAAATTCATGGGTAGATTTAATTTATTTAACTATATGAAAACTTGTTTAAATCATAACTTATTCATTTTAACATCGAAATAGTCCGTTCAAGTTGCGTTAGATTCATAGCGACGAGATCTACGCATTAGTAATAATGTTTACTATATTACTATTTCATAAAAATCATAGTTTAAATCATATCTTGATTAATGGTTATGCAACTAGGTTTTATACATAAAATATGATTTGTTTCACTTTTATTTTATAATTTAAATCTAAAATTGACTTAATTTAATCTATATTGTTTATAAAATATCTTTTGTATATGAATTCATATGGTTAACATAAATGAAGCCTATAGTCTTCTTTTCCACGTATAAAGCAAATCTCTCGGTAGTTGTAACTTTTCAACCGTAGCTCCGATTAGAGTGTTTTCTCGCGACTGTATGTTCGTAGCGATGCGTAGAATCGTATTTCAATCTCTTTTACTTATTTTATATGATTGGTGTACTGTTCTGATATAGATGTAATTGTATGCTATGCATGTATGTGTATGGATGTTTGTGTGGTGTTCTACGATTACGTCCAGTCGGTGAGATACACGTGGTGATCCAAGAAGAAGATGAAGGACGTGAAGATTAAAGCTTACCGAAGGATCGGTGTGTAAGGCAAGTATAGCATGGGACCATCCTTGTTACCTATTCACATTTAAACACTTAATTCATATTGCATGTGTCTACCTTGTTGCCAAATAGGATATCCTAGATATTTGATAACTTATACCTTGATACCTTTGGGATATTGCATGGGATAGTTTTTGCTAGTGCTTAATCAAAACCATGATCTTGTAACTTGACGAATGGTATATGCAATAAACATTAAAATATGAATTTTTAGTAACATGGAAACAGGGGACTGGAGTGTTTATATGCTTCAGATTCCTCTCCCTAAGGACTTATCTGTAAGCGATCATCCGGGACTTACAGTACAGCTGTGAGGGCCATATGGCTCTGGCTTTAGCTCAGTATGAGGATCTTTTCTAGCTTGTTAGTGGTTACCTTTAAGGCGTAGGGTATGTTTCCTTTGCTGCTGGGAAGTGTGTACCGTGCTGTGATACCCACGCGTGCCACTCCTAGAGAGGGGCCACATACGCCTAGCGGCTCTGACTTGTTAGACGAATCCTTTGAAAGGCTTCATAGTGAACCCTGCCGACCTTCCTTGAAAGTGGGTCAAGAGATTAGCTACCTCGGTCGAAAGGGTAAATCACGACTCACAGTGAACGTGTACAACCTCTACAGAGTGTAAAACTGTTATAACAGTCGTGCTCACGGTCACGAGCGGCCTTGGACTCTTATGGAATAGAGATGATCACTAATGGATAATTAAGCTAATGATCAATTGTTTATGCTATACATTATTTATGTTTACCTGATCATGTGTTTATGGGAATGATAAATCCTTTGCCACTCAATTGCTTAAAAAGATGACCTATTAAAGCTAATCGCAGTAAACCAGTGTCAGCCTTTTGAGCCTCATGAACCCCATGATATAATTGTTAAGTACGACATGTACTTATGCTTGCTTTACTTTTCTATATATTGGATAAAAATCCTGGATGGGTACCAGATTGCTGGTTTGGAGGAGTTAGGTTTGTGGTCAATCAGTCAATCGTCCCTGTGAATTTGGAGTCTTCGCCAGAAGATCGGAGTCGACTTTCCGCTGTCTATTCTCTGAGGTTATTTTCATTTTACTAATACGTTATGTAATAAGTATTGTCTCATGATATTACTCTTATTTGTGGCTATATGTGAGATTTGACTTCCTGAGCTCACATATAGTGTGTATCTGGTTTTGTCTTTAAAACCGGGTGCTACATATACACAGCTTGGAATCTATGGAAGCAGCGATGCAGACGAGTATTCGACAACAAGGCTACGGATGTACAGCGCTTGCTGGAATCAATTGAAGATGCAAGAGATGAACCTGAATAGTTTCTCATAGTATTCGATTAGAGGACCCTTCCGCACAACGATGGGGTTATCCCTGCTATAATTCACAACGTAGTTACACATGCCATCCTTCTCATCCCGTGCTGCTATGTATCCATATAATTGTATTGAGCCATTGCAGACAGGATGTTTTGACAGCATCAATGACAAAAACTGGAACATGTGTCGTGGACGACTGTACACATTTGTGTGCTCCGAGAACATCATTGGCTCCAACCGAGTCTCGTTACGATCGGCAAGATCACCCTCGTAAAATTCTTCCTGTAGACTCTTATTGTTGTATATGGCACCATCACGGTGTATCTGGTGGGACATGTGCGACATATATATCATCCACTTCGGGGTTGTTCTCTTGTATTATCTCATTATATATAGGCGCCTTGTCGTCCTCCTCAGATTGTCTGTGTCGTCCATGCATTTGGTCGTCGTTACAGACGCAAATGGAACAAGCCACAAGGGTTCATACATAGATCCATATAGACTCCAGATCTGGATGTGCTGATGTTAACGGCATGAGTGGAGCTTCTCGTCGTGCAAGTTCTGCCGCAGGCCACCGATACCAGTGGCACATGCGAGGCAGATTGTTGGAAAACAATGCTTTCCAGCACTTGGGACTAGAAAGAGATTGCCGAAGCCTTCGCCCAAACAGTTGCCTTGGATTAAGGCGTGTCGGGTGGAAAGTGGGTCTACACTAACTTAGGGTTTCATAAATGCATTCAACTACTCCCCCGTACAGGGTTTGTGATCCCCCTTTATAGGGTATTGTTTACTCAGGCTACTCTTTACAATTCTGATCCTTGACGGTTACAGTACATCATTGGAATATTTCTACACTAACATAAATTGTTAAGGGTAATTTGGGCGCCTTCTTCTTCGACCGTCTTTTCTTAATGGGCCGCAACCGTGAGTCCGTCTGCGGCCCACGGCCCGGCACCGCCTCCCTTCAGGAAGTTCCTCGACCCTCTAAGCCTTCGTCTGGGGCGGCCTTTGGGTGTACTTGCGCGCTGGCTCTCCATAGCCTTCGCAGGCCGCCAGGGCCTTCACCGCAGCAGGCCTCCGGGCGCCTTCGCTCCTGCCGCCAAAGCCTCCGCCTTGGACCTCCTCCGGGCTCCTTTGTCGTGGCCTCCGTTCCTCCGCCCTGATTGGCCGATCAGGCGGAGGCTGCCGTCCTCTTTCCCTACACATCATCCACAAAATTTGTTAACCGTTAGCTCTCGTCACTGCTCTGGTCCCTGACCTCCGCGATTCACAACCGTGTCCTAACAGTTCCCCCCTTGAGGGCTTGTCTGATGCTAACGGGCCTTGCCCTCAAACATAGTTCTCAGGTCTGAGGCGCGGAGACTCCTGCGCATGCGGCATGCGGAGGTCTTGCCCCCTTTTTTAGTCCCCAGGTTCTGAGGCGCGGAGGCACTTGCACATGCGGCGCACGGAGGCTTCTCCCCCCTTTCCCCCTAGGACGCCTGAATTAGACCATTGCGCCACTGACGTGTGGCTATTTGCTTTGTCGCGAGGGCTGCGGAACCGGCGCGCTTTGAACGGATGTGACCGTTGGTCCCGGAATTCGAAGCGTCACGGCGGGGGCTATATAAGGGGTGGTAGGTGAAGGCCCCCCTGTCCCTTTTCCTAGCCATTGCTTTTGCTACTATGCCCCCCTGCGCTGCTGCTTTCGCCTAGGTGGTTTTTGCCTTTGCTCCTCTGCTAGGTTACTTCTAAGTTTTTTAGAAGTGGCTACGCCTGTCAGCCCTCCTCTGCGCCGGACTTCCTTCTTTTGGCCGTACCAACGCCTTCTTAGTGTTAGGTCTAGTGGGTGGTCCACACAGTTTGAGGAGTGCATGATTGCTAGCGCGGAGGCGTTAGGGCTTGAAGAGGACTTTTCTGGAGTTGAGGCCTCTGTCGCAGACTTGATCACCGCTGAAGTGGTGGGAGACATGGCCAGCACTGCAAGACATGGGATTTCTGGCCTTCGCTCATGACCAAAGACATGATCGAGGATTTGCGGAAGCTGGGCTGCTTTTGGGATGCTAAGGTGAAGCCTCCAGAGGAGGAGACAATTCCTAAGACAAAGGCTGCTGATGCCGTCGTTTTTAGGGATTTCTTCCTCTACGGCCTTCGCTTTCCGGCAGCGCGCTTCCTTCGCCAAGTGTTGGAGGCGTTTGTGGTACAACTTCATCATCTAACGCCCAATGGGATAGTTACCCTGAGCAAGTTTTGCTGGGCGTGCTTTGTCTTATAGTGTGGAGCCTAACGTTGGTACTTTTTGTGAGTACTACGAGCTCTAGCGCTAGCCCAAGCGAGTCGGCGAAGATCAGCTGGTGGCGCAGTATGGGAGCTACGCTTTTATGCTGCAAAGGGCCTAGAGGGGCGAAAAGTTGGAGATCTCCTTTGCCCAAAAGAATGAGTGGTCGAAGGATTGGATGCAATATTGGTTCTATGTGAGGACCGGAGGTATGACATCTACTGGCTCAAATGGGAAGAAGAACACCCGCTACCTGCTGGCCTCCGTAATGACCCCAATGAGGCCTTTGACCTAGGGAATCCTAGGTCCAAGGACTGAAGAAGGTCGCGAAGCGTGCGACAGGGCCTTCGCTCTGTCCTGCCGGTACTCCGAAGGTCATGACTTGGTCGAGGAGATGGTGTCGGCTAACTGCTGGCCCCTCGGAAGGAACAGGCCCGCTATGACCATAGAGATGGTTAGCCTGCCTGTGTTTGGCGAAGGTATCGGGGTCCCTTTCCCGCGCTTTGGCTTTGAGAAGGAGGGCCATGCTGCAGAGAAGCTGGTGAAGTCCGCATAGGTGAGGGCACGCGAGATACTGGGCGAGATGTCTGATAGAGAGTATCTAGCGCACCGGGCCATCGCTGGTACGATGCCCCAGCTTAATAGAGTCTTTGAAGAATTCGAGATCCGCCATGAGGAACATGAAGTTCCTGCAAAGGTGTACAAGTCCATAGAGGACAAGGCGAGGAAGGCCGCCGCCAAGAATACAACTGTTGTGGCGAAGGCGAGGAAGAAGAAAGGGGCTACTGCGTCCAAGGTCATTACCAAGAGGCGGAAGACCAGGGCCGCTTCTGCTGCCGCCTCTGCCGATGTGTCTGCAGCTGCCTCCGCTAATGATGGTGAGGAGGTTGTTGAGAACATTGGCGAGGGCTCTAGCTCCGCTGTTGCCAGGACGGTAGGCGAGCGCTCTGCCGCCTCCTTGGATCTCGGTGGCAACGATTTGGCAGATCCCATGTGCCCTTGCTGCTGAGCCCTCCGCCGTGACGCCTATGCCCGGTGTTTTGGGTGATGAAACCTTCGGCTTTGAGGGCGATGGCGCTGGTGATGGTGATGCTTCTCCGCCCAAAGAGGGGGAGACCGCTGGTACTGGCCTTCTTCGACCTACGGCTAGTCTCGACAAGGTGTCCGAGGACAAGGCGGAGGCGAGCTCTCTAGTTGCTTCACCTCAGGGTGTAGGGTTTGAGTCTACTAGACACCATGCCAAGGGTGCTGGATGCTCAGGCAGCGTCCCGAGTCCTTTACATCTTGGTAGGTCACTTTCTAGCTTTGCTTTTCCTTTAGTAGTTAAGCTTTCTTATTTTATGGGGACTTGTTTCCTATTTTTCTAGGGGGCTTGATGGAGGCCCTTGGAAGGACTAATGAGAACCCTGATGACCCTTTGGGTGTGGACCTCGCCTGGATTGGCTTTGGAGCCCCTCCGAAGCCTCCACTTGGTGGTCCGACTCCTCGTCCATCCGACGCTAGCTTGGATGGTGGCGAAGGTTACTTTTTGTTTCTTGTTTTTCATTTCTGCATTATTTTATATTTGGTCTTTCCTAATTTTGTTCGCTATTCCAGGTGCCTCCGACAGCAAAATAAGTGGGTGGGCGAATGTCCTTGAAGCTGTTTATAAGGATATAGGAGGTTGTTCTTCCTATATCCCTTATTGCATTACTTTTTGTCTTACGTTTCTTACACTTAAATTTGCTTTGCCAGGCCCCCGCCACCACCATCTAAGGAACGTGGATTACTTCAAGTTGCTGCAGACAAACTTGGAGCAACAATGTGTGTATGGTTCTTTTTTGATTTGGGGCTTGTTACTCTATTCTTTTGTGGTGATGCTTGTTTGGGCAGAGCCATTATCTTTCGGAGCCATTGAAGAGCGTGGCACATGGGAGGTGGTCGATCGCAATTTGGCAATTGAGGCCTTGAAAAATGAAGTGGAGACTCTGGAGGCCGAGAAGACTTGGCTTGTGGGGAGGTTTGTAGCCTTCCTTACGGCCCGTCTTGAATCGGAGGAACTCTAGAAGAAGGTTGACTCACTGAGTTAGGAGGTTGAAGGGGCGAAGGTTGCGGAGTGACTAGGCTCTTGAACACGCCTTGAAGGCCATTGAGGTGGGCAACAACCTTCGGAGGGAGGTGGATGCCGAGAGGGAGAGTGGTGTTGCTCTAAAGGCGCAAGTAGATGTGCTATCTAAGCGCCTTGAGGATGCCAAGTCCATCGGCCTGGTAGCGGCTGAGCTTTATGTGGGGGCACTCGAGAAGTTCGGAGGCTCCACACCGCCATTGCCTTCTGAGCCTTCGGCCTTCAGCATCTTCTTGTGGTTGAAAGCCAACTTCTTGAAGTTGCCTAACTTTGTTGGGGTCTTTGTGGATTTTGGAGCTTTGGCCTCTGCTACAAATCTTTCAAAGATGTTGGCGCAAGATGGCTGCCCTTTTGACGAGGGCATGAAGGAGAGAGACCTTGAGGGCCCGGCCGACCTTGGGGTGACTTCGCACGATATCCATAGATCGGTCCACCATTTCATGAAGTCGTTCTAGGTGAGATTTGGCCGGGCGGAGGCTCGCTCCATGGCGGAGGCACGCCGGGCCGAGGTTAGTTTGTCCATTTATAACTTGTTTGTCTTTGTCTTAGGTACTTTACTGCTTGCTTGCTGTTTTTATAACTTG
Organism: Miscanthus lutarioriparius; assembly: GCA_904845875.1. Classification (NCBI taxonomy): domain Eukaryota; kingdom Viridiplantae; phylum Streptophyta; class Magnoliopsida; order Poales; family Poaceae; genus Miscanthus; species Miscanthus lutarioriparius. Next base: position 94,003,323 of record CAJGYO010000004.1, on the reverse strand, counting down.
GTGTTATTTTCTACAGGAGTTGCAGAAGAAAGAGGCTGCACGTGGAGTTGCTGGTGCGGGATCTTCGCTGGCTACAGAGGCGCCGGCTCCGTCTCCGGCTGCTGAGGCCTCGAATCCCTTAGGGCCCGTGACTGCTCCTGCTGATCCGGAGGTGTAATGTAGGTTTTAGTTTTCTTTTAGGCTTAGTCGAAGGCGATACGCCATAGTTGTGTATATTTGGGTCTAAATTGTGAACTTGTCATGCGCAAGTCTCCTTCGCTGGGACTGTGCAGGACGTCTCTCATGTTACTATGTATCAAGACAGCATCTATGTTAATGGTGAATTATGGTGATATTGGCGGGAAACTTTTCCCCATCGTTCTATTGACGATATGTTTGCTTTTGTAAAGCATGATATTGACAATGAGCGTGCGGAGTTTACTAGGTCGCTGGCTTGGCGAGGGCGTCGTCCTTAGTTTTTTAATTGACTTGTTTGGCCGACCTTTGCGCCTTTGTAATTGTTATTTGGGAAGCCTTATCGCCTTCTCTTTTTGTTTTGTTGCCTTATCGCTTTTGTACTATTAAGCTTCGATGCGCTCTGTTGTAATTGTATCTATTTTGCAATAAATTTTCCCTTGATTGTTTAATTGTGTTTTTCTTATTATAGGTGTTCCTTTTAAGATTTTTGAGTAGGCAGAAGGGTTACATTTTCTTGCGCCTTGATTTCTCTTCTCGCCTCCGCCTCTTTCTTTTCTGACCGACGTTGAATACAAGTCGTGCTTTGGTGTGAAGGATCTGTGGGTTGGTTTTTGACGTTGGGCACCTTTGCGAGCTTTGGTGCTTGTTACGCGCTCTGGCCTCCACCGCTCTTCTGCTTGGAGTTGACAGGGAAGCTCTAGCACGTCGCATCGAAGGAATTTAGGTGCTCATATTTGATCTTGCTAATGTTGCGAAGGCTTTGACGCAATTTGAGCATTTATCGGAGATGCTGGCTTGAATTCTTGCTTCTTCTCAAGAGGCCACAGAGCAATTTGGGCAAGCAATGGAGGTCAAAGAAGCATTTCTTGGACGCTGGCCCCGCTTGCACTTGGATTTTCTTCCTTTTGCCTTTGGCTATGCTATAGCAATTTGCTCTCTGTCGAACATGGTTGATGTCGGGTTAAGCTAGATGGTGTCTTCGATTCTTGAGGGATGTTATGAACCTTCGTGCGATACCCTTCCACAACCTCTGACACTGACTAGATGTTGCCGAACTCATGTTACACCGGGCCATGCGAAGGCTTTACGACATCGGTTGGATGATGCATTCAACCTAATCGTGGCCTTCACCAAGACAACACAAGCTCTTTTGGATTTATGAGTCTTTGCATGATACCTCCACGGTCCCTCGTTTCTAAGGAAACTCCGGCCTCCATCTTTTTTCTATGTTGACTTTGTAGTGTGCTGTCTTTTGGCTGGTTGGTTTCCCCTCTGGCACTCTTCTAGGGGAAGTGGTATGGAGATGCACTGACTGGGTCTGTTTGTGACGGCGAGGTGGTGGGTTTTATAGCTTGCCCATTGTACGTTTTTAATAACTCTTGGTGGTTGGCCGGTGTTTATTGCTTGGATTTGTTTTAAAGTTGAGATTCCCATGTACCTGGCATATCTTCTGGGCTTTTCTGTTATTGTACTTTAGCTATTAATTTCGTTGGTTAACTGAAGCTTGTTAGCGATAAGCCTCTCCCTGATGCCTATGCCGAAAGTAGGTCTTTGTCGGGTTAGTTTTGGCCTTTTTGGCCGGTCTGCTAAATCCTTGAAGCCTGAGTATGGACAAGACTTTGTTAAGGTTGTAGACTCATTTAGCCGAGGTGGTCATTCCATGCTTTAGAGCCCTCGTCTAAAGCCTTTGAGGGTCCTATGTTTTAATTCTGCCGTCGAATATTGTGGCTGTGTTGCTAGCCACTTTCGACCTTCGCCTTTTGTGTTGTTTTATTTTTCTTTTTTGGGGGATTCCTCTTTATATTTTAGAGGTTTTTACATGGAACTTGCCTCATTAAAAACCTCACCTCCGCTAGGAGCCCCTTTGTGAGGAAAAGAGTGCAAGCCCTTTTGCATGAAAAGTAAAAATGCGAAAAATAAAAAACTTGGTGACCTTCGCAAATAGTTCCACGGAGTCCACCTTTTTACATTTAGATGTAAAACCTCATAAGCTGTCGATGTTCTAGGTGTGCGTTCTTGTTTTTGCTTTTGCTTGAGTCGGTTAGGTGGAATGACCGCGACCTTCACCAAGTAAGGGCCTTCCCATTTTGGTTGGAGCTTTCCAACATTTTTAGCATTATGTCTTCTTCTAAGGACTAGGTCGCCATCTTGTATGATTTTCCTGATCACTTTGTTGTCTCTCCAATTTCTGGTTTGGTTTTGATACTTTTGCAATGTTTTCAAGTACTTCCAATCTTGTACCCTCAATCGTTTCTTTGGAGTATTCTTCATCTTCTCGAGTGCACCTTTATGACATGGAGGCTCCGATGCACAGCTTCTTGAGCACATCGCTTCTTTTCCATACAAGAGTTTGAATGGTGTGAAGCCTGTTGTTCTAGAGGCTGTAGTGTTATGGAACCACACTAACTTTGGCAGTTCCTCTACCCATTTACCTTTGCGAAGGTTGAATAGAGTATTTGCTATTGCTGAGAATATTACCCTATTAGCTATTTTCACTACGCCGTTTGATTCTGGATGGTACACTGAGGCGAAGGCAACCTTGGTGCCTATACTCTTACAAAATTCTTTTAAGTTGTCCGAGTCAAACTGTTTTCCATTGTTAACTGTTAGGGTTCTTGGTACTCCAAACCTACAGATTACGTTCTGCCAGAAGAACTTCTTTACTGTTTCTGATGTGATTTTGGCGAGTGGTTTGGCCTCAATCCACCTTGTGAAATATTCTATGGCTACTACTGCAAACTTGTTCCCCCTTGTGATGGTGCAGCGGCTCAACCAGGTCCATCCCCCATCTTTGGAGGGGCCAAATGGGTGGGATGAGTTGTACAACAGCCGAAGGTTTTAACGGGTGTGGGGAGGTGCTCTGGCATGCTTGGCATGTCTTGACAATCTCTTCTGCGTCCCTGATAGTGCCCTTGGACCGATGTGTGATCCACAAGAACCCGAGTGAATTTCTTGTAGGAGGGTTTTGCCTTCACTTTGAGATATGTACTTGAGCAGTGGTTGGACAACACCTTTTTTGTATAGTATTCCCTCTACCAGTGTATAGTTTATGGCTCTCGCTGCCATTCTGGCTGTGCTTGCTTCGTCCACTGTGTGATGCATGTTATTGATGCAGTCTATCATCAATTGCCTCCAGTCTTCGAATTCAATGACTAAGATTGTTTTGAATGCCTTCGCCATGGCCTATGTTGCTGGTACTTGCAGTACTTGATAAAAGGCTCCATTTGGCATGATCAAGTTGTCTGCTGCCACCTTCGTCAGCTCATCTGCTTCTACATTTTCTGCTCTTGGTATGTACTGCAAGGTGAATCCCTGGAACCTCCATTCAAGAGCCCTTACTACGGCCAGGTACTTGGCCAGTTCTAGTTCCCGTGCCATGTATTCTTTTTCAACTTGCCCTGCTATGACTTGGGAGTCTGTTTTTACTAGTAGTGTTCTTGCTCGTAGTGCCTTTGCCTTGTTGAGGCCCAATACAAGGCCTTCGTATTCTGCTATATTGTTTGTTGCCTTGAATTCCAACCTTGCTGCGTACTTCGTGCGGAGGCCAGATGGTGCTATTAGAACGACAGAGGCCCCAACGCCTAGATGCCCCCAAGCCCTGTTTGTGTAAAGTGTCTATATTTGGGGCTAGGGCTGCGGGGCTTGTTGTGCCGAAGGTGTCCAGTCTGCCATAAAATCTGCCAATGCATGCGACTTGATTGCTGTTGTTGATACATAATTGATTTCAAACTGGGATAACTCTGTTGCCCATTTCCCTATTCTTCCAGAGGCTTCTTTGTTGCAGAGTATGTACCCTAGCGGTTGCGAAGATGGTACTGTAATTCCATGTGCTTGGAAGTAGTGCTTCAATTTCCTAGAGGAGATCAACACCGCATACGCTATTTTTTTAATTTATGTGTAGTAGACCAGTTGTTGAATGACCTTCGACTCTTCTTCTTATTGGACAACCACCCCACTGACCACATGGTCGGAGGCTGCAACATATAACAATAGTGGTGCTTTCGAATCTGGCACTGTTATCATGAGTTTAGTAGCCAAATAATTTTTGAGTTACTGGAAACCTTTGATTGTTTTGGCCCCCATTCTACTTTGTCTCCACCTCTTAAAGCTTTGAAGAATGGGAGGTTGCGTTCTCCTGACTTTGAGATGAATCTATTCAGCGCTGCTATTCTTCCAATAAGTTTTTGGACTTCCTTCTTGGTTAAGGGTTCCACCATCGAAATTATGGCCTTTCTTTTATCTGGGTTGGCTTTTATGGCTTCGGGTCCTATGATGTACCTGAGCATTTTACCTCTACTTACGCCAAAGACACACTTTTCTAGGTTGAGTTTCAGCCTAGTCCCTCTTAGATTGGCGAAGGTTTCCTTTAAATCTGCTATATGGTCTCCTGCGTTCTTGCTCATCACTACAATATCATCAACATCTATAGCTGAGGGCCGAGGACTACCTTCGTCATCCTAGCGAAGGTTGATCCAGTGTTTTTCAGTCCTTCGGGCAATCTTGTGTAACAATAAGTTCCGAAGGGGGTAGTGAAGCTTGTTTTCTCCTCATCTTCTTTTTTGAGCTAGATCTGGTGGTATCCCGAGAAGCAATCCATGAGAGAGAAACGCTTGCATCCTGCTGCTTTGTCAACGGAGGTGTCTATCCTTGGTAGTGGGAATGGATCTTTCTATGTGCTTTGTTTAGATATGTGAAATCTATGCACATTCTCATCTTTAGATTTTTTCTTTGGCAACAGTACTACATTCGCTAGCCATTCTGAGTACCTGACCTCTCTGATGACATTTGCATTTAACAACCTCTGAACTTCGGTTTTTGCTGCTAGGATCCTCTCCTTTGATATTTTCCTTTATCGCTGCTTCTTTGGTTTTACTCTTGGGTTGATATCAAGGGAGTGTTGTACAATGTCCTTGCTGACCCCTTTCAGGTCGGAGGCTGACTAGGCAAACACGTCTTTGTTTTTGGCTAAGGTTTCTAAGAGCTCTGCTTCCTCTTCTTTTGATAGGTTGCCTCCGATCGTGACTTTCCTATCTAGGACTACATCTTCTAGTGGGACTGTCTTCGTTTCTTCTTGGTCCTTGAGATCTGTTTTCCCCTTCGACATGTCCGGAGGCTCCGTGGAATTAGCTCTAGCTACTTCGACGGAGTTGATATTGCGCTGAGATTTGTAGATGTCTCTTTCTACATTTCTTGCTTCCTTTTGGCTGCCGTGAACTGTGATGATTCCGTGCAAGGCCAGCATTTTCATACGCAGATAACCCATATGAATGGTTGTGTTGAATTTGTTTGTGAACCCTCTTCCGAAGATGGCATTGTAGGGGTAGTGAGATGTACTACGTCGAAGGTTACATATTCCGTTCTTGCATTTTCTTGACCTCTGAAGGAGACTGGTAGGGATATTTTTCCTAACGCATCTATCCTCTTCCCTCCAAAGCCAACTAGTGGTGAATCCGAAGGCTACAACTGATTTCTACTCAGCTTCATCTAGTCAAAGGCATTTACAAGGATGATATCTGCAGAGCTTCCAGAATCTATGAGAACTCTGTTGATTTGCCATCCTGCAATGTTGGCCTTGATTACCATGGCGTCGGTATGGGGGTAGCTCTCTAGCTGCAAATCTTGTTCAGAAAAAGATGCTTGGTGTCTTGGACCAATTTTGTGTAACGCACTGGGCCTTGAACTGCTATGTTGTTGACCAACCTAAGCTGATCCTTCTTTTGTTTCTTAGTCTAGAATTCCATCGAGGAGCCCCCGGCTATAGCCAGTATCGTGTCGATGGTTGGAAGGGGCGTGTGAGGGTTCATTTGGTTCTCTGGGTTAGGTTCATTTTTGGGTGTTGCGAGCTGTGTTGTTGGAGGCATTGAAGTTGGGTAGCGAAGGCTACATGCTTTGTATTTCATCCTGTAATATGGCTAGCTGCTCCCTGATTTCGGCTGCCTTGGCTAATGCTTGGGCTGCTCGTTGACTTGCCACGAAGGCTGCTGTGACCCTATCTCTTTCTTGTTGCATGCTTTGTAGCTGGGCCTGCAACTGTTGAAGCTCTTGCACCAGAGTGACACTTGGGGCTTGCTGCTCCTCGGACACCAGAGGCTTGTCTTCGACCACGTTCTGTTCTTCAGCTTGGTTTTCTAAGCATGTGGCATAAGTGCTGCAGGAGTTGCGCCTGGGTCGCCCTCTCATCGAGGGCTCTGCGGCAACCCTGGCGGAACCTGCTCTCTTTATTGTCATCGTGGGTCTTGCTCGGCCAATAGGCAGTGGGTGCCAATGTTGGAAAACGATGGTTTCCAGCAGGTGGGACTAGAAGGAGATTGCCGAAGCCTTCGCCCAGACAGGTGCCTCAGGCTAAGGCGTGTCGGGTGGAAACTAGGTCTAGACCAACTTAGGGCTTCATAAATACATTCAGCCACTCCCCTGTACAGAGTTTGTGTTTCCCTTTTATAGGGCATTGCTTGCTAAGGCTACTCTTTACAATTCTGTCCCTTGACGGTTATAGTACATCCTCAGAATATCCCTACACTAACATAAACTATTAAGGGTAATTTGGGTGCCTTCTTCTTCGATCGTCTTTTCTTGATGGGCTGCAACCGTGAGTCCATCTGCGGCCCATGGCCCGGCATCGCCGCCATTCAGGAAGTTCCTCGACCCTCTAAGCCTTCGTCTAGGGTGGCCTTCGGGCGTACTTGCGCGCTGGCTCTTCGTAGCCTTCGCAGGAGCCATCAGGGCCTTCCTCACCGACAGCCCCTGGGCACCATCGCTCTGGCCACTAGAGCCCCCGCCTCGAACCTTCTTTGGGCTCCTTTGTCGTGGCCTCTGGTCCTCCACCCTGATTGGCCGATTAGGTAGAGGCTGTCGTCCTCTTTCCGTACACATCATCCACAAAATTTATTAACCATTAGCTCTCATCACTGCTTCGATCCCTGACCTCCGTGACTAACAACCGTGTCCCAACACAGATCAGAGCCAACTCTACCCATAGATTGTAGGAGAAACTGCATATCCACTGATTTGGTTTTTGTTAAGGCCTCATTGGTTTGCTTCGTTTTTGTTCCTGTCCTAGAAACATTCTAGACCCAGATAAGGTGGTTCTAGGTGTGTCACTGGTTCCAGGCCTGGTTATGTTCCGGATGTAGGAAGGCATGTCTCCATTTTGGGCCAAAGAGGAGGGGAAAAGGCCCGGATTGACCAGTTTTCATTCCAGACCGTATCTAACCTAACGATCATTTCTTGTCCGGCCTGACTTTAAACCGGGTGGAACATGCCACATTTCGGGCCGTTCGGCCAAAATGAACAAGGCCTTAGTGAGATTAGAAGTGGCCAGACGCTTGGCGGCAGCTATGGGCCCATTTGGGACAGCTCCACCACTTCAAAATTGAATATGGATCTAGGATTCACCATGGAGCGGCTCCTCCAGTGGATCTAAGATCCACTACAAAACTGTTTGGCTTGCACAACAACTCCCGATTCACTAAAGGGCAATTTGGTTGAGATGGTCAGATTTTCCCTTAGATAGGCCCCACATGACGCAGGGCGATGCCGCGTGGTGTTTGACGCGTGGGGCATGGCCGGGCTCACGCGGCTAGGGCTCACGGCCGTCCACCGGAGCTCGCGCTCGCACGACCAGCAACAGGCGGGACGGGTATGGACGCTAGGGAAGACTGGGCGGTGCTCGCAGGGCAGGACCACACGCTCGCAAGGACGGGGGCGAGCTCACGGGAAAGGGCGCCGGGAGGGCCGAGGCGAGCAAGGGCCGCCGCGGAGTTTTTTTCTGTCACTGATTCGGTCGCATGGGGAAGAATGGGGAACAGAAGTGAACCGATACATGTGTAATGAGTGGCAATGGTGGGTAATTTTCCCCAACTCTATGGATTTGAGTTTGGTGGAGCACCTCTTGAGGAGATCCACCAAAATGGTGAATCTGGCCCTCAGATTCACTATTTTGGTGGATCTAGATTTGGTGAATCTAGGGTGTTTGGTAAACTTTTGGTGGATTGGAGCTGTTTTTGGTGGGTTTGGAGCTGGGGAGCTATCTAAATCAGGCCCTATATATTTGACCTGGTGTGGGGAGTTTAGGAAGAAGAGGACTACCACCGACCCTGGCATGCCCTGTATATTTATAGATGGAAAATAGTAACCGCACATCAACTCCAAGAGACCAGCCAAAAATACATTCTAAATTTGTCTATCCGTCCGGATGCTCCTTGTCTGGCATGCAGACTGACCCAACAGGCCTACTCCGCTCTACCATCATGGCTTCCCTATCTCAAATAACTAGACACATTCTCCATTCTGTCTAGCGCATTGCCGCGTTGTCCACCGCCGTACCGTGCCGTCCGATCGCCATGGCTAACTCCACCGCATTGACTACCCGCCGCTCACCTTCTCCAGCGCAAGGGCCGCTCACCGTGGGCAGCGCACCCACCCGCCGCGCCTTCTCCAGCGCAGGGGCGCCTCACCGTGGGCACCACACTCACCCACCGTGGCCTTCTCTAGTGTGGGGGTGCCTCGCCGCTGGCACCGCGCCCGCCTGCCCGCTGCGGCACTCTCCAGCGCAGGGGTCGCTCGCTATGGGCACCACACCCTCCCGCCTACTAGCATCCCTTGTGCCACTCTGTGGCATCTCAAGCTTCGCATTGATGAGCCTCCATTCGTCCAAGCAGCAAATAGATGTTGCGCTGAAAGCGTATGTTGCAAATGTATGTTTTCAAATGTTAATGTCTTTTAGACATATGTTGCAAGTGTTTTATCTAGATGTTGTATATGTTGCAATGGCTATACATGTATGTTGGAAGCGTATGTTCCAAATGTTTCAACTATTTTCAGACATACGTTGTAAGTATATGTACCAAATGTTTCAGCTGTTTCAAATGTATGTTGCAAGTGTTTCATCTGGATATTGCCAAAGTAAATCTAAATGTTGCATATGTTGCAATGACTATACATATAATTAAGTTTCAAGAGTATACTACATATGTTGCAATGGTAGGACCAATATTGCAGAAGAGATGAGACATTAGGATGGGAGCGGAGCGCGGCGGAGGACGGTGCACGGCAGGCTAAGGGGCATGGCGGAGACCGAGCACGGTGGAGGATAGGATGCGGTGGGGGATGGTGACACAGCGGGGGAAGAAGCGTGGCGGGGGATAGGCATGATGCGGGGGATGAGGGCATGATGGAGACGGGACGTCGCGGGATGATGTGGGCACAGCGTGCGCGTGGCATGGGATGCCACAGGTGGCCAGCACACGGCGGGGATAGGACACCGTGGGGTGACACGGGCACACCGTGAGGCGCACCTGTTTACTACACGTGGGGACGGGGACGAGGCACGATGGATGCGCTCGAATGGCTGCGTCTGGCGGCGGGCGTCAGGCCGGATGTCTGGACGCTAGCTATGTCGTTCTTTAAAACTAGATGGCTACCCAACGAGTTGTTGCGGGACTCTCAAAAATAAAATTGTTGTATATATGAGATAAATCATTTACATATTCTTACATCCATTGTTATCAAAATTGTTTGTATTAAAAGACTGGAAGTTAGTGACCGACATAGCTATTAGTGAGAGATGACATTGATACTTAGTGGAAGATGATGTAGCTGGCTTGCATGTAGAGATAGATACATTCCACCTAAAAAAGTGAGACTAGTCCAACGGGCTATCTAAAAGATGATTGTCTTTATTTTCAAAAGTTGCCATGTCATGGCAAGACTTCGCCTCCTTCTTATCAACCTTTTCAGATCACGCACATCTCTTGCGGCTCGTTTGGTTGGCGGTAATTGAAAGCAGAGAATGTGACTTTAGAGATAGGAGTTCATAAATCTTTTGTCTGTTTTATGGGAATGGGAGTTTTGGTGGGAAGGGAAAGGGGAGTTTAGAGGGCGCCCAACTCCCAATAATCAATTCCCTAGGGGACGGGTGGTAACTCAGTGGGAATTGTGTTCTTAATAAAAGAGAAATAGATCCTTACCGTCCATCATGATATGCCTTTTAATTTCCCTCTCAAATCCCCCACACCAAATAGGGGATATAAATCCCTCCTTCAATGCCCTTTCTTATTTCCCTCCACGAACCAAATAAGAGATTGAAACTAAAAGTCAATTTCCTAAATTATTCCCACATACTCCCACCACTAAGTCTTGTTGTGACGTGGCAACTTCCCACCACGTACGGAGAAGCGGCGGCGCTGAACCCCAAGGGTGTGTTGGAGAGTGTAAAGATATAGAAACGATTTTTATGCAAATGACTCTCCAAAGGATGATTTAATTTAGAGAGTGAGATTTAGAAAGACTCTTGGAGATGCTCTTATTAGCGGAATGACATGTTACCTAGTGGGATATGGATGCCCTGTATTGTTACAGACTAAAAATAGTAAATGTACTTAGTGGAATATATAGAGCACCTATTAGGGGAATGACATGTTACACTACTACAGAATGGACTTATTGTCCCGGCGATGTGACCTTTAGTCCCGATTCACCGCATGGGGACAACGATCCCGGACTAAAGGTGCCACCTTTAGTCCCGGGTCATCGAGCCGGGACTAAAGAGGGACCTTTAGTCCCGGTTGGTGTTACCAACCGGGACTAAAGGCCCTCCAGCCGAGCAAACGTGGCCGCACCCTTTAGTCCCGGTTGATAACCCCAACCGGAACTAACGGTTCCTTTTCTTTTTCTTTTTTTTTGTTTAATTTGTTTTTAGTTTAGTTACACGTATTTGTTTAATATATAATATGTTTTTATGTATGTATTCTACGCTGCTAATATAAATACACGCACGCATATAATTACATCTAATTCTCATCTCGAGCATTATTATATTGAATAAAGTATGAACCTATATATATTATAGATATATATATATATATGTATATATACAACACTTTCATAATCTTGTTCTCGAAAATAACGATATCAATAAACATTTAATTTACACCATTTATTCCTTAGGATCAAAGTAGAACTCACCGTTGGGATTTAGCACTTTTTCTAGAAGAAATCCCACTATTGACTCTTGAACTGCTTTCGAGATGGTCTTTTTGCATGACCCTTCGTTTCAACCATTCAGGTCTTGCATTTGAAATAAAAGGAAAAGTATTAATACATATATATATATATATTCATTTAAAAATAAATAAAAATTTGATATATACATACTACGAGGACATCTTTAGGAGTTCTTCTTATATGTGATGATAAATTCACAAGCGTAGTATCCACACAAGTTATTACACAGTTCTTTGCCCATAAACACCAATTTGTCTGAGAAGAAGATTATTCTCATCATCTCACACGTAAATTGAAGTACGATATAGTAATTAAACACGTGGGGAAGTGTATATAGTACACTTATTGGTATTTCAACTACATTAAGTGGTGCCTTGCAATCCTTGCGATGTTGCCGAATAAACTCTTTCCAAACCACAATGTGACCAATAATATACGATCGTTAATAAATTATGGCAAAGTCTATTCAATAATAGTTGTGCTTGCGAGAGATCAAAATTACCCACTGGATAATGTCTATCATATCTTGGTATAGTGCCGCTCTTTTCTCAACGAGTCAAAGATTACTAACCGACTTGAGTTTAACTCAATGACAATGAGTATCCGATGAAAACTGCATTGGTTTATACACACACGTACATGCATATAAGTTGTATTGATATTACATAAAATGTGTAGACTACATTATTATTAACACTTACTCAAAGTTATGCGGGAAAAGTATTGTTGTCTTGTCGTCTTTGCTTCACGAAGAACATCATGATATTCTCACATGCTTGATACCCACCGCTCCTTGATAATAATACGGTTTTGAATACGATATAAGGATCAATGAAGCCAACACTTTGGTGTCTTGTATTCTTTGGAGCTCTAACATCGGAATATGTATATAAATATAAGTTACATGTGAGGATAATTATATACACGTCGCATGGAAGTGAGTTTATTAAATAAAAGTAAGAATCACTTACAAACAAAAGGAGCTAATGATTGATTTGTCCGGGCGTCCAAGTGGTATAGTTGATGTAATTCTTTGAAACTAATATTTAAGATGTCATCACCATGGAAGTAATGATGGTCTCTAAATCGACAAAGATCCACTTGCTCACCCACCCTTACCTTTGCATGTACCACTTGTTGAGCAAGTACATTTGCGTACCCAATTCATTCGAGCCAGCGAGGTTGTATAGACTTTTGCCATATTTATAAGTCTTCCGGTATCAACTTCCGGGTTACGGATTGGAGCTTTGCCAATCAATTGATCCAAGGTTAAACCAGTATCTTCAAAAAAAAGCATTAAGGGCTTGAACAGACACTTCTCGAGTTATGCGGTCGATAGACTTCTATGTTGGAACCATATTCATTAGCAACAACAAGATTTTGCATTGGTTGCTTCATTGTCCGAGTGTGGGACATCCTTCCCTGATGCTCTTTTCCTTTTCTTATCTCGCATCATGTGACTTCACGAGGGAGCGGTCATAGTCGATAGTGGTGAAGGCTTACGAAGTTCAATCATCTTTTTCTTGTGAGCATCGACCTTACGCCTCGGCACATCTCGTGGTATGTAAAAATCTGGCTTCTCCTTAAGCTTAAGCTTGACTCTTGTTTTGATATCTATAAAAAAATCTTTCACTTTTTGTCTTCTTGATTTGCTATTTGCTCATCGGTCTTTTCGAGAAGTATTTCTTGAGAAATAACTCTTTTTCTCGGGGTCTTCTTTGCCGCGGGACCTTAGACGTCTTTGTAGTGCGTCATTTGTGGAGGGGTGGGGCGGTGTTGGAGACCGGCGTGGAAGCGATGAGGCCAGTGTTGGTGGAGACCGGCGTGGAGGCGTTGGAGATCGTTGTGGAGGCGGTGGGGCTGGTGTAGGAGTTGGAGATCGTTGTGGAGGCGATGGGGCCAGTGTAGGAGTTGGCGATCGCCGTGGGGATGAAGTCGTCTCGCCCCCCACGATGCTGTGATGAGATGGGGAATGAATGATTAGGCTAGGCTGGGGGGAGACCCTGCTACAAAACAAGTTGTGTGTCAATTATTTTTGAAGCCAATAGAAAATTAATGGAAAATAATATTTCATTCACTTTCATTCGTACCTAGGGTGAGGTAGGGGAAGCGGTGGCGCCCCAGGAATGATGATGAAGCATTTGCGCCATTGAATAAATGTCTTCTCCGCTTCTCCAAGTGTCTTCTCCCCATCACCGCCTTCAATGTCAAGAGGAACATTGTTGTAACCTTTGAGCACTCTATTGACCGAGACGCTAGCATATCCAGGTTGAATAACTGACCCATGGATTCTTGGTGTCTTCGTTCGGTCTATTGGAGATACAACCCCGACAACCACCATGATTGATGCATTATTACCATCTGGAATGTGCAGCTCACATGTTGTTAGAGGCTCGGTAATGTCATCAACAGGGAAGCGCAACCCAGCGTCGTCTTGAATAACTGGTAGCTCCGTAGAAGCACAACTACTTTTCATCTGACCAATGGGGCTAATGGTGACTCCCGGCGTTGATTGCAATTGCATTTGACTCATTGCTAGCTGCACTTGCCTCTTGATCTCCTCCTGCATTCTTGCCTCAAGAGATTTTTCTCGTTCACGTGATTCAAGCAATGCTTGTCGTGACTCATCAACAAATTGCTCCAATGCACGGATTCGTTCTGCCTCCTCATCCTTCTTTCTCTGGCGGCTTCTGTAGGTATCCTTGTCTGCTGGGAATGCGTGTAGCCACCGAACCGCCCCATAGCCTCTTGTTCGACCACCGTGTTCGGGATTCTCTAGGGCATATGTCAATTCATCCTTCTCTCTGTTGGGCTTGAAAACACCACTATCAGCTTCTTCCCTAGCACGAGCTAGTCTCTGTGTTGCTCTCTCAATTTTTTGGCCGAAAATTAGCTTGCCAGTGTTTGGGTCTAGGCTTCCCCCATGAGCATAGAACCAATTCTTCGCGCGTTGAGGCCAGTTCTTCTCTATTGTTTCAGGTATGATTCCCTTGGCAGTAATCTCTGCTTCTAGGTTCTGCCACTTGGGAATAGCACTCCTATAACCACCTGATCCCATGCGATGATGGTATTGCTTATGTCGGGCATTCTGCCGATTCCTCATCACACGTTCCTCACTTTGTCTTGAGATGTCTTGTATTCTCTGAAGGCATCCCAATGGGACTCAACTTGACAAACGCCTTAGCATTGAAATCCGGCGTAGCATTCTTCAAGATAAACTTTTTATACAATGTCTTCTTCCAACTCTGGAACAATGTTGCCATCTTCTTCATTGTCCAATCCCTCACTAGCTCCTTCAAAGCATCATCTGCTTGTAATGTGAAATGCTGAGTGATATCTCTCCAAGCTAGGTTCTTGTCATGATCAGATACAAAACTAACATTAGGAGCGGATATCTTACGCTTCCATTCATGAGCACTAACTAGGATCCTATCCCTTACAATGAACCCACATTGATTGACATATGTCTGAGCATGTGGTCCCAATGGTTTGCCGGTGTCGGTGTCGAATTATGATATTATGAAACGGCCCTCTAATGGTTTTTTTGGCCCTCGGACTTTCCTACTTTTGTCGGTGGTTGATGTAGATCCAGAGACCGGCTACATGAGTAGAAACACAACGATTAACAACAAATATATGTACGCATGCATCTATAAGAGATGATAGATAATCGAATATACCCTCGCCAGATATTTTCTTGCGCGACAATTTGTTGATCTTCAACCACCGGCATATTCAGGATATCCTCATAATCGACAAAATCTTGACTCGTGTCATCTACATCCACATTGGTGCCGGCGTTGATAATATCCGCCATTATGTCATCATCAAGAGCAGACCATTTGTATCTTCAAGATAACACATAGATAGAATTACTATGGTACATAACATAAGTACATGTGATAACACATATAGAATTACTAAATCCAATTAAATATAATAACACATAATATTTCATAAGGATAAACAATAATAAGGTATAGGCTTTGGAATCGAATCAAAAAACACTTTCGATCCAAAAACATGGAAATAAGTACATGTATATATATACACATAGAATGATGCAATATATTTTCTCTCTCTCTCAACACATAGAAATAAGTGCATATGTCTATATCTCTAGATATGCATGTGATAACACATAGAATGTCTCTCTAGATACAATTTTCTCTCTCTCTCTCACACATGAAAATAAGTACATGTATATATACATATAGAAATAATTAAGTACATATGTATACATATAGAATAATCTCTCTCTAGATATATATAGAGATATAGAATATATAATTACTAAATCCAATTAAATAAATCTAACATGAAATTAGATAATTAAACTAGTAATAGATAATACATTTTAATCTAACATATATCAAAAACTATAATAAAAAACTATCTAAAAAAACTATCTACATAAAGTACTAATTAAATTTTAATACATTTAAATCTAACATATATCAAAAACTATCTAAAAACTAACTAAAAACTAACAATAAACTACTAATTAAATTTTAATACATTTTAATCTAACATATATATCAAAAACTATCTAACATTTTAATAATTTGTCGAGGGAAGCTACCATTAAACTACTAATTAAATCTAACATTTTAATCTAACATATATATGGCCAGAGCATGCTAGCTAGCTAGCAGTCAGGCGATGATGGCCAGGCCGGGTCAGGCGAGCGTGTTTGGCGGAGGCGAGATCTGAGCACCTCATGAGAGGACGACGTCTGGCGCCGGAGGAGGGCGGGGCTCGGCAACGAGGCTCTCGGGCAGCGGCGAAGACAGGATGGGGCGTGGAGGCGACCTTGCGATTCGGCCGCGGCGGATGGCGGGCCGGGGGGGGGTAGAAAGACGGCACTGCAGGCAGCGGTAGAGACGAGCTCGACGGGCCGGGCAGGGAAGGCGACGGAGGTGAGATCGAAGATGGCGCGCGATGATGGCGGTGGCGATGATCGGCGATGTAGATCGAAAAGTAGAAGATGAAACCATTCGATATATAGTGGAGAGACCCTTTAGTCCCGGCCGGTAATAAGACTAACTTAGGGACTAAAGGTCCAACCCTTTAGTCTCGGCTCGCCTATAAAGCCGGGACTAAAAGCTTTTTAGTCCCGGTTGGTGTTACCACCGGGACTAAAAAAGTATTTTTGGGCGGAACACCGAAATTGCCGCCACACCCTTTAGTCCGGTTCTTGGCTTTGGCGGGGACTGAAGGCCTAAAAATTTTGGCAACCTTGCCAGGTAATTGGATTGGAAAGGCACAGATTTTGATTTTGTTTAATACTAGGTTAATCAATTAATTCCATAGCAACTTCAATACTTTGCAATATTTATTTTAAAAAATACTATTGATTAACTAATTATTTATTGTAAATAGGAAAATTTTGTAACCTAAAGTTTTTAATTTCTTTTATGAGTATAGAATATAAATGTTACTAATATTAAGTATTTTATTAATGCAAAAATATATTTGTAACTTAAAATTAATAAAACTAATATTATTCGATAGGAAATTTATTATCACATTATTGTAACGTCAATGTTTTAATTTTTTCTCGGTTTTTGACCAAAATTGACAGGAAATTTTTGTTGAACCTATAAAAATAAAGAAAATATAGTATTTTTTGTTCTACAACTTTCTCAAATGAAAAAATGACCTATATAAGGATTGTAGATATTGATGAGCTGAACAAACTTGGTATTCAAAACTTTTCAATTTGAGACAATCTAGGGTTCCGAAAACTAGTTTGTAGGCATCGAAATTTAAAAATCACAAATTTGAACCGTCCAAACTTTCTCAAGTGGAAAGTTGACCAAAACAACAATTGTAGATCTTTTTGAGTTTAACAAACTTGGTATTAAAAACTTTTCAATTTGAAGTCATTTAGAGTTCATAATACTAGAGTCAAAGTATTGTTTTTTCATTTGACCAAATTTGACTTGGTCAAACTTGCTCAAATGAGACACTAAATGACCTTAGATGAAAAAACTCTGAATACCAAGTTTGATAATCTCAGCAAGATCTACAATTGTTACATAGCTCATTTTCCCATTTGAGAAATTTTTATCAAACACTAGTCACAACTTCTTGAATCTCATATAGACTTTCGAAAACTATGTCACACACTTGTGAAATTTGAACTACATTTTGTTTAAGCTTTCTCAAATGAAAAAATGGCCTATATAAGGATTGTAGATATTGATGAGCTGAACAAACTTGGTATTCAAAACTTTTCAATTTGAGACAATCTAGGGTTCCGAAAACTAGTTTGTAGGCGTCGAAATTTAAAAATCACAAATTTGAACCGTCCAAACTTTCTCAAATGGAAAGTTGACCAAAACAACAATTGTAGATCTTTTTGAGTTTAACAAACTTGGTATTCAAAACTTTTAAATTTGAAGTCATTTAGAGTTCATAATACTAGAATCAAAGTGTTGTTTTTTCATTTGACCAAATTTGACTTGGTCAAACTTGCTCAAATGAGACACTAAATGACCTCAGATGAAAAAACTCTGAATACCAAGTTTGATAATCTCAGCAAGATCTACAATTGTGAAGTCATAACATATTACATAATATCCGTCTCTAAAACATAATATATTAAACATGCATCGTTGTACCATGCGGGCTGTGATTGAATTTCTTCTTGACGTATGACCCTTGGTTATGATCTTGTCGTAACCATGGAGTGTCTTCATCATTTAACATGATGCTTGGATCTTTCTTCACTATGAAGGGTGGAGTTCGGACATTTCTTTAGTAATCTTGACATGTCCGACTTGTCTTCAATTCCCACTATATTTATTTTCCCGAGAAAAGAATTATGTGGCGCTTTGGCTCATTGATCATTGAGTTGATGTCTTCGTTTTTTTCTCTCTCTTTGATTTTGTAGACATGTCTTTCACATAGAACACCTGACTCACATCGGCAGACAAGGACGAATGGTTCCTCTTTGTACCCAATATTGTTGAGGTCCACTGTTGTCATTCCATACTCTTTGTCATTTGTTACCCCTCCTCCGGTCGACTTCACCCATTGGCACCGGAACAAAGGGACTTTAAAATTAGGTGCATAGTCTAGTTCCCATATCTCTTCTATCTGCGACCATAATATGTTTGTATATTCCCATTTGGATCACATGTGCCATCTGTCACGAACACCACTATTTTGATTGGTGCTCCTTTTATCTTGGGCAAGCTGTGTAAAATGTATTCCCATTTATCTCGTACCCTTGGTACGTGAGGATATGCCACGATGGCTGCCTAGCCAACAAATCTGATTGCTCATCAATATTGTCATCTCCTTGACATTCTTTTCGCAACCAACCAACCAAAACTTTCCATGTCTTGGCGCCTAATCCAAGCTTGATCTTCCTAGAAACTTGGATCGTAAGAACTCCTTATGTATCTCGATGTGCGGATGCACCAATGACGAGTTACGAAGAAGCGTGTAGTGTGCTTTATTGAAATAATCGTCTTCCATGCCGATATATGTTTTCTTCCCTAAAGTTCCTTTACCACTGAGTCTCCCCTCGTGTCGTGATTCGGGAACACCAATCGGGGCAAGGTCAGGAATAAAGTCAACACATAACTTAATGACCTCCTCTGTTCCATAGCCCTGGGCGATGCTTCCTTCAGGCTTAGAACGGACTTTCACATATTTCTTCAAGACTCCCATAAACCTCTCGAAGGGGAACATGTTATGTAAGAACACAGGTCCAAGAATACTAATCTCCTTCACCAAATGAACTAGGAGGTGTGTCATGATATTAAAGAAGGATGGAGGGAACATCAACTCAAAGCTGACAAGATATTGAACCACATCATTCTGTAGAGTAGCTAGTTCCACTGGATTGATTGCCTTCTGAGAAATTGCATTGAGGAATGCACATAGCTTCACGGTGGCTAGATGTACATGTGGAGGTAGAATTCCTCTTAAAGCAACTGGAAGCAATTGCGTCATAAGCACATGGCAGTCGTGGGACTTTAAGTTTAGGAATTTCTTATCTGGCACATTTATTATACCCTTTATATTGGAGAAGAATCCCGATGGGACCTTGATCTTTGCTTAGACATTGGAACATCTTTGTCCATCTCTTCTTTGCTAAGCGTGTAGCTAGCGGGACTTAAGTAATGACGTCCATCATCTGTCTTCTCTGGATGAAGGTTGTCTCGTTCTTTCATGCCACACAAAGTCTGGCGTGCTTCAAGTGAATCCTTTGGCTTCCCGTACACACCCATGAATCCTAACGAGTTCACACAAAGATTCTTTGTCGGTGCATCACGTCGATTGCGTTGCGGACCTCTAGGACTTGCCAATAGGGTAGCTCCCAAAGATGGACTTCTTCTTCCACATGGGTGCGTGTCCCTTAGCATCTTTGGGAACAGATTCACTGCCTTGTCCCTTTCCAAATACTACTTTCACATCCTTGACCATTGCAGTACATCTTCCCGGTTCGGTTATGAGGCTTCTTCCGGTGGTGCGCTTACCTTTAAAATGCTTCCCTTTCTTTCTTACTTGGTGATTCAAAGGAAGGAATCGACGATGGCCAAGGTACATGACCTTTCGACATCTTTTCAAATATATCTTGTCAAGGTCATCAAAACAATGTGTGCATGCATTATATCCTTTGTTTGTCCGACACGAAAGATTACTTAAAGCAGGCCAATCATTGATTATTACGAACAACATTGCTCATAGGTCAAGTGTTCTTGTTTGTACTCATCCTGAACACACACACTGGTTTTTTCCATAAAACTAGAAGTTCTTCAACTAATGGCTTCAGATAGACATCAATATCGTTGCCGGGTTGCCTCGGACCTTGGATGAGGATCGGCATCATAATGAACTTCCGCTTCATGCATAACCATGGAGGAAGGTTGTAGATACATAGAAATGGCGGCCAAGTGCTATGACTAGTGCTCTGCTCTCCAAAAGGATTTATACCATCTGTACTTAAGGCGAACCTTAAGTTTCTAGCCTCATTGCAAACTCTGAAATTCCACATCTATCGCTCTTCACTGGGACCCATCAGCTGGGTGTCTCAGCATATTGTCTACCTTACGGTCTTCTTTATACCACCGCAACAACTTTGCATGGTTTTTATTTACGAACAAACGTTTTAAGCGTGGTATTATAGGAGCATACCACATAACCTTGGCGAGGATTTTCTTTCTAGGACGTTGTTCACCCTCGACGTCACTAGGATCATCGTGCTTTGATCTTATACCGTGATGCTTTACATACCGGGCATTCATCCAAATTCTCGTATTCATTGCCATGGTAGAGGATGCGATCATTAGGACATGCATGTATCTTACGGATTTTTAATCCCAAAGGCGGAACAACCTTTTTTGCTTAAATGCGTAGTGGTGGGCAATTCATTTGGCTTGAAGCATCTTCTTTATGAGGTTCAATATATTCCCAAATGCCTTGTCGGATACACCATTCTTTGCCTTCCACTATAGCAATTCCGATGTTGTACCCAACTTTTTTGCCCCTCTTGGCCGTCGGGTATAGCAACTTCCTATGATCCTCAAGCATCGCTCGAACTTAACTTTCTCTTTTCACTTTCCCATTCTTGTTGTGCATCACGAATGGCATCGCCAAAACATCACCGAGATCATCTTCTACCGCTACCTCTTCTTCATCTCCCCCCATTGTAGTATCATCAAAGGCACCATCTTGAGCAATAATGTCATCAATGTCTAAATCTTCTCCTTCACCTTCTACCATCATGACCCCGCTTTCTCCATGCTTAGTCCAACATATATAGTTTGACATGAAACATGACTTAAGCAAATGTGAATGAAGACTCATTGAGCTTGAATATTCCTTTAAATTCTTACATAGGGCACATGGACAGACACATGAAACCATCCAGCTTATTTGCCTCGGCCACACCTAAGAAATAGTGCAAGCCCTCAATAAAGTCTTGGGAGCGGCGATCGGCATTGTACATCCAATGGCGTGACATAATCATATTACCGACAAATTATGAAAACCTTGAACATAATTAAGTATTTTATTACACAACATAGATGACACACACACACGGTTGATTAATTAACTAAGCTTTGGCTACAACGTAAGCAATCCCAACTATCACTAAACAAACTAAAACTACAATGCACTTGATAACATAATTATTTAAGTGATAAATGCGCAACTAAAACAGACAAATCATTCTTACATTGAATATCAATAAGCTTCTCCTGTTGGCTCACTTTGCCTCATCGGCCAATGGTTAAATTACTGCGTATGTAGCATAATCTTCCTCCCATTACCAACCATCGCATCCATTGCCCTCCCACTGAAATTAAAGCCAAAAAATATTTAGTCAAAAATATTCAAGAAAAGCAGTCAATTAGCCATAATAATCAAATCGTAAGAAACTCACATCATGATCTGGGCACTTGTAGAAAACCGACGACCCTTGTTGGGTCCCTGTCTCTTGACTCGGTACTCCATCACAATCTTACGCTTACACTTGCCGCAGATAATGAGAGGAGAGTTACGGCCTCGATCATTTCAAGAACCGAGCGAGAGGCCAGGATCCGTACCGATTGTCATCTACTTTCTATACTTATTTTTGCAAACTACTGTAAATTTCACATTTTCTAAAATAATATATTTAAACAAAACTAAAATTATTTATTTATCTAACTAAACCATGAAATATGTACTATGTATAATAGTAAAATACCAAACTATCAAGTGATTTTACTATTGTAAATCATCATGTGATTTTGAGCTAAAAATGACATAGAAATCACATAGCTCAAAAACATGTTTCAATAAATAACCATCCGTACTAGTTGACCTTGCTTACATGATCATCTCGGCGAGCATTTCTCCACCGGACGGCACCGTACTTGGCCAAGGAAGAGCTCCGATTCTACGAGGAAGGGAACACGGTCTTCCACGACCATTGCCGCTCTCCCTCGTAGAATCAAAGCTCCTCCTTGACGTCTGTTACCGCTCGGCAGAGAAAATGCTCGCCGAGATGATCACGGTCCGCAAGTTCAACTAGTATGGATTTTCTATAATTTTCTAACTATTTTCTAAGTTTTTCATTTCATGGAAAAATTAATTCTAAGATCACGTAAGCCGCCGGGGACGAGGATGGCGCGTGCTCCAGCGAGGACGAGCGAGGCGTGATTTTGATGAACTAATTTAACTTTTGTTTATCCAAACATATATGCAAATCATCTTGTGATTTTGAGCTAAAAATGACATAGAAATCACATAGCTCAAAAACATGTTTCAATAAATAACCATCCGTACTAGTTGACCTTGCTTACGTGATCATCTCGGCGAGCATTTCTCCACCGGACGGCACCGTACTTTGCCAAGGAAGAGCTCCGATTCTACGAGGAAGGGAATATGGTCTTCCACGACCGTTGCCGCTCTCCCTCGTAGAATCAAAGCTCCTCCTTGACGTCCGTTACCGCTCGGCAGAGAAAATGCTCGCCGAGATGATCACGGTCCGCAAGTTCAACTAGTATGGATTTTCTACAATTTTCTAACTATTTTCTAAGTTTTTCATTTCATGGAAAAATTAATTATAAGATCACGTAAGCCGCCGGGGACGAGGATGGCGCGTGCTCCAGCGAGGACGAGTGAGGCGCGATTTTGATGAACTAATTTAACTTTTGTTTATCCAAACATATATGCAAATCATCATGTGATTTTGAGCTAAAAATGACATATAAAATCATAATAAAGTCCAACATATAAAGTTACACATGCATCTACATCGCAAAATGAGATAAGCTACTGATAAAATATAAGAGGATTAAGTTTGTTACCTCCAAAATCGAAGAGCAACACCAATGGAGGGGGAGAGAGCAAGAACAACAGCAAGCTGAAGAACAGAGGCAGTGAGTTTGAATGGAATGGCTCGGGCTCGGGGAGGAAGAAATGAGCCGTTGTATAGGCCTGCATAATTAGTCCCGGTTAGGTGGCCAAACCGGGACTAAAGATTAATATTTATTCCCGGGGTATCACCCAAACCGGGACTAAAACCTTTAGTCCCGGTTGGTAACTAAAGGTTTACCTTTACCTTTAGTCCCGGTTGGTAATACCAGCCGGGACTAAAGATCCCTGCCACGCGGACGACCGTTGGGCAGGGACCTTTAGTCCTAGTTGGTATTACGAACCGGGACTAAAGGGTTCTTTAGTCCCGGCAGCAAAAAATGTCGAGGCTAATGTCAAATTAGGACATCGTTCTAAAGTCTGTTCTCTAGTAGTGTTACTTAGTGGGGTATGACATCACTTAGTGGAAGTTGTTGTTGCACTTAGGGATGACACATGGCACATAGTGGGGTATAACACGGGGATAGCTTACATTTAGAGATTGAAAGATAGCATGGTTTACTTTTATAAGAAACTAGATGATACCCCGCGCGTTGCCACGGATATTTATAGTGCTGCACAAATGGAACAAATGTGGAATAAAAAATCACAGGGGAGATTGAGGGAAATTTCATGTAAACAATGACAGCAATGTGAAATAAAATGATAGAATAATAAAATCTCAAGTAGAGTTTTTGAATAACATGTATGGAGCGGAAAGATCTTGGTGAGGCAACAAACTCCACCAGACTTGCTACCTGGGGCGAATCTACAGGGGGGGCTGGAGGGCTCCAACACCCCCCTACAGCTGGTGCATCAATGGAAATATGAGGAGGGTGAGGGAGAAGAAGAGGTGGAGGAAAGAAGAAAAATGGAGAGAGAGAGGAAGAAGAAGAGATCAGCCCCCCTTCAATCCTGTTCTGCATCCGCCACTGCTTAGTACGTACTATTAACCTCCAGTTCAATGGCGGATTGACGATGACAACATAGGATCCTCACATTGGAAGACGCCACGCAGGCCTAGCTAGAGCCAGTCTCGTCTACAGGCGCCGCCCGAGGAGCTTGTGCTTGCCACCATGCAGTGGCCGGCCATCATCTACCATAGCCAGCAGAGGGATCTTCACCTTACGTTGGTCTTGCTGCACATCCGCTGCTGAGGCCTCCAATTGCGCGGCGGTGACGATGTAGTCGTGCTTGAGCATGATGCGATGCTCGGGATCGGAGACGACGGTGGTGCTGGTTCGTGCGTCGAGGGAGGTAAGGTACGCGTGGAAGACGAAGTTGAAGGCGCTGTGGAGACAGAAGCCACCATCGAATGAGGATTATGCTTCTTCCTCCTTTGGCTTCCACCATTGTCTCTGGTCCTCTAATATATATAGTGGGACAGTCCTCTTCGTGGGTGCAGAAGCGAAACGGATGGACAACAACGATTCTTCAGTTTTTGTGCATTAAAGCTATTGACGTGGATGGGAATATGGGAAGGAATTGGTGGGGAGGAGGGAAACGCATGCATGAAAAGGAAAAGAGGCTGATATACGGAAGTTGTGGGGAAGGAGAGAAGACGATCTCTAAGGAGCTGCTGGGAAGGAGAAAAGGTTGAGGGCGTTTCATTCTGTTCTCGCGTTTAATGAAGGGATGAAGAACTGTAGGGCCCATACAGATGACGTGGCTTTCTAAGATCACATGAAAATAGGTTCGTGGGGATCTCCTATTTAGTTATAGAAGATATAGATTCGCTGCTTGTAGTCTTATGCATTGAAGGGGCTATAGAGGTGCACAATATTTTGTTTTTGTTCTCTTCCTATGTATGTTAGTATTCCATCTAGCCAAATTTTTTTTGTCACATTATTATGCGCGCATGATGTTGTATACATATCCTTGACAAATATTTTTTTCAAAAAATATATTCCTCAAATAAAACACACCGCCTCCTACGAGAAGTTTAAGTGTGTGGGATTTCTTATCCACTGTTTGTTGAAAAAATTTAGAATTAGGAAATCATATATAACATGAGTCATATTCTTTGAACTTAGTCCAGAATTAGAAAAATGTGACTTACCTTAGAGCTAAGACACCTTGAATTTTGGAAAGGCTTGTATGATACATAATTTTTTGAAAAGGTAGCATGATACATAATTTTGAAGCATGTATACATAGAAACAGCTCAATCATATCTTTATAATTTCCTCAATCCTCTAGGGCATATCAGTTATTGGATGCACACCAGCGAAGTGATGAGCTCAATGGCCAATTTCAAAGCTCGGACTTATTCAATATGACCACAATGACAGGGCACATGGCCTTCCCTTTCTCAAGGTTCTTTGCAAGCATCGCCGCATACACCATGAACAGTTCCTCAAGGATATCCTCACCAAAATGATTCATGATCAGTGGCTCAATACCAGCCCTTATAATCTTGGCAATGTTTTCTGCGCTACTGGAACAATTGAGAACAACATCGCCATCTGAGTCATCGTAGGCATCCCAGTTTGACTCAAAGAGTCTGATGTCTTCAATGTCGAATAGATCATTTTGCTTAATCAATTGTGTCACCTCATCTAGTGATGGTGCGTAGTATGGCATGTTGAAGGAGCTTAGTTTCTCCTTCTCCACAAGGCCCTACAAACCAGCATGTACAGTGTAGGGTTACATTAATGTATTTAATGGATTATTGGATCGGATGTGCCAAAGTAGAACTGTCATTTAGGTATTTGGCAGTGTTTACTACTAATAAACTATGCAATTGATATTGATATTTTGATAATCTTTTATTACTCATTTTTTGTGTTCAACTCGTTGTACGTGTAATAAATGTACCTTGGGGACTAGGTATTCGAGCGCTTGGGAAAGAACTTCCCAAACGCGTGCCACGCCGCCTTGCATTGGCATCTCTTCCCGTCTCCGGCCAGCAAATGTTAGTACCATATAGCCACCTGATACAAGTTCTTTGTGCCGTAGTGACAAAAACAATTCAAAGTCCTTTTCAAATTGTTCCCGGAACAGGTCTACCACAACTTTTGGAGTAGTCTTCCCAATGTAGATGTTGTCAGCATTCACATGTGTTCCATTTGAGAGATCCTCAGGGATCTACAGATACCGGCCACGTTGCATGCATAAGAAGAACAACAATATATATTAATGATGTCTTGTGGTGTAAAAAGTATAGGCGCCATTTCTAATTTTGCATTCACCAAGTACATAAACAAATTTTGCACCCATCATTAGTTTGAAAAAAAATACCGTTAGTTTCAGCCTTTATATATAGGAATCCGTTGTTTGTGCATTGAAGGGGCTATAGGGGTGTACAATATTTGGTTTTTGTGCTCTTTCTATGTACTCCCTCGGTTCCAAATTATAAGATATTTTGACTTTTTCATACATTACCTTTAGTACCCCTTCATTCCAAATTATAAGATGTTTTGCTTTTGTAGATATACATATATTTTGCTATACACTTAGATATACTCATTGTTTGTGCATTGAAGGGGCTATAGGAGTGTACATCATTTTGTTTTTGTGCTCTTTCTATGTCCTCCCTCGGTTCCCAATTATAAGAAACTCTTGCTTTTTTTCTAGATACATTACCTTTAATACTCACTCCATTACAAATCATTTGACGTTTTGGCTTTTCTAGATACATACTTTTTGTTATGCACTTAGATGTACATAGGAATAGAGCAAATGATCTTGAAAAGTCGAAACGTCTTATAATTTCCAAAATATCTTATAATGGAATGGAGTATGTGTTACTACTCGCTCTCGATAAAAAAAAAATTGTGACAACATTATGGGTGATCTTGTATACATATCTTTAACCAATATTTTCTCAAAAATATATTTTAAAACAGAGCATATGTTGCATGTACTTTTAGCAAAATTGAGACATGCATATATACCTTGGAACGCCATATGAGGCAGTGGGATGAGTGGAACAGATGGACGCTCTGGCAGGGCAAAATCCTTGTGTACATGGATCCAGGCAGTCCGGCGATGTAGCAAGGGACCGCTGCCTGCTTCTCCTCCACAGCGGCCAGGCCTTGGAGCCGCCGCTGGTGCTGATCGAGCGACCGGAACACAAGGTTGAAGTCGTTGCCCGGCAGATCATTCAGAAAGAACTGCACCTCAATGATGGCGCGGCTTCTATAGTTATCTGCCGTTTCCTGGACATGGGCGCCGATCGTGTTCATCACCTCGGAGACGACGAGCAGCGTGTTCGGCCCCGACGAGCATCCGAGGTCAGCTGCGACCATCGTGCTCCCAGCCCCGGGGGAGAGCGACTTGAGCGCCTCTCTGACAGCCTTGTGGAGCTCCGGCCACGTCTCCATTACCGTCTTCCTCTGCACAAGAACATCACAGCGCGTTTCATCGTAGATGAAATACATTCAATGAGACTCGCTCTTATCAAAACATTTATATCTCCTTACTCAAAAAAAAAAAAACATTTATATCTCCAAATTAGTTTATTATAAAAATATATTCAAAGATTTATCTAATGATGCTAATTGTGTGCCATAAATATTAATATTATATATATATTTAGCCAAAGTTAAATAGATTAACGACGACATTTTGTGTGTGTGTGTGTGTGTGGGGGGGGGGTGGGGGGGGGGAGAGAGTAGCTCGTAAGCTTTATTCTGAGCACGAACTTGGAAGATGGAATTGGCGGCGTAGCTGTTCTCTCCGTCGCCGGTTGCCATGTGCAACTCCTTTCCACGGACATGATGGCCTGCGGCGGAGCGCGGCCATAGGAGATCATGGAGGCCGGCATGGCAAGTGCGGAACCACGGAGGAAGAGGAAGGACGACGGTGAGGTGAGGTCGCGCTGCAGGCGTGGAGTGCAGAGTTGCCTTGGGAGTGGTGGGGAGCAGCAGCAAGAGCTTGTGGGAAACATTGCCATTGCTCGTCGGAGTTACGGTTTGCTTTGTGTTGTGGGGCTTTAGACTCTGAACCAGGCAGGGCTAGGGCTCCTTTTATAGAGAAACCCATGTCCACCTTCAAGTCCAAATAAATACAATTAGTCTGATTAATTAGTCCAAAGAAAAAAAAGATGATTTAGCATGGCCCCCAAATATAGCATGGCCCCCAAATATGAATTAGCCCTAGCTAGAGATGCTGATGATAGCGATTTTTTTTATTTTTAACACTTTTTAAAACTATTTTTAAATATGACACTGTTTATTTTTTAAAAAACTAACACTTTTGGCCGTGCCTATTCGTATGACGCGGTGAAATCACGTTGCCACGCCATGCATAGGGGCGCGGTAGGAGCGGCGACGTGGCAGCGACTAGGGCCGCTGAACGCTGACGTGGCCGGTGCTGCCGCGCCGTTGATCTGGGCGCGTCACTGACGCCACGGCGCATGGCGTGGCACCCCTTTGACACGGAGAGACGGACACCTAGCTGGCCCATGCTGCTTTTGCACAGGGTAGGTTTACAGCATGGCACGACACCCCTTTTATTGGAAGCGAGGCGAAGCCAGCCCGAGCCGGCAAAAGTTTACAACAGCTACCCCGCCAGCCGCTGCCGTGGGAATGATGGATAGCTAGGGCGTAGGGAGAGAGCGTGGAGTGCATCAGTGCATGGCTGGCGTCGGCAGCTGCAGTGGAGAGGCTTGCTCAGGCATGTCATGTGGCGTGTGATGTGTTGGGATGGCAAGTACTCCTATGTCCCTTAATGTTTATCGCTACGATTTACGTATCGATAACTTATTCGATTTATTGAAAATACGTGCAACATTTCTATCTCTAAATAAATTTATTAAAAAACTAGATTCAAATATCTATCCAATGATACTAATTATATATCATAAATATTAATAT
Organism: Miscanthus lutarioriparius; assembly: GCA_904845875.1. Lineage (NCBI taxonomy): Eukaryota > Viridiplantae > Streptophyta > Magnoliopsida > Poales > Poaceae > Miscanthus > Miscanthus lutarioriparius. The sequence continues at coordinate 93,974,464 of CAJGYO010000004.1, read as the reverse complement.
TTTTTTAATATATATTTAGTCAAAGTTGCACTGTGGTTGCAGTTGCAGCTGCAAGAGCTGGAGGCAAAGCACCTAGCATTACCTAGCTCTGTGTTCTTGAGCTTTTACGACAGCACATCAGAGTATCAGATGGAGATGTGGTCCATGCATACGACCATACCCTTGCTCAATCCTTTGCTTCCGATCCCGTTTTCCTTTTTTCTCTTTTCCTTTTTTTCCATGTCTTTATTTGAGTGTAGTGCATTATTGCTTGTTCAAATGCAGTGAGAAATGCTCTAAACTCAGTGATATCAACAAACGCGGTTGCAGAGCAGTGAAAAGTAGGAAAGCTGCAGTTTATTTTCGTCGCTGTGAAAAGTAAGAAATGCTCTCGACTGAGTAATATTACCTGCACAAAAGGATTTCAGCCCCAGTTGCCACTTTTTCACTCCCTCAGCCATTCAGCGTGTAACAGTGTCGCGCTTTGGCTGGTTTCTTTCACCGGAATTGGACCGCAAAAAGAAAAAGGAAAAAAGGGTGAAGTGAAATCCCAATCTCACTGTTTCAGCCTATAGCCAGCGGCAGCGCGGAGGTGGAGGCGACAAGCCACAGTGGCCGTCTGCGTGCCCGAATTTTTTTATTTTTTAGCCTTTTTTTTTTAAAAATATTCTAAAATAGACTCCTGGTGGTTTGATTTTCGTTTATGGATCCTGACCTCGGCGCCATGACTTTTGGCGCCAAGGAAACACGTCTCGGCGCCATGGCTAATGACGCCGAGGTCTTGGCGAGACGTCGGACATGGCGGTGACCTGGCGCCGACGTGAAAGGCCTCGGCGCCGTAGATCTTGACGCCGAGCTGTTACCCTATAGATCTTGGCGTTTAAAATTAAATAAGTATAATTGTTCCGAGGAACATGCAACAACGTCATTGTGGTTCAGCTGATTAGAACGTGCGCGACTTAGCTCAAAGGCCTGGTTCGAACCCAGCGCTGAATTTTTTTTGCTACATTTTTATAAGCATTTTTCGGCTTCCTGACTCAGTCGCTCAGTCGCTCTCTTCTCGTATCATATCAAACACAGCATAACCATCATGTGCAAGCTAAGTGCAGCAAGGCTTCCTGACTCCGGCACTGATTGGGTCGATTCCATCGAACTGAGCTGACACGCACAGTAGGAGTATAGTATTACGAGTATGTGTCATGTGTGCACATCTGGATTCGTACATATATTTGCAGTAAAAAAAACGGAGAGACGACGACACCGATCGATGGTCGAGTCTCTAGCTATAGCAGCCTGATTAATTGTAAGGACGACGGACCGCGACACAGACGGTCGGACGTCGTTTTTCTCCAAGATTCCAAGGGTGCGGCAGCTGCCACGTTTGTTTAATAACGGGCTACGCACTTCACGGGAGCCAAAGTTTAGAATCCTTTTGCTGTTTCCGGCTCAAAAGCCGCCATAGTACTTGTTATTTCTTTGGGTTCCCGTCGCCATATGCATGCATGAATTATTGCTACGTACTTATTTATTCTCCCGTACCCATTACAAAAACCCGGTTTAAGACAAGCTGGTTTAAGCCGCCATAGTAATTGTTATTTCTTTGGGTTCCCGGCGTCATATGCATGAAAAATGCTTATAAAAATATAGCAAAAAAAGATTCAGCGCCGGGGTACGAACCCAGGCCTTTGAGCTAAGTCGCGTGCGTCCTAACTAGTTGAACCGCAATGGCGTTGTTGCATGTTCCTCGGAACAATTATACTTGTTTTATTTCAAACGCCGAGATCTATAGGGTAACAGCTCGGCGTCAAGATCTACAGCGCCGAGGCCTTGTCCACGTCGGCGCCATGTCACCGCCATATCCGACGCCTAGCCAAGACCTCGGTGCCATTGGCCATGGCGCCGAGACGTATTTCCTCGGCGCCAAAAGCCATAGCGCCGAGGTCAGGATCCATAAACGAAAATCAAACCACTAGAAGTCTATTTGTGAATATTTTTTTTAAAAAGGCTAAAATAAAAAATTCGGCCTGCGTGCCTGTGGGCTCCCTCCCCCTGCCTGCTGCCTGCAGCTGCATGCAATAGCTCACGTGCAAGTAGTTTTATAATTAGCTCATATTTAGTCCTCGTAGTTAGCATCCGAACGTCCTGACACGGACTAAACTTTAGTTCCTGGATCTAATTTTCAAACGGAGGATGTGCTAGTTGTTCACATTGTTACATTCATTTGAGAACAATAATGGTGCCATTGACAGAACCAAAGGGGCAGTAGGGGCTCATGTCCCCCCTCCCATTTGAAAAAAAATAATACCCTATAAAATTTTAATTACATAGTATGTCTACCTTCTACTCTGAGTATTTTAGGAACTCGTGACATCCGAGCGTCACATGCCAATAAAACACTCGAAACTGACCTGTTGATAGAATCAAGTATTTTAAGGCCATGAAACACTTAAATTTTATAACCACAAGGTTAAGATCTAATGATCAGAATTAATTCAAAGATAGAACATATAAAATAAAAAATTACCCAGATTATTTCTATGGAAGCCAAATTAGAAGATTTCAAAGCAAAACCAAATAAAACAAAAAAAATTAGCCAGATTATTTCTATGGAAGCCAAATTAAAAAAATTCAAAGAAAAACCAAATAAATATACAGAAAATAAAAAAGGCAAAAAACGGTGAGATAAATATTCAAGTAATTCTGATCATTCTCTTTTAAGAATAATCAATTTACACCAGATGAATATAGAACTTACACCTAAACTGAAGATGTAAAATATGGTTCAATGAAATTTAATCTGCTCTTATATATACATACATGAGTAGGGGCTAGGTGATTTGACACTACCCACCGGCTACTGTAGTCTCTGCACCTACCCTGCGCAAAAGCAGCATGGGCCAGCTAGGTGTCCGTCTCTCCGTGTCAAAGGGGTGCCACTCCATGCGCCGTGGCGCGTCAGTGCCGCGCCCAGATCAGTGACGCGGTAGCCCGGGCCACGTCAGCGTTCAACGACCCTAGTCGCTGCTACGTCGCTGCTCCTACCATGCCCCTATGCATGGCATGACAACGTGATTTCACCGTGCCATGCGATAGGCGCGGCCAAAAGTGTTAGTTTTGAAAAAAAACCAGTGTCATATTTGAAAATAGTTTAAAAAAAGTGTTAAAAAAAAGTTATGATAGCGACCCTGACCCGCTTAGTTCAGTGGGAGCTTTTGTCATGTATCTTGTTAACCATCCGAGTTCGAATTCTCCTTACTCGATTTTTTTTGTTTGTAATAAAAAAACACCTAGTCTTTGATAGGTTGCCTCTCTTTTTCTTAATTATTGGTTTGCCACTTAACCTAAATATTAGGTCATGTTTGGTTGGACTGTGGCTATTGAAAAAGTAGCTGAGAGCTATGGCTTTTGGGAAAGTAGTTGTGAAAAAGTAGCTGTGGGAAAAGCAGAAAATCGTTTGGTCAGAAGTTGGGCCTTCTGAGAAAGTGTTGAGCAGACCCCACATGTAATCCCCAGCCCTCCCCACTCAACTCTCTCCCTCTCTCACTTACGAACGGACCTCACTCGTCAGACACTTCTTCCTCTCGTTGGCCAAGCCATGAAGTAGCAGGACCTCAACGCAGCCCGACAAAGACCGCGGCGACGCTCGCACGCGACAGTGCTCGCCCGCGGCGGTGCTCACTCGCGGTGGCTCACACGTGGGCATGTGATGGGGGCGGCGGAGCTCGGGCCGAGCGGACTGGGGCGGCCGGTGGCGGAGCTCGGGCCACACCCTCTCATCCAGCACCACCGAGTAGCCACGAGGAGAGAGGGAGGTGATGGATCTCGCCGGCGTTAGAGATGAAGGAGAGGAAGGCTCCGGCCGCCCAGCCATGAGGATTACCGCCGCCCGATGTTGAAGCGGAGGGAGGGTAGGGCCTCGCCGGTGTTCGAGCTAAGGGAGGGCAAGCCCACGCCGCTCGGTGGCTGACCGTGGGGAAGAAGAAGATGGAGGGGCTGGCCTGCCGTGGGGAAGAAGGTGGGTACTAGCAAAAAGGCAGCTTTTGGGCAAAAGCACCTACAACTTTTGGGTCCATTGGTTGAGCTTTTGGCTTTTAAGGTGTGGCAGAACCACTTGAAATAATGCATTTACGGAAGCGCTTGTCTTTCACTAGACACTAAGCACCCCGAGAGCAAGCTACATCGGACGGATTTCGTCGAGCACACCCAAAGGGAGAGCCCGAATAATCCATATTTTCCCTCAGGATCCAATAATGAGAACAAGTTTACATGACTTATTCCATTTCATACATCCAGAGTTCTTAGAAATATATTATTACAGTACCAAATTTAGAGTGCAGAAATTTAACAGCAGAATGAGAAGAGACATCTATCGATAATCCATATTTTTCCTCAGTATCCAATAATGAGAACAAGATTACATGACTTATTCCATTTCATACATCCAGAGTTCTTAGAAATATATTATTACAGTACCAAATTTAGAGTGCAGAAATTTAACAGCAGAATGAGAAGAGACATCTATCGATAATATACGAGGATCTACACACTATATCACATGCATTATCACATAACCATGATGCTTATGACATGTTTTAGCAAAAGATTTTCAGGCAAAAGTCAGCCAAAAGCCCAACCAAACAGGGCCTTAGTATGCTCACAAATTGGTCATCGTTAAAGGCTATACATATATTTTGTTGGAAGACTGAAAATCTGGATTGACTAAACGTTGCAATAAAAGAATACCAGTCAAAGCTATATTATCGACGAGTTTAATAAGTGATGTTTTTAGATTATGCCAATATTCAAAATGTAACTTATTTATGACTTGATGAGTCAAAAAAAAATGTTAATTAACATATCTACAAATTGGTCGTTTTCAAATGTTGTAATAATTGTTGAAAACTTTGTTACCATCTGTTGACTACTCATATTAAAAGTCTACATCGAATTTGCAGCCCCATGTACGTGGTTGTCCGTATCCGTATTTTTCTTGTTTGTTTGACATGTTAACTGCTCCGTATGTATCAATTGCTTGGCCATTTTAAAAACGGGTGACTTTGTTCAAATATTTGCTATTATTTGGCATTTTGGCTCCATTTGAAATAGCTTATAGCTCCCACAATAATAATGAAACTAGCTCCACATTTGTGCAGATACATCTATAATATATCCTTGTTTATCCCTATCTGAAATTTATAGTTGCCTTATCGAACATTTAGCTAAACTGGCTACGTTGAGAAGTGTGGACGTTTCCCCGACGATAATCAAAGTTGAGTCCTCTTCAACTCAAACTGAGATGTCTATTTTCTTTATGTTAGCAAAAACGACTAGTTTTTATAAAGATTGGACCGCATTATTTTTTCTATTATTCGTGTGCCATCTAACCTAAATATGGATATGTGTCCACAAGTTGGTCATTGCTAACCGTCGTAGCTTTTGGAAAACTTTGTTAAAATTTGTTTACTACTGTTGCAATAAAATAGTATTAAAACCTATATTTTGCAAACATGTCGATGTTTAGAATGTCACTTAAGGTTGTACTTTCTTTAAAGATTTTGTAGCACGTACATTGTCCATTATATTTTTTAGGCAAAATTGGCTCCTAGACACCGAAAGTGACCACGCTTTGCTGCTGGACATCCAAAATGGAGCAATTTGCGGTAGAACACTCTGGTTCTTGCCAATTTTGCTGGTGGACACTCCGCCCAATAATATATTAATTTTTGGCTTTTGAGGAGAGAGAAGGGCGGTGAAATGACATTTTTGCCCTGCCCCTTTCTTCTAACCTGGTCCAGCCGTTTCTTTTCTTTCTCGTCCACGGCGGTGCCTTCTTCCTCCCTAGACCAACCGCATTTGTGCACGCACGGCAGGTCAACTTCCACTTAGCAGCCTATGAGAGACCCTGGCAGCGGCGGCGGCGGCGGTGTCTCCTCCTCCTCCACTCGGCCACCACAGGGCCACTGGCGTCCCTCCCCCAAGCAGCGAAAGGTGTGGCGATCGAGTTGGGCAGTGCACGCTGCCTAGCTCCCACAGCTCCCGGTTGGGCAGGCGCCACCGCCCTGCTCTCCTCACGCGCCGGCAGCCCTCCCCCACCCCTAGCTCCCCACCCCTGGATACATGGAGGCGGCCCATCCCCCACCCCGAGCTCCCACCTCTAGATCCATGGAGGTGGCCAATCCCCCACCCTGAGCTCCCCACCCCTTCCTCGACCCAGCAGGGAGGCGCGCAGGCTGGGCAGCTAGACCAGCCCGCCGTGGTGTCCTAGCACGATCGGCCGAGAGCACCATGGCCTGCTCGCTCGACCAGTGCCGACCTTTGACGTCACGCGGCGGGAGCTCACAGGTCGGCCTGCAGCGTGATGCCGCCGCGGCCTAGGCTCCACGTGTGATGCGGCCGAGGCACACCTACTCTGCTGCGCCGACAAGGCCACCCTATGCGCCCGCTCTAAACGCGACGTGCACGCCGCCAACCGCCTCACTGGCAAGCTCAGATTCCTCCTCACCGGTGCCTAGGTCGGCCTGCAGTCCGACGCCGACGAGGCCCAGGACCTGCACCCGCCCACCTCGCCTTCTGCGTGCCCACCATTGGTCCGCCCGTCTCCATAAGCCCGAGAGGCCGGCCGCCCCACCCCCAGCAGAAGCAGAGACCCGCTGGCGCTTCCCCTCTAGCGTCGAGCTACTCGGTCTTGAAGAGTGGCCAAAAGAGGGTGAGGAAGAAGAAAGAGGTAAGGGCATAAAGGTCATTTTACCACTCTTCTCTCTCTCGAAGCCAGAAATTAATATTTTATTTGGCGGAGTGTCCACCAAAAATTTGTCCAGAACAGTGTCCTCAAGCAAATCGCTCCATTTAGGATGTCCAGCAGCAAAGCGTGGTCACTTTGAGTGTCCAGAGCCAATTTTGCCATTTTTTTATTGTAATGTATGTGTAACCACTAGATCTATGTTGTATTTGTAGATTTTGCTGGTATTCATAATGTCACTTGTTTAATTATGACTTGATGAGCAAAATGCTATTATATCTACAAATTGGCCATTTTTCAGTGTTGTACTTATCTATAGTTGAATGACTTTAGTGAACATGTATTGACTCGAATGAAACGTCTACATCGAATTTGCAGCACAAGTGGTTCTCTATATTTTTGTTTGTTTGACATCTTAACTTTTTATATATTAACCCTATTAATGATCTTCACCGGAAAAGAAACTATATTGTAGATCTGTAAAAGTTTCATTTGAAATTGTGTCACTTAGTTTAATTATTTGCTAATTTGTAACCGCTCCAACAATGAAATCCATGGAGACAAATCTATGATCCTTACTGTGGAAACCATCATCTAGGCCGGCTCCTACCTCTCATTGGTATTGATTATAAACTGTACTGTGGAAGAAGCATGGATGAGGCCAAGTGTCCGCACCGGATGAAATAGCCATCAAGGATAGTAGATTATCATTGTCAGATATACTTACAAGCGACAAGGATAAGCTATCCAAGGAGGACCTTGTTTCCTTGCGATAGGGATATTAGCGCAGTTCTGGTAACATTAATAGCACATTGATAGGCAATAAAACTTGCTTATCCCAATTTCGGCTCTTGGACAAGGTGGAATATCCCATTTAATTTTCTTGCAGATGTTTGGTTTAGGGACACCTATGCCCATTTGTTTGTTTGGACTAGGGCCGCCCGTGTGAATGGCCATGGTGAGGTCGGCATGGAGTAGGTTGATGGGGTGCAACTACTCTTGCTAGGCTCTTGTAGCACACTAGTAAAGATTCTAAGTGAATCTTAACCCTCTCCATCCTTCTCTCGCTCTTCACCCATGTCCTCTATTCCTCACACTAAACTAGATTCATAGTTCGCCACTTCTCATCCCCATGGATTCGATATGTTGGAATACTCCTGGGTGAAAGTAACATAGGTATTCGTACGCTTAGGATTTCATATGTTAGACTAAGTACTACCAACAAGCTTACTTGCATCGTTGTTGGGGAATGTTAGTTACTCTAACATTGAATCGACTTCATCCATGATTACCACTTGGATCACACTCCTATCCATCAGTTCTCAGCAACAAAAGATGGTCAAGTTAGTCTATGATTACCACCAGATGGCTCCTACTCTTATCTAGCGAAGATGCTCAAGTTCATGAGAAGTAACAACTTCAACGCAGGAGTGAAAGGATCTAGCAAGTGGCCTAGAGGGGGGTGAATAGGCCTTTTTTCTAAAATTTAATCAACTTCATGAAACCAGTCAGAACGCGGAACCTCTGGGCCTAAGCGTGGAGGTTCAAGGGCGCGGAGGTTCCAGGACTAAGCGCGGAACCTCCGGGAATCAGAGTATGAAATCGATCTACTGCGGAGTTTAGTGAATGAAAAATAGATCGAACGTGATACCAGTCTTCCTGGGAAGTTTGTTGAGCTATACAATCGGTTGGTTGCACCTAGAAGATGAGGAACTTGTAGATCGGATGCAAACCCTAAAAATCAATTCAAATCACAAGTAATAGCAACAACAATCACAATCACAAGAGACATGAGGATTTATTCCGTGGTTCAACTCGCCACAAAGGCTTGTCTACGTCCACGTTGTTGAGGTTAGCCACAAAGGCTATGGAGTCTCTTTGAACTCACTCCTCTTCTCCAACCTATAACCAAGGTAATAGATTGGAGGGTTCCACTAAGTCATAGAGGGTAACACAAACATCCTGGTGCTCAACCACAAAGGATTGGGAGCTCTCGGGCAACCGCTAGCCATCTAGGAGCTAAGCTCCAAGAGTAACGAACACACCGAGCGGCTAGGGCTTCACCAAGTTCACAAGAACAGAGGAGGAGGATCTTCTCAAGCTTTCTCACACTCTCTAGAGCCAAATCCCTCAAGGAATCACAGAGATCTGGAGCAAGGGAGTTGGGAGCATTAAGCTTGGAGAGAGAGCTTTAGTTCAAGTCTGAGAGAGTGAGGTTGAAGATAACCGTTAAAGGCAAAGGGGGGAGCCTCCGCATCGCGCCGCGGAGGTTCCATGCAGGCCTGAGCGGATTAGAATCCAACTCGACTGGCTTTTTGTGGCTAGGATTATTTGAGTTGTAGATGGAGTTTTGAACACTTGGTTCCACCCAGCACACCATTAGTATCCCCCTTGATTGGATGACTTGTCCTATAACTCAATTTCAAAATATAAAATGAAGTAAACTAGCTCTTTGAGCCTTTGCAAGCCATCCATTCGAGTTGGGGGGTCTCCTCCTTTGTTTCTTTGCCCACGATTAATCATACACCATCAAACACTTAGAGAAGCCATTAGTCCTTTAATTATGTCATCAACATCACCAAAACCCACTTAGGGCTTGATTGCACTTACAATCTCCCCCTTTTGGGTAAATGTTGACATCACAATTAAAGCTTACATTTAATTTAAAGATTGAGCTTATGATAGCATGAATATAAGGGCTCCCCCTTACTATATGCAAGGTTAATTTTTGTATTTAAGCAAATGTCCCCTCAAGACATGCTTTGCATATATTAAGTGCAAATGTGAATGAAACATTGTATTCATGCCATCGTGGGGTGCAACAGATCTGTGTCAAATAATAATCATGCTGCGTATGACAGTTTATGCATAGAAAGAAAATACTCTGACTCTGCAGACCATGAAGCCTCCGCGCAGGAGCGTGGAACCTCCGGGCTGTGGAGCCTCCATGTTCTGCACACTCATAATATTTTCAAGAGAAAGTAAGGCATCACAAAATCATAACAATCACCACACAGATCTAAACATGCTAGTAATAGATAAATATGAGCAGTTCTAGCAACCTATTTCAAGCATTCACGGTTCACATCCATGTCCATGACCACACATCGCCACACAAAGGCGAATCAAAGTGTTATTACAGACCACTAAGATAAAAAGAGTTCAAAAACGACATCGACTCATCAACTCTCACAACTCACAACTAAGCGTCTCAACTACTACCACGACGACACAATGGCGAGGCAAAGGCGAAGCTATCCATCCATGAACAAGGCGAAGGCGAAGCTATCCATCCATCAGTACAAAAGATCATCTCAATCTTGCCTCTCTCCCCGTTTGTCAATAAGTGCCAAATAGGAAAAAAGAACAAGAGAGGTAAGACATTAGCTCACTCACCCCTACTCCAATCACTGCCAATGTCACTGCCACTGTCATCTGTAGGATCGGTCTGCCTCTTGCCACTGGAAACTGTTCGACTCATCATCACTGTCACTCACAACAGCCCTACTGGCCCGGTGAGTAGTCGTTGTGTGCCTCTGTGGCCTGGACTGTCCTCTCTCATGTCTGACGGTGCTCATCCTCTCTCCAAGTGTCTCTTGGTCATATGGAAGCTCCATCTATTCCTCATCTTCACTAGTGTCATCATAGGGTGGAAAGACTGGAGGTGGAGGAATTTCTCTAACCTCAAGTCCTAGCTGCCTCTTCATGTCATTTATATCTTTTCTTCCCTCATAGGAAGCATCCACAACATACTGACACATGCAAAACAAGTTCTTGAGCAACTCCTTGATCTTGCTCCCCCTTGACCTATGATGGGAAGAGTCTAAGCAAAATGGACCCTAGGTCCATTTACTTTGGATTTTAGTGTTTGATGACCAACACAACCAAATTGGACTAATGAATTTGTAAGTAGTTGTTTTGTAGTTCAATAGGGTGCAGGACATGACTTGGACGAAGGCGACATGATGATCCGATGATCAACACCATAACCAAGACCCTAGAAGTATAAGAGACGACCCAAGATATCAAGCAAAGTCCAAGCACGAAGATGAAAACCAAGCTGGACGCAAGGACCGTGAAGAAACGAATGAAGAAGGGGCTCGATAGAGATGACCGAACGCTACCACGAAGGCTCCGGACGCGTCCAATCATTGCCCATGCAACCGCAGTGACTGACACAATGATCGGACGTTGAGCAAAGCAGTGATCGGATGCCCAGGTGACATTGTTCATCATCACGACAACGTTCTTAGCGTGTCCGGACACGACGGCAGGACAACTGGATGCACCAAGAAGTAGTGTCCGATCATGTCTAGAAAGGTTCCAGAGCGGCGCTAGTGCAACCAAACGCGTCTGATCGAGTGAAACCGGACTCGGTCCAAAGTCCGATCAACGTGCGCGCTCCAACGGTCGGGAGGACTGAATGCGTCCAATCAAGGCGTGACCCGCGTCCGGTCACTAGCTGAAAGCTGGGTTTTTGCCCCCAACGGCTAGTTTTGACTTGGAGCTTATAAATAGACCTCTCAACTGGCCATTTGAGGAGTGAATAGCTTAGCAAACATATTGTCGGGTATCAGTATTAGAGATACCTGGAAGAAGGAAGCTAATGGCCACAAACAATAACTCCCTCGAATGGTCAAGAGTGTATCTTGGTCTCGCCCGGTCCTGAGGGTATGGGCTCCGCCTCGCTCGACCCCTCGGGCGGGAGCCTCGTCACGACCGACCCCAAGGGCACGGACTCCACCTCACCCGACCCCGAGAGTGCGGGCCTACCTCGCCTGACCCTGAAGGTGCGGGCTTCGCCTCGCTCGACCCCTCGGGCATGGGCTCCACCTCGCCTGACCTCGAGGGCGTGAGCTTCGCCTCGCTTGACCCTCAGGCATGGGCTCTTCCTTGCCCAACCCCAAGGGCGCGGGCTCCGCCTCACCTGACCCCGAGGGCATGGGCTTCGCCTCACTTGACCCCGAGGGCGTGGGCTCCACCTCGCCCGACGGAGGTTCGTACCGCCCCAACCACTATGGGGCTAAAAGTACGAGTCCAGGGTCAAACTTCTGATGCCAGAAGGTTAGCAGGCATGTCTTGACGTGACCCACGGCCACGATGGGCCACGTCTGAGGATGCACGTCGCCAGCAGCATCGGGCATGCTGGCGCTGTGCTACCAACTTCCCGTACAGGCTCCAGTGGAGGCGTCAGCCAGCCATACCGTCTGCTGAGATGGGATGGAGCGCCACGACTAGCTAATGACGCCCACATACGATGCCAATGATGAACAAGGCTATGATGTGGAGCCATCCCCATCATCATCTATAGTGCTAGTGGGACCCACATAAAGGGGATGGAGGATGCCTCAACCCCGGAAGCTTTCTTTTCTCCGTTCCCCCTCTCTCTCTCTAATGTAACCTACGTCTTCCTCTTCATCTATGAAAGGGGAAGCAGGGCGCCCTATGGAGGGAGGTCAGCATTTTCTACACATCTTACATGTCTGAGTGGCTGAAGGCTCAGGCGCCCGACGGGGAGAGAGAGTGGAACCAGACTCACTCTTTTCACCAGAGACTTGGGACCTTGTCCCTCTCTTGTCTGTTTGTAACCCCTACTACGAACCATGTGTCGGTAACACGAGCAGCAGCAAACTATACGTTGGGACATTCCGTCCAAACTAGTATAAACCCTTGTGTCCTCCGAGCACAGCCATTCGGGTCAGACGCGCAAACTAAAATTTTACTAGCCGATGATTTGAAACACCGACACATACCAAGGGTGTTGATACACTATTTTAGTGATCTCCTCTTGCATAGTGCTTAGTGATTCATTAGGTGATTAGCGTAGGTGCTTTACAAAGTGCTTAGGTTGATTAGACCACCGCTTATGCACTTGCTCTAGGTTTAGGCCTAGTGTTTAGTGAGGTTTGCACACCTCTTATCACTCATGCTTGCGCGCACCATTGTTGTAAATTAGAGGGGCTTGTAGTCTTGCCAGATCACACCAACCGCGTTTCTGGTGTGGCCGCCACCGTGTACTGAAGGGAACAAGGCCCGCGGCGGTTTGGCTGGAAGCTTGATAGTGAAGACAGCAGGGAGCGGTCTGGGAGAGGCTTGCTGGAAGGCACACCGGAGACCCACTTGCACATGGGGAAGGCCCGGGGCTATCCAAGGAGTTACCCAACCTGGAGCTTGGCCCTTGCGAGGGATTCCTTGTAAGGGGCTCCAACGAGGACTAGGGGGAAGCTTGAGAACTTCTCGATACCTCGATAAAAATACCAGAGTCATCGACGGGAGTTTGCATCTCTACCTCATCTTTACCTTCCGTATTTACATTGTTACGTAGGTTGTGTGCTTTACTTTCCTAGCTTAGTTGATTGGCTAGTTGATAGGGTTGGAACCTAGGTTGCATGACTCTTTTGCGGTAGAGATAGCAACACATTAGCAAAACCGTTATTGCACATTTAGATAGATTACTTTCTTGCATAGGTTTTGCTACGGTGGAATTAGAGGCCATAGTTTAGTGTAGATTTTTAAGTTGCCTAATTCACCCCCCTATTTGGTGTCATGGTCCCTTACAAGTGGTATCAAAGCCAGTTGGCTCAATTTGGACCTTTGGCTTCACCGCCGTTGAGCCGACGCTATTTAGAGTGGTTGGGATGGATACCTCTTGGCCTCCACACTTTGACGGCACTAACTTCCCCTACTATAAAGCTAGAATGGCTTGTCACCTTGAAAAGGTAGATTTGGGTGTTTGGAGAGTCACTCATGACGGGATGAAACCCATTAAGAATCCCGATAAACCCACAAAGAGTGAAGAAAAAGAAATTCATTTCAATGCTAGAGCTAAAAATTGCTTGTTTGAATCTTTTAGCATCGATGTTCTTAACCAAGTGTTCACTTTAAATACGGCACATAAAATTTGGTTAAAATTACAAGAGCTCCATGACGGTACAAGTAATGTCCGTGAGAAAAAACATTGCCTAGCTCAACAAAGTTATGATTCTTTTGAAATGAATGATGATGAGCTTGTTCGTGATATGTATTCTCGTTTGAATCTAATTATCAATGAGCTCAATTCTATAGGATTAACAGAGCTAGGTGATGCGAACATCATGAGAAAGATCATCTCCGTGCTACCACAAAAGAAATATGCAAGCATCATAACCATCCTTCACAACATGGAGGACTTGAGCACCATGACCCCGGCCATAGTCATTGGCAAGGTAGTGGCATTTGAGATGTCACGTAAGATGGGTCACGAAGAAGCCTATTCATCAAGCAAAGGCAAAGCTCTCGCTTGTAGTGAGCACAACAAGATGAAGGGCAAGCAAGTTGAAACAAGCTTAAGCCCAAGCTCCTCAAGTGAAGATGATGAGGATGATAATGATGAAGAATCAAGTGATGATGATCAATCTTCCTCCTCCATCTCTGACCTTGATGAAGAATCAATCAAACTTATCAACAAGGTGGAGAAGATGATCCAAAGGCTCAATGTCATGGGTGTGCCCATCCAAATTCAAGATTTAATTTTCACCAATCAAAGAAATGAGCAAAGGAAGAAAGGATGCTATGGATGCAGAGAATTGGGGCACTTTGTGGAAGTTTGTCCAAACAAGCCCACACCCAAGACAAAGAAGAAGGCATACAAGGACAAAGCCCTCACATCAATAAGGTCATGGGATGATTCTTCAAGTGAAGAAGAAGACCATCACAAGAGGCGAGGGTACAAACACTCATCATCAAGCACTTCACGAGTGTGCCTTATGGCACGAGGTAACAAAAAGTCCATCCCTAGTGATAGTGACAATAATAGTGATAGTGATGATGAGCTACCTTCTTATGAGCAACTTGTGCAAGAAAATCTTAAATATGCTAAAAGTTGCACTAGTCAACAAAAGAAGCTAAAAATGTTGTAAGGAAAGCTAGATAGTTCACAAGAAGCATATAAAACCTTGCTTGAACAATATGAGACATTTGCTAATCTCAATATTGAACTATCTACTAAAATTGAGCAACTTGAGGCTAGTGCAACAACAAATGCATTCACAATCAATGATGAGCAACTTGTAAAGAAAAATAAGAAATTAAAAGAAAAGTTAGCTAGCTCACAAGATGCCTATAAAAGTTTGCTTGCTAAAATAGAAACCATGTGTAAACATTGTGATGAGCTAACTAATAAAGTTGCTAAGTTTGAAGCAGTCCATACTACCCCCACCGAGACACCTAAAAAGAAAAATTTAATTTTTGACATGCCTAGGATGCCTCTACTTCTTGCAATGATTTATGTTTAGACTCACCCTTGTGCTACCAAGTTTGTGTTGAAAAAGTTGTTGTAGATATGTGCACACAAGAGGTCGCAATGGAGAATGACCAACTCAAGCAAGAAGTGGCTTGTCTTACCAAGGACTTGACTCAAGTAAAAGGCAAAATGGAGCAAGACCAAGTTCATCAAGATTACACCGTCAAGGGAGTGAAGAATCTTGATGAAGAACAAACCGTGGTTTGCTATGTATGCCACAAGGAAGGCCACAAATCCTATGAGTGCAAGGTGAAGAATGGGGGAGGAGCTAAGAAGAAAGAGAAAAACAAAAAGGAAACCAGCAAGCTCTCCAACACCTACACCAACAAGGTGGACAAAAAGGCCTCCACACCTTATCTCTTGAAGAAGAAAAATGACAAGGTGGTGGCCATCAAGGTGAATAAGCAAGCCAACTGATGAGGACATGACACCCATGCATACGACAATGTTTGGCGCATGGTATGGAGGGGTAGGAGGCCATCAAGGGTGTCCAAGTCAAGGAGGCCCGAGGCTAATTCGGTTCGAATCCCCGAGGTGGAGGCCGAAAGCAACTCAAGTTCGAGCCCATCTCGGAGTCTAGGAGCAGCACGTACTAAAAATGACGCCGAGGTCGCATACAGTGTCTGTTTTTGGTGTTCTTTATATGGATGGAAAGATAATTTCATGGACCTTCCAATGGCACCAGTCCCACCTTAAAATTCGATCGGAGTCAACATGAATCGTTGAAACAAGTGAACATCCAGAATCTGTCACGGTGCTGCTCCATCATCTTTTGGGCCGTTGGCCCGTGTATCGTGTTGGAGCCCATAGGGGCGCGTCCAGGGGGGTCTCCACGACCTAACCCTCATATATTCAGTAGCTGTTGCCACATTAGGGTGGGGTTTTGCTTAGATTAATCTGTCAAGAACAGTTTCACCGTACATCGATTTGTGAGACCTCAACTTCGTGAGATTAATCATTCATCTGCAATTTGGTTATTTTCTTTCTTGTTGTTGCTTGTGTTCTTCGTTGCGCAGGCAGGGATTAGCCTTCTTGGCGAGGTCAACCGGATCCATGTCTTGGTTGATAACCAGAGGAGTTGTGGTGCTAAGATTGCAGGGTTCGATCTGAAGCCGGATCGGTGTGTCATTCTCCACCACAACGATAGTTACCTCTACCTGACGAAAGATCGGGATCCCCGTCCCCATTACCAACAATGGGGCCAAACTCATTTGGGTGCCAAAGGAGATTATTTCCAATATGAAGAGTACCAGGAAGGTTTGGATCCCGAAGGGTAAGTGAGAAGTCCAATGGACTTCCGGGGAATTTGAAGACTTGGCATAATTTGGGTGCATTTCATGGGGTGCATCATGATGGTCAATGTAATTGCCAAGTGATTTAGTGAATACTATGGACCCAAATTCCCCTCCCCATATTAGGTAACTAGATTTAATTTCTTGCAGTCTCAATTAGCATCTAGTTCCTTTTTGTGCCTAGGTTTGCATTTGCATGTTTAATCTTTTGTCATGCATACACTAGGTATATCTTATGGTAGGCTTGCTCGGTATCACTCTTACCCTTGGAGCAAACCTACATAGTTTAAATTGCTTAGGAGCATGGCACATAGCTTGTTTTATAATTGTTTATCTAATATGTGCCAAAGTCCAAATTGTAGAGAATTTCCCCCGATTATCACTTTTGAAAATGATTCTCACAATCATGTGATATCATCTTTCAAGTGCTATCTTTGATTCTAAAATCAATGTGCATGTCTCCTACAAGTATTCCATGCTTGTATGCATAAATTTAAGGGGAGGTTACTCTACAAGTTGGATGCTTTGAGACTAACACTATTTCAAGCTTACCATGTGTGTAGTAGTCTCATTGTAAGAAAAATGGGGTCCCTAGAGATAAGCATCATACTTCAAATATCCATCACCTATTTCAAGTGGTGTCAATCAAATTGGTTTCTACATGTGCTATTCCTAAACCAATATCATCATGTTGATTTCTTTTTGGCTCTTATATGCTTTATCCATGCATTATATAGATAAAACTCCCTTGTGCATTAATTTGCCAATTATGCATATACTTCACTCTC
Organism: Miscanthus lutarioriparius; assembly: GCA_904845875.1. Lineage (NCBI taxonomy): Eukaryota > Viridiplantae > Streptophyta > Magnoliopsida > Poales > Poaceae > Miscanthus > Miscanthus lutarioriparius. The sequence goes on along the minus strand of CAJGYO010000004.1, from coordinate 93,957,385 downwards.
CACCATATGTATGCATATATTTAAGAGGAGCTTAGTCTATGTAATGTGAGAGTCAAGTTTTGTGATATCTTCCTCTCCATATATAAAGGATCACAAAATTTGACCCTCCCTTGTGCTACTAATGTCTTCCTTTTCGGTGTTTGATTCCAAAGGGGGAGAATTTGTAGGACCAAAAGCAAGATCATAATAATTTACAAGTAGTAATGGTCCGAGAAAGGGAGGATAGTGGATTATAGAGTTAGGGGGAGGCTTAAATCCATAAATCCACATAGGGACATTTGCAAAGGAAAGATAAGTTTCCAAAGATGTTTACATGTGATATCTTTTAGCATCATATAACCTTGCCCTTTGCATTGCATCCTAGCAAGTAGATAGTTTTTAAATTTCAAAATTTTTATTATTTGCTTGCTTTGGTCATGTTGTCATCAATCACCAAAAATGGGGAGCTTGTAAGGAAAATGGACCCTAGGCCCATTTACTTTGGATTTTGGTGTTTGATGACCAACACAACCAAATGGGACTAATAAATTTGCAAGTAGTTGTTTTGTAGTTCAATGGGGTGCAAGACATGACTTGAACAAAGGCGATATGATGATTCGACGATCAAGACAATAAGCAAGACCCTAGAAGCACAAGAGAAGACCCAATATATCAAGCAAAGTCCAAGCACGAAGATGGGAACCAAGCCAGACGCAAGGATCATGAAGAAATGAATGAAGAAGGGGCTCGGCAGAGACGATCGGATGCTGCCACGAAGGCACCGAACGCGTTTGATCATTGCCCGTACAACCACAGTGACCAATGTGATGTCCGGAAGCTGAGCAAAGTAGTGACCGAACGCATAGGTGACATTGTTCATCGTCATGGCAATGTTCTTAGCAGGGCCGGACGCGATGGCAGGACAACCAGACACACTAAGAAGTAGCATCCGATCATGTCCAGAAAGGTTCCAGAGCGGCGCTAGCACGACTGGACGTGTCTGATCAAGTTAGACCGGACTCATCCCAGAGTCCAATCAATGTGCGTGCTCCAATGGTCGAGAGGATCGGACGCGTCCGATCAAGGCGTGACCTGCATCCGGTCGCTAGCTGAAAGCTGGGTTTTTGCCCCCAACGGCTAGTTTTGACTTGGAGCTTATAAATAAACCTCCCAATCGGCCATTTGAGGAGTGGAGAGCTGAGGAAACATACCAAGGGTGTTGATACACCATTTTAGTGATCTCTACTTGCATAGTGCTTAGTGATTCATTAGGTGATTAGCGTAGGTGCTTTGCAAAGTGCTTAGGTTGATTAGACCACCACTTATGCGCTTGCTCTAGGTTTAGGCCAAGTGTTTAGTGAGGTTTGCACACCTCTTATCACTCGTGCTTGCACGCACCATTGTTGTACATTGGAGGGGCTTGTAGTCTTGCAAGATCACACCATCCACGTTTATGGTGTGGCCGCCACCATGTACCGAAGGGAACAAGACCCGTGGCGGTTCGGCCGGAAGCTTGGTAGTGAAGATGGTGGGGAGTGGTCTAGGAGAGGCTTGCCGGAAGGCACATCGGAGACCCACTTGCACATGGGGAAGTGTAAGGTCGAGATGGCGACTAGGGGGGGTGAATAGTCATTACTAAAATCTAATCACGCCGGCTAACCAAAACAAGTGCGGAATCAAAACAATCGGTCTAGCCAAAACTACACCCCTCTATCTATGTTCTCTAGCACCTTACAAAGATCCTAATTAAGTAACTAAGGTGTCGGGCTAGCTAGAGCTCACCTAATCAATTCTAGAAGTAAGGTCACACAAACCTATGCCACTAGTACATTAAGCAACGGGGGAGCTCCTACACATGCTAGTAAGCAAAAGCACAAAGCCACCTAAGCTCACTAGCAATGCTCAATAACAAGGCAATCAATGCCAAATTAGAGAGCGCAATTACTTAGCTACACAAACTAAGCAATGTTACTAACAAGGTTACACAAACCAAATTAGTCATGCAAGGGAGCTACTTCTATGCGACACAAGCAAGAAGGTAACTAGTGAGCTACATAAGCAAACTAATTACAAGAGCAACTACAAAAGCACAATGTATATGAAAGTAATTACAAGCTTGTGTAATGAGGATGCAAACCAACAGGAAGAACAAAGTTGACACGGTGATTTTTCTTCTGAGGTTCACATGCTTGCCAACACGCTACTCCCCGTTGTGTCGACCGCTCACTTGGTGGTTTGGCGTCTAATTAGCATCACCCGCCAAGCCCGCACGTCGGGCACCGCAAGAACCTACCCTGAAAGTGAGGGTAGCTCAATGACACGCTTTACTAGAGTTGCTCTTCGCGGCTCGCATGGGGCGAGCACAATGCTCCTCACAAATCTCTTCTCCGGAGCACCGCACAAGCTTCTTGCGGCCTTCGACGGACAGCACCACCAAGCCATCTAGGAGGTGGCAACCTCCAAGAGTAACAAGCACCACCGGCTTGCAACATGACCACCTAGTGCCACTCGATGCAACCTCATGATGCAATCACACTAGAATCGCTCACTCACTCAATCGAATGAACACTATCAAGCTAGAGTGAGTTAGAGGGCTCCCAAGCACCACCACATAAGCCACCAAGGCTCTAGTGTGCTCAGCTTTTGCAAGCTTGTGGCCAAAGGCTGACCAAGGCTCCTATTTATAACCCCACATACAAAGTTACCCCTTCACTAGGCAGATTTCGGGTGACCGGACGCTCCGGTCAGATCGACCGGATGCACCCTGCCAGCGTCCGGTCAACGGATGGCTGCCACGTCATCCCTAGCTTCAAATACTGAGCGCCCGATCTCAATGGTTAAGTTGCGACCGGATGTAGCACAGTGAATGACCGGACATAGGACCCCAGCGTCCGGTCACTTCCAGTAAGCTCCCAGAGCTGCTCAACCATGACCGGACGCGTCCGGTCGGTCACGATCGGACGCAGCATCAGTGTCCGGTCCTTTCTCCTCTTCTCTGTACTGCCACGTCAGCAGGACTAGACGCACCCACCTAGCGTCCGGTCACGAAGTGACCCAATGTCCGGTCGAAGACCGACGCCTGTGCCTTCACTGCTGCCACTGACCGGACGCAGGACCCAGCGTTCGATCACTGCGTGACCAGCGTCCGGTGCACTCTGTGAGACCCTATCTTTTCTGTACAAGGCGCCAGTGGCACCGTCGGACTGTTTGCACTCTATGGGCGGACACTCCACCGTTGTGGTTTTGAACCCTTGCTCCTAAGTGCTAAACACAATCACCTTTTGCCTCCGTTTCTTCACTGAGTTGATCCACATCAACTCTAACTTCTTCTTCTTTGTAAATGTACCAACACCACCAAGTGTATGTGTGTTAGCATTTTCACAATCATTTTCCACAGGATTAGCCACTCAACTTGCCATGCCACTCGATCCTAGCGATGATGCAAAGTTAAATCACTTAAGTGGCACTAGATGACCGATATGCAAACAAGTTTGCCCCTCTTGATAGTACGGCCATCTATCCTAAACCCGGTCATCAACTTCTCTACACACCTATGACCGGTGAAATGAAATGCCCTAGGTTGTACCTTTGCCTTGCGCATTCCATTCCATCTCCTCCAATGTAGAAGCAACACATGCACCAACACGATCAACAATGATATGATCCACTTCATATCATCACGTGATCATATTGGTTCATTGATCTTAACTTCACTTGCTTTTCACCGTTACCTTCGTCCATCGGTGCCAAGTCTTGCTCAAGCTTCACCGCCACGTGGTCCATCGCTCCAAAGCCTCCGACTTGCCCTTCACGCTTGCAACCGGTCCATCAAGCCAAGTCATTTCATGATCTTCTCCACCTTGATCACATGACTCAATGTCATGTCTCATTTGCAATGAGCTCCTTCATCATCACATGTGTGAGTTTTGCAACATCTCCGAGCTATTTTCACCTTCATAGCATATGTTGCTCACACACATGTACCTGTGGACTAATCACCTGTTTATCTCACATAAACACAATTAGTTCACCTAGGTTGTCACTCAATTACCAAAATCACACAAGGACCTTTCAATCTCCCCCTTTTTGGTAATTGATGACAACTCTACAAAGATATGGAAATAAAGCTCTTTTGGATTCATGTTGCTTGGCCAAACAATTTTACCATGTGTAAATGATTTTGGACAAGTACCACAAACCCAAAATGGTAGTATTAGCTCCCCCTACATATGTGCTAGAGTGTTTGATTTGAAGCTTGCTCATATGCATAGATTGGAAATGTGGGAGAGTAATTACTACCAAATGATGCTAAGGTGTATAGAGTAAACCTTTGAAGTGTGATACCAATCGGAGTTGCACCTTTAAGTTCATCCTTAGCACCATGGTTAGCTAGATAACACTTGGAAATAAAAAGCACTAGATACCTTGTGAGATCAATATTAAAAGCAAGGTACTAGCATTACTTGAAAAGCATACCAAGTGTCTAGCTATCATCCTATGCATGCTAGTTTTCGTTTCATCAATCAAATTTTACAACTAGCATACATCACACAAGCATGCATATTGAATTTAAGAACTTATGCAATGCAAGCAAGCACATGAATATGCACAAATCAAATGCAATCAATCAAAGTTCATGAACTTGCTCCCCCTACTTGTGTGCTTCTCTTGTCCAAGAGTTTTGATTCAACTCTTTTCTTCAATGTTGCTCCCTCTTTGTCCATGTCCATGTACAACCTCTACTTCTACTTAAGATTTCATATCTTTGTACAATCTCTCGCCCTTTGTCATCAATTTCCATAAAAGGTGTGCTTCTCATTGATGTAAAGGTATGCATTTGGGGTAGATGGTAGAGGCTTGAATCTTGCATTTTTATGGACATCACTTGATTGTTGGAATGACACCACTTGTAGATACCACTTGTAACTTGTAAGTTGTACCACTTGTATCTTGTGTAGGGCTTCTTGAGATACCACACATAGGATCTTTGATCTTGATATCAATTTGTGTGATACCTCCCCCTATGTGATAGCATGGGTCATCCATTTGATACACTTGAGCTCTTATAGGTGAGGGATGCATTCTTCATTTGATGATCACTTAAAGTTGAGGATCACTTGTGGAACCATCGTCTTGCATGATTTATACCATGTGTAGATGTGACACCACTTGAAAGAATCTTCTAGTATGGAACCACTTGTTGGATTTATCAATAAAACCATTTCTTGAACCTTTGTTGTCTTCATGAGTACCACTTATAGGATATCACTTATGAGTTGATCTAGACATCACTTGTGAATTCTTGATAAAATACTTGAGTCTAGGTACCACTTGAAACAATCAAACTAGATATCCATTTGCATTGTTGTCTTGTGCTTGTACTCTTATCATTATCATTAGCTTCTAATGTTGACTTGAACTAAATTGATTTGCCTAAGCTTCCAAGTCCGGTTTGAACCAATGACAAGCTTCTTCACACCTCTTGCAAGGGTTATCTTGCCAATGTTGTACTTGTCACTTGTTAGCAATCCAAATTTAGTCAAGTAATTGGGTTCACTAGCTCATGAACAAATTCATATACTAACCACTAGATCAAGTAATCATTCAAGCAATAGTGGTAGACTATGAATTTTAAAACTTTCATTTGTTATGCATGATCCTATGAGGCATGTACTATATGCACTAATCGCATACTAGTAAGGGATGAAATGATCATGCACATTACAATGATACCTTTGCTATGTTGGAGTAGAGGATAGTTACATAGATTCCAATTCATTACTCCAATAGCAATGTGAAGTCCAATTATAAGCTTGGTGAAGATCAATAGACACCATTTGGAATTCCATTCTTCATCCATATGAAATGAATATCACTTATGATCAAGTGCACTTTCTTGTTGTGGTTGACTTGCTTTATCTTTTGATCAATGCTTGCATGAGAGCACCAACGTGAGAATACCACTTGAAATATCATGACTAGTTCTCTTTTTGGGTATTGCTTGCTTTTCTTGATCAATCATTTTGATTGCTTCAACTAAGCATCTCAAATATTCCTCGGATCACCACTTCCATGTTAGCCTTCCAAGTATCAAACTTGGTTTACCTACACATAGGCGGCAAGCCCCTACACTAGGGAGAAGTGACCTCTCTCCAAGAACCATTCTTAATACTCACTCGAAATAACTTGATTGATTGATCCAAGTGATGGACTTAACTTGATGAGTAACCTTGATTCCCCCTTTTTAAGTCCTTTTCTTTCTACTTGTTTAAGTCCTTTTCTTTCTATCAAATGATTTCCAATAGTCACTAGAACTTAAACTTCTTCTTCAGCTTAAGTTTGATCTTGATTTTCCAATTTGAGTACCAAATATGTGCAAAGTACACTCCACAATCAAATGGCCTTGTACCCTTCGCTTGTCATGCTTTTATATCATCTCAAAACCAAACTTAGGTGCCTCAATTACTTATAAACATGTTTCCAACTTGAGGACCTTTCAATCAAAGTGACTCTAAATCAATCCAACATTTGTCACTTTTCAGGCAGATTTTGTACCCTTTAATGAAAAATGAATATCTCCCAAAGTACAAATCCAAATATCACAAAATTTAGTGGAGATGTGCTTTACTAAGTTATCTAGCAGCTTTAAAGATTTGAGCATTGTTTTAATTCTAGATTGCTACCAGATTTCAATTATTCCACCACTGCTACATGCTGAAAACTGCTGCACTATAGCTGACAAGATCCACTCCAAAACCGAAGCATTTCTTATCCAATTCTCATGAAAATTGTACAGAATCTTATACCATAAGCATAGAGCATGTGTACCAATTTTTATGCCAATCCAATAAGTTTTGATCACTTAAACATGGCTAAGATCACAGCTAGCTCAGATTTTGCAATATAGGACAGATTTCAACAATTGAGCTCTACTTCATCAAATATGAATCAAACTTGAGACTAACTTATTTGAATACATCCAAAAGACATATATCCATTCAGATCACTTACTAAAAGTCATCTCATGAATTTATCCAACACAAATCAATCCAAACTTGATTACTAATCAATTTATCCATTTAAACATCTTATAGCAAGCAACATTGCATATTTATCCAATTCAATCAACTCATATGCACCCAAATGAAATGATCAACAAGAGATATACCTTGATTAGCTCATGATCATTCAACTAGAAAGCTTCAACTCAGATATTTTTGCAAGCCATCAAATAATCCAATAAATCACCAACAACTTGAATATGACACTTGTATGTTGATAGCACATTTGGACTTCACTCAATTATCATGGCATTGGGTTTGGATGTGCACTAGGCTTATTAACTTGACTCAACATATGATGATCAATATGAAATCAATTGAATCAAGTCTCCAATGCCGATGGTACCTACAATCAATCATCCACTTTTTGATGGTACCCAAATAATTTTGGGTCCTCTCAAGTTAGGAGCAACATACTTAGGTAAAGCCATAGTATGAGTAGCGAGATGTTTTGCAATAGCAACCATAGAGGTACCATTACTATCATTCCTAAGCATAGAATCATCAATTGAAGTAGACTTAGGAGTGTTACCTAGGGGACATGAATATGCCATATGTCCCCTTTTCCGACATGAGTAGCACTTTCTCTTTGATTGAGCCTTCTCTTCCTTGCTTATGTGGTGCTTCTCATTGCCTTGCCTCTCATGGATTGCTTGAGCCTTCTTCTCAAGCTTGTTTGGACAACCCGAAGCTAGGTGGCCCAATGTGTCACAACTATAGCATCTCATGTGAGCAATCTTCTCCATTTTCTCTTCTTTGTTCTTGCTCACTTGCTTTGCATCTTGATTCATCCTTCGACGCATTGCTCTTTCTCTTACTTTTCCACCCCTTCTAGTTTTCTTCTTCTTTATCATCAAATTACTACCATCATGGTTGATCTTGATTTGCCCTTGGGGTGTCTTCTCTTGCTCAACTTGTGGCTTTGGTTGAGGCTCTTCTAGTTGCTTCACCAATTGCTTGGTTGGGCACATTGAGGTAAGGTGACCCCAAGTGCGGCACTTGAAGCACTTCACATGCTTGAGCCTCTCTTCTTCTTTTATTTTCTTGAGCTTCTCAATGTTAGGGCAACCATTTGCAAGGTGTCCCACTTCATGACACCGGTAGCACATAGTATGAGAGAGCTTTCTTTGTTGTAGCTTCTTCATCTTTCTTTCTCTCTTTATTTCGCCCTTTGTCATCTTCTTCTTGAAGCCAAGGCTACACTTGTCACCACAGTTTCTTTGAGTCTTCAACATGTGCTCAAAGATGACTTTTGAGTTGTAGCACCTCTCTAACTTGTTGCTCAATTTCTTCACTTCACTTTTGAGCTCAATGTTCTCCTTCAAAATGTTAGTCTCACAAGACATAGAAGTAGAACAAGCATCTATATGTGAAGAGCATGGCATATCTAATAAATCATCACAATAGGTGGATACATGCTTCTTGCCTACATCACAAGGGTTAGCAATATTTTGCAATTTATCATTTGATCCATGTGATGAGCTCTCATTATTTTTAAGTTTCTTTGTAAACACTTTAATGAGAGAAGCATGTTGTTCTAATAATTCATCATGAGATGCAAGTAGTGTCTCATGATTCAATTTTAGCTCATCATGTGAAGATTTAAAAGAATCAAGTAATTTCTTATGTTCTTCACAAGAGTTCTTTAGAAATGAGTTTTCATTTTCCACTTTTATTGTTTTAGCTTTCTCATTTTCTAAAGACATGGTCATGCTAGCAAGTCTACTAACGAGCTCATCATATGAATCAACATGATCAACCACATTATCATTTGATACCTTGGTGTCACCTTGTGACATGAAGCAATGTGATATAGATGGAGAGCTTGTAGCATTATAATCATGGCTTGAGCATGAAACAACATCATCTAGATCACCACCAAGTGTGCTTGAGGTAGAATCTTCATGTGCAACAATTGTGGCATCATCATCAACCTTGTCAAGTGAACTTGTAGTAGATCGATCATCATCATCACTTGACCATGAGGTGGAGCAATCTTCCACAATCACCAAGTTGTGGTCATGCTCAACATCCTCATGCACTACTTTCTTGGGCTCATCCTCCTTGAACTTGCCATCATCCTATGTGGAGGAATCACCAAAGGAGCGCTTGATGGACTCCCATATCTCACGAGCGGTTCCTGTGTAGTTTATCCTTTTCACTAAATCAAAGCTCAAAGCATCCATTAGATAACAACAAGCATGTGCATCAAGTTCATATAGAACTCTATGAGCTTTGGTGAGATTTCTATGGTCCAAGACATGGGTGAGACTACTAGTGACAATCCATCAAAACTTAGGTCCCTTTGCACGAAAATGATCAAGCATGTGATTTTTTCAAAGTGCAAAATTTGTGCCATAAAAAATGTGAGTCTCACAAACATCTAGCCCACTAGACGCCATCCTCTCGGGTTGGTGAAGACCATAAATGAGAGACCTAGCTCCGATACCACTTGTAAGGTCGAGATGGCGACTAGAGAGGGGTGAATAGTCGTTACTAAAATCTAATAGCGCCGGCTAACCGAAACAAGTGTGGAATCAAAACAATTGGTCTAGTCAAGACTACACCCCTCTATCTATGTTCTCTAGCACCTTACAAAGATCCTAATTAAGTAACTAAGGTGTCGGGCTAGCTAGAGCTCACCTAATCAATTCTAGAAGCAAGGTCACACAAACCTATACCACTAGTACTATCAATGCAGAAAGTGACCAACAAGTAAATATTTGTAGTTTTGTCGTACGTTGTGATCGGAGGTGGCCTAGCACTCAATGACACAGGGTTTATACTAGTTCAGGCAACGTGCCCTATGTCCAGTTTGAGCTGGCCGGTAACTTTATTCCAGAGCCAAGGTGCTCAAAGTTTGCAGTGGGGTTACAAACGAGAAGGAGAAAGATGGGGGGTACAAGAGGTCCGGTCGGACTCTGGTCAGAGGGACCAAAAGCGACAGGAGCCCCGCTATGAGCTAAGTGTTCAAGCGTATGCATGTGGTTCGAACCTGGCGGTTCTGTGGTTGTGTACTGGTGAACTTGATCGATCTAATGAATCTGGACTGACTTGGAGAGCTTGAATTGACCTGGCCTTTTTGGGAGAGAGCGTATCCCCTTTTATAGATGAAGGGGATGGCCTTACAAGTGAGAGGGAGAGTAATGGGGATAGGGTTCCTGATCTTCCGTCAGGTAGAGGTAACTATCGTTGTAGCGGAGAATGACACACCGATCCGGCTTCAGATCAAAAGATCGAACCCTGCAATCTTAGCACCACAGCTCCTCTGGTTATCAACCAAGACATGGATCCAGTTGACCTCGCCAAGAAGGCTAATCCCTGCCTGCGCAACGAAGAACACAAGCAAGAACAAGAAAGAACACAACCAAATTGCAGATGAATGATTAATCTTACGAAGTTGGGGTCTCACAAACCGATGAACGGTGAAACTGTTCTTGACAGATTAATCTAAGCAAAACCCAAACCCTAATGGAGGTGTGGCGGCTGTTTATGAAGACTCTAGGGTCATGCAAGACCCCTGAACGCGCCCCTAATGGACCCAAACACGATACACGGTCCAACGGACCAAAAGACGGTGTCGTAGCACCCTGGCAGATTCTGGATGCTGAATTGTTTTGACGATTCCTGTTGATTCCGAATAGCTTTTGACATGAAACCAGTTGGATTGGCTTCCTTATCAAATTAGCTTTCCAACCATATGTGGATCATCGAAAACAGGGTCCAGATGCGTCCTAGGTGACCAGTTAAAGGCAGACTGGTCCTGGAGGCCGAGGCAGACTCGAAAACATGTTGAATCGGGCCTCCGGTTTCTGATGGACGTCCTTGCTGGTCATCATTGCCTCCACCTCTTCCTCTAAGTCCCTCATGACCCTCTCAAATGTTCCTAATCAAGATAACATCATTAGGTAGCAGTCTATTTTCAAAAGTATAAAAAGGATCACTTAAGAACGAGCTCACCTCTAAATTAAGTTGTCGCCTTCGAGCTCGGGTCATTGGACCTTGCATAATGGTTGGAGGATCAGCAGGTGCATCTGAAGGAGTGATGTCCTCATCATCCTCCCCCTCTTGAAATGGAGTCGTCCTCGACTCAAGCTCATCTTCTTCTCCCAAATAAGGTTTCAAATCTGCAATGTTAAAGGTGGGACTAACCCCGAACTTGGGTGGCAACGCAAGTTTGTAGGCATTATCATTTATTTTTTCAATGATCTTATAAGGACCAGCTGCTCTTGGCATTAATTTAGACTTACGCAGCTCAGGAAATCTATCTTTTCTCAAATGTAACCAAACCAAATCACCCAGTTCAAGTTTAGTTTCTTTTCTACCTTTACTACCAGCAATTCTATAGTTTTCATTCATTCTTTCAATATTTGCTTTAGTTGTTTCATGCAACTTACGAATAAAATCAGCACGCTCTCTAGCATCACTATGTGTTCTCTCAGTGGTAGGTAAAGGCAAAAGATCAATAGGAGCGTGGGGGTTAAAACCATACACTACCTGAAAAGGACTTACCTTGGTGGTGGAATGTTCCGCCCTGATATATGCAAACTCCACATGCGGCAAACACTCCTCCCACATCTTCAAATTGCGCTTCCAAATTGTTCTCAAACTGGTGGACAATGTTCGATTCACAACCTCAGTTTGCCCATCAGTTTGGGGATGACATGTTGTAGAAAACAACAGCTTGGTCCCCAATTTATTCCACAACGTGCGCCAAAAATGACTCAAAAATTTTGCATCGCGATCTGAAACAATAGTAGAAGGCATACCATGCAAGCGAACAATTTCTTGAAAGAAAAGGTCAGCAATATGAACAGCATCGTCGCTCTTATGACAAGGAATAAAATGTGCCATTTTAGAAAAACGATCAACCACCACAAATATACTATCCCTCCCCCTCTTAGTCCATGGCAAACCCAACACAAAATCCATAGATATATCAGCCCAAGGAGTAGAAGGAACAGGAAGAGGCATATACAAACCATGTGGGTTCAACCGCGACTTAGCTTTTTGACATGTGGCACACCGAGCCACGTACCGTTCTACATCTTGCCTCATCCTTGGCCAAAAGAAATGTGTGGACAACACCTCCTCCGTCTTCTTGGCACCAAAATGTCCCATCAATCCGCCTCCATGTGCCTCCCCGCAAACAACAAAAGATGAACAGAACCAACTGGAATGCAAAGGCGGTTAGCTCTAAACAAAACCCATCATTGATCATGAACTTGTTCCATGTACGTCCCTCTCTACAATTCAAGAACACGCCCCAAATTCGTGGATCAAGCGCATATTGTTCTTTTATTGATTCAAGCCCAAAAATCCGACAATCAAGTTGGGACAGCAATGTATATCGTCTAGATAAAGCATCAGCAATCACATTATCCTTCCCTTTCTTGTGTTTGATAATATAAGGAAAAGATTCAATAAATTCAACCCATTTAGTATGCCTACGATTCAGATTATGTTGAGAGCGAAGATACTTAAGCGATTCATGATCAGAATGAATAGCAAATTCTTTAGGCCACAAATAATGACGCCACGTCTCTAAAGAATGGACAAGTGCATACAATTCCTTATCATACGTGGAATAATTAAGAACAGGACCATGCAATTTTTCACTAAAGTAAGCAATGGGTTTACCATCTTGCATCAAAACACCCCCAATGCCAACTCCACTAGCATCACACTCTAGCTCAAAAGTCTTACCAAAGTTTGGAAGTTGCATCAATGGTGCGTGTGTGAGCTTGTCCTTCAAAGTGTCAAAGGACTCCTCATGTGCCTTTCCCCAATAGAACACCACCCCTTTCTTTGTCAACTCATGCAATGGGGCTGCAATGGTGCTGAAGTCTTTGACGAAGCGGTGGTAGAATCCTGCAAGACCAAGAAAACTCCTCACCTGTGTGATAGTTTGGGGAACCGGCTAGCTCTTTATGGCTTCAATTTTCATCTCGTCCACCTCAATTCCCTGTGGAGTTACAACATAACCAAGAAAAGAAACTCGATCCGTGCAAAAGATGCACTTCTTAAGGTTACCAAATAATCGTGCATCACGTAAAGCATTAAAAACAGAACATAAATGATCCATATGTTCAACAAAAGACTTGCTGTAAATCAATATAATATCAAAGTAAACTACCACAAAATGACCAATAAAAGCTCTTAAAACCTCATTCATTAAGCGCATGAAAGTGCTAGGTGCATTTGTCAAACCAAAAGGCATTACTAACCACTCATACAACCCGAATTTGGTTTTAAACGCGGTTTTCCATTCATCTCCAAGTTTCATTCTAATTTGGTGGTAGCCACTTCACAAGTCAATCTTGGTGAAAACTATAGAACCACACAACTCATCAAGCATGTCGTCTAGCCTAGGAATAGGATGACGATACCGAATAGTAATATTATTGATGGCTCTACAATCAACACACATACACCAAGTTCCATCTTTCTTAGGAACCAATAGTACAGGAACGGCACAAGGACTAAGGCTTTCACGTACATACCCGCAGTCCAAAAGGTCTTGAACTTGCCGCTGAATTTCCTTAGTCTCCTCAGGATTGATTTGATAGGCATCACGGTTGGGCAAGGTCGCTCCCGGAATCAAATCGATTTGATGCTCTATCCCCCTCATAGGTGGCAGCCCCAGGGGTATCTCAGCTGGAAAAATATCCTCATACTCCTACAAAAGGTTAGTGACAGTAGGAGGTACCGAGCTAACAATATCATCAAGCGAAAACATAGCTCGTTTGCATACCAAATCATAGCAAATATCATCATCAGAAATTTCAGCAAAGTCACATTTTGTTGCAAGCATAACTCCACCCTTCAATTTAATCCCTTCGGCCTTAGAAATAGATGTAGACTTATCCTTTTTAGGTGGAAGAATAGAATTAGCAACTTGCTGATTTTCAGATTGAACATCATTCAAACTAGCAGTGCGTTCTCTATCAGCTTGTACAATTTGAGCAGGGGTCAAAGGTACCAAAGTAATTTTCTTTCCTTTATGCACAAAAGTGTATTTATTACTTCTACCATGGTGTGTAGCATCGTTATCATGTTCCCAAGGATGACCCAATAAGAGTGAACATGCTTGCATTGGTACCACATCACAATCAATAGAATTAGCATAAGAACCAAGGGAAAATGAAACTCTGCAAGTTTATGTTACCTTTGCTTTTCCAGAATCATTTAGCCACTGAATATGGTATGGACGTGGATGCGGCCGTGTGGTCAATCCAAGCTTCTTGACCAAATCAAAACTCACCAAATTATTGCAGCTACCTCCATCAATAATTACACGTGCTCGACGGTTGCTGATGACAAAGAAAATCTAGAACAAGTTATGGCATTGTAGTTTTTCAGGTTGCTGTATATGTGAGCTGAGCACCCGCTGTACAATGATGCTCCTATAGGACGTCGTGGCCTCGTCACCAAGGACTTCACCATCCTGCTCATCTGTATCTTGGTCTTCTTCATCCTCAATGTCAGAGGTGCTGATGTAACCATCTTCTATAGCAATGTATGCCCGCTGACTTGGGCAGTCCTTTTGCACATGGCCAATGCCATGGCAGCGGTGGCACTAAATGCCCGAAGTGCGTCCCGTCGATGCAATGGAGGAGGCACTCTTGGCAGGCACCTGCAAAGAATTTTTACCTGAATCTGAAGGTCGTGCGGGAGGTGCCTTAGGTGTAGCGGTAACTCCTGAGGCTGCTGGTCGCTTGCTCGCTGGTGGAGGCACCCGAAAAGTGGTTGGCTTGGTCAGCCCCAAAGATGGCGCCGAGCGTGGCGTGTATGTGGTGCTGACCTTGCTCTTGCTCTGCTGTTCACGCCCCTATAATTCCTTTTCTGCAAGCATAGTAACTAGTTGATAGTGTTAAATTCTTTATAATCAACAATGTCCTGAATCTCGCGCCTCAAACCCGAATAAAAACGACAAATGGAATCTTCGTTCCCCTCCACAACACTACAATGCATCAATCCCTTTTGGAGCTCACCATAGTAATCCAGTATAGATTTCTCTCCTTGTTCTAAATGCATCAACTTCTTACGCAAGTCTGTATGATAAGAAGGAGGTACAAAATGATCATGCATAGCTACCTTAAGTTCTTCCCATGTACCAGGTAATGCATCATGTGCAGGTAGCCCATTCCACCAAATAATGGCAAAGTCCTTAAACTCACTAGTAGCTTGTTGAACTCTATGATGCTCAGGCACAAGGTGGGCACTAAACTTTTGTTCTACTGTCATCTCCCAATCAAGATATCCCTCAGCATCATAATGACCCGAAAAAGATGGTATTGTGAACTTAATCTTAGCATAAGGATCATCGGGCACACGATGATTATTACCTTGATGGTGGTGGACACCACCCATACCTGTCGTGTTGCGGCGAAGACGTCGTCGTAATCTTGCTTGTCGGAAGGCTGCTCGATCATGCACCATATCTTCTGGCAAGAGACCATCGGTGTTGCTGCCAGAGACATCGTTATTACCTGCCACGAAGGTTTCCAACTCAGTAACCTTGTCGATTAGCGTGGAAATTCGTTTGTCCAATCTCTCCATGTTGTTGCCAATGTTGAGTTCAATGAGTGCGTCAGTGACGGCCTTCCTGACGGCCTCATTCATCCTTTTTTGGGCATCCTCTACAACAACTTGCAGTTGTTCTTGGCTGACACACTCGTTGAAACCCTTAGGATTGTTATCTCTAGTCTGATCATCTCCTGCCATTGTAAACACAAAAACAGGAACAAACGGTGAAAGTTATCCCTACCAAATGACTACGTGGTTGCAGTGGTGTCACTTTTCACAGCAAGTGGAAGCGTCTTGCCAAGCTCTTACAAAGTTCTTACCAACGCAAGCAGTGGGCGGTACAACCGGCGGCTGGTTCGTGATACCTATGAGGCAGTGGTACCGAGATTGCAAGGCCCCTTTTCTGTACTGATCTGATGAGTTTGTGGAGCTTGGAAGGCACACAAAGAATAATATGTATATCTGGCGCACAAGTCAATAACAGAAAGTAATGTTGAATTATAGTCCAAAGTACTTGTTCTCGTTGCTGGTCTAAAATGTTCCAGGTACCAGGTGTGTGACAAACAAGTATGGTGGATAGCAAGATGCTAGGTGTGTGACAAGCAAGTATGGTGGATAGCAAGAGCAACACAAACAAGGAAACAGACAGCACACGCTAACATAGCTCACTTTGGCCTTCTCTATGTGCTCCTCTAGATATTGTTCCTCTTTTGCCCCTCTCTTTCTTCTATTTTTTGGGTTGTCGTTGTTTTTTTGGGACATTTCGACTTTCTCTTTTTATTTTTTTGATATTTTTTCTTCACTTAGGAGCATAAAAGAAGTAACCACAGAAAATATAAGCTTAAACAAGTGAAAGGTGTGGCCTGTGAAAAATTCAGAAGACATGCTCAAAATCGACAAAAACCTTGTGACCACGAAAAGAGGATCTTGTGACCAGTTTTTGACCAAAAAAAAAATTCTCCGACCCCGATAAGGTGGGGGATGGACAGATCCATAATTGTTTTTCTGATCGATTTTGATATATGGAACGTCGAATTCCGAGTTCGTATGCGAAAACTAGACCAGTTTTAAGAATTGGCTCCGAATTAGGGGATAAAACGGGAACAATGCGCGTAAAACTGGTCACGGCAGCAAGGATCTGATGGAAACGATGGGGAAAAACACACGAACGGGACTCTAACACGACCTAACCAGCAACAAGGCCTCGACCAGGACACAGACTCAACACGACGGACTCTGAAACTAAAATATGCGAAGGCTATGGCGCGGAAGGTTCTAGGACAGGAAGAAAACAAGTATGGCACTGGACTATGGGACGAATGCGAAACACTCAAAGACTATGGGATAAATGTGAACCTAACGATATAACTTAGCTCTAATACCACTTAATGGGGATGGGGTTCCCAATCTTCCGTCAGGTAGAGGTAACTATCGTTGTGGCGGAGAATGACACACCGATCCGGCTTCAGATCAAAAGATCAAACCCTACAATCTTAGCACCACAGCTCCTCTGGTTATCAACCGAGTCACGAATCAGGTTGACCTCACCAAGAAGGCTAATCCCTGCCTGTGCAACGAAGAACACAAGCAAGAATAAGAAAGAACACAACCAAATTACAGATGAATGATTAATCTCACGAAGTTGGCGTCTCACAAACCGATGAACAGTGAAATTGTTCTTGATAGATTAATCTAAGCAAAACCCAAACCCTAATGGAGGGGTGGTGGCTGTTTATGAAGACTCTAGGGTCGTGCAAGACCCCTGGACGCGCCCCTAATGGACCCAAACACGATACACGGTCCATTAGACCAAAAGACGGTGTCGCAGCACCCTGGCAGATTCTGGATGCTGAATTGTTTTGACGATTCCTATTGATTCCGAACAGCTTTTGACGTGAGACTAGTTGTATTGGCTTCCTTATCAAATTAGCTTTCCAACCATATGTGGATCATCAAAAACAAAGTCCGGATGCGTCCTGGGTGACCAGTTTATGGCAGACTGGTCCTAGATGCCGAGGCAGACTCAAAAACATGTTGGACCGGGCCTCCGGTTTCTGATGGACGTCCTTGCTAGTCATCATTGCCTCCACCTCTTCCTATAAGTCCCTCATGACCCTCTCCAATGTTCCTAATCAAGATAACTGTCGGTGTTTCGTACAAGCACCGGCAAGTAAATTTATAGTAATGCGCGTTAGGCTCGGATGGTGCGCTAAAGGACACAAGATTTATACTGGTTCGGGCCGAAAGTCCCTACGTCCAGTTTGTTGCTGCTCGTGTTATTAGCACCGTGAATGGTTTGTAGTAAGGGGTACAAACGATCGAGAGAGGGACTGGTCCCAAGTCTCTGATGGAAGGGTTGAAGGGATGTCAAGAGGTTCGACACAACTTGACTGTGTGTATCTGTGAGTCGTATCATTCGATCTTTTTTCCTCTCTCCCCCTTTATGGAGGAAGCGCATCCCCTTTTATAGATGAAGGGGCTGGCTTTACAAGGGTGAGGGCTTTAGGATGCATACTCTACTTAGTCTTGTGGCTCACGTCTACCCGGCCTGGTTCTTTATTCTGATGAGTGCAAAGGAAGATAAGCGCCTACAATCATCGCCGATGTCTCTCAGAGAATGTCAAAGTTGGTTACGTAATGCTACCCTACGCAGGTATGGGCCGCAGATGTTGGTTTTGACTTTTTGAGCCTCCCCACCTTTGCTCCGCATGCCTTCTAGTTCCTATGAGTCTTCATCGAGGGACGCTGGGTCGGGGTCTAGAGTAGCGCCATGGCCAAGGTCTTCTGCCTTGGTGGACTCTAGGGGTCGGAAGCGGGCGCCGCCTCCCTTGGGTCCATAGCGGTGACGGAATATCCGTTGTTTGTGGAGATAGCAAATCCTTTTCTCGGAGCGTAGCGGTTGTCGATATCTTCGCTTCAAGTTATGCGTGTCCTAGAGTCAAGGCGGCACCTACAACTCTGCAGGTGGAGAGCTCACACCAGTAACACCTTTTCGGCTCATGGGCGCTGGAAGGGCCTAAAGCGCCTGTCCCCATCATCCCCTGGCAGATTTTTCCCGCCAGGTGCAGTGGTATGGTTCTTGGAGCCACGGTTGACCTGAACGCCTTGTCTTGCCCTATCTCTATCATCTTGAGGGAACAGGAGAAGTGGTCGTAAGATGAATCCAATCTTTAGATATGGAGAAGAGTGAGGCTTGTTCCTTGTCAGTCGGGCGAAGCGACCAATCCCTATCTCCTAGGTGAGACCGACCTCGCTCCTCCCGGGGGTTGGGCGAGGCGAAATCTATCCTCACCCTCGGGCAAGACCGAGCCCGCCCTAAAGGCGCGAGCGAGACGGAGACTAGCCTGTGCCTCGGGCGAGGGTAGAGCCACATCAAAGGCGCCAGAGTGAGTTGGGGTTTATCCTCGGCCTTCGACAAGATCGAGCCCGTCCCAAAAGGCGCCAAGCGAGACGGAGACTAATCTCGGCCCTCGGCGAGACCGAGCCCACCCCAAAGGCGCCGGGCGAGGTGGAACCAAGCTCCCTGCTATTCCCATGAGGGGTGAAGCAATGCTCTTATGCGCCCGTAAGTTTTTAACGTTCGGTGGTTATTGGTTCCACCTTCCGGGGTACCCCTAGATTAGGTCCCCGACAAGAGCCCCCCGAGCCTCTAGGTGATTCGAGTAGAACCGCCTGGAGGGTGTTTTTTGATTTCGCCGAGGTTACTTTTGTCGAGGGTGCGCGCGAAAGCACACCGATAGTTTTGAGCCCCGGGCGATTTGAGTAGAGTCGCCTGGGGTTATATCGGTCCTTCATGTAAGGTCAAGGACTTAATTTTTCGTCAACTAGACATTTTTCTGAGTGGGTCGTGGCATCTCGTTTGCTGGGAACTGATTCGGGGCTGACCTAACTGGTGCTTCTGCCCTTGATTTCGGATCGTCCACGGATCCTTTCTTAGTTGGGCCGGCCAGCGAGCTTCTGGGCCCAAGGTGGGCCAAAGAGAAAAGAACAGGCCTTTGTGGCTTGCGTTTCCCAGGTGGGTAGAGAGTCCGGATTCGCCTGGGGAAGGCGATCCGTTCGCCGAGATTTTTGGGGTGAGAGGATAGGTATTGTGGGCGCGTGTCCCGCGATGTGACACGGTGGCGCGCGTGGCAGGCCCAGAGATCGAGGTGGACGGTTGCCCTTCTCGCGTCCGTCGCCCCCTATAAAACCACGGGGTTCGCCCCCAAGGTTCCGTATTTCGTTCCCCTACCTTTGCGTTCTGAAACATCCACCGCCAATCGTCCCAGCCTCTCGCGCTCGCATCGCCACCGTCGACCGACTGCCTCATGTTCGTGTTCCAAAGAACCACAAGCTCACGCCGCCTTTCCCCCCTATTGCTTTAATGGAGTTGTGGGGCGATCAAGCATCACCTCCCAGCCGCTTGGAGGGCCTCGTCTCGCCGTGGCCTTCTCCGCCCACCGTCCGCCATCCAGGAGTGGTTGCTACTGGCGACGAGGGTGAGCCGGTGTCACCAAGGGAATGTCGCCTCTTTTGCCATCTTCCATGAGCGGGATTCGGGTACCACAGATAGATTCATTCGGGGCTGTTGGATTACTATGAGGTAGAGCTGCAGATCTAACTCCCATCGGGATTCAAAGACATGGCGTTGTTTGTTGCCCTGCGGCGAGGGTTTCTGGGATCGATCCCCATTTTGATCTGCGGGCGGTATTTCTTTAACATTAGTCTCACAAAGAGGAAGATTGGGGGAAAGACGTGAACGCTACCGATGGGGTGTGCCAAGATTCATCTCGCACCATACCCGGTTGAAGGGTTACCCATACATGCGTCCGGCAACATCCAACAAGGGATGGCACTCAGAAGGGTTTTACGTTAGGGATGATGCGAAAAGCCACCCTACCAAGTATACTAGACGTCTTATTGTGGATGTTCTAGAGTCGTGGGTTTGCGCCCACCCAAAGACAAGAAACACATCTTCGACCTTCTTTCCGCCTCCAAGCCCTAAAGGGTCAGGGTGTAAAGGGGACAGGATTATCGGTGCCTACCACGCTAGGAGGGTGGCGCCTCTGATGGCGCGTGTGCTTCCCCTGCATCGGATGATGCCCGGGATATCGCTCGAGGGGACGGTGCTTGTTGACGAGGCGCTCCCTTACTCGGAAGTGGCGCAGCGCATCAAGGAGGCGACGGAGCCGATGAAGGATTCTGCAGGCAGGGTCCTCGACATTGTGTATCCAAAGGTCTCGACACCCCCAATGTGGCCGGAGCTCGGATTCTTTGAATTCAGAAGCTCTCCTCCCCGTGCTCTTTTCTTTTTTCCTGGATCTCCATTTTTTAACACTTGCTTTATGACGTTGGGACCAGCCGAGGGTGCTGGTCTTTAAGGACAGCCTAGTTCCACTACCAAAGGACAAGGTCGTGGCGGTGGTGAATCGACTCGCGGCTGAGCGGGACAAGAAAGCAAGGGAAGAGATGAAGAAGGTGAAACGACTAAAGCAGGAGGCACGGGATCAGGGAGAGGATGTGAGCAGTGAGGACGACGACGATGACGATGATGATGATGACGACGATGAGGTAGCCGTCGGCGTGGATTGGGGCGTCCTTGAGGACGAGGACACGCTGACGAGTGGCCACCCATCCGTGCAGGGGCCCTTCCCTTTCCACGCGGAGGGAAGTAGATCGATGAGGTCAGTGGAGGCCGGCGAGTCCACCGCTTCGCACGGCGTGCCGGCCGAGGACCGGTGGATGGGGGAGGGCGGACCTGCCGCCACCATTCCCGAGGCGACGATGGAGGGGAGCAGCTCCGGTGCTGCACCCCATGAGATGATGGAGGGGGATGGCTCCGGTGCCGCGCCCAACGAGACGATGGAGGGGAGCGACTCCGGTGCCGCGCCCGACGAGATGAACCCCCCCTGCCCGGGAGCAGGGGGCAGGCATGAAATGGTCCCACCCAGATGAGTCAGGGCAGGGATCTGGGGATCCATCCCCAAAACGCTTCCGCCGGCCGAGGACGTCAACATAAGCTGTTGATTCCTCTGTTTTCATCCTTTTTCCATTTTTATTTTGACTTAATGGTTATTACCTTTGTGCAGGTTCTTGCGGACGGGTCACCCCCTAGGGCTGGCACCCAAGAAGAGTCTCGCCCTTCAAGCGGGACAGACGGCGTCGCCTGGAGTCACCCCCATTTCGGGCAGGAGTGGTGCCGACGTCGGGGCCGTGTTGGTCAATTCGACGGCGCCCATGGTGGCTCCCACGCCATGCTGGAGGTTACCGAGCGAGCGCCTCCTCCGTGGCGGACATGGAACAACCACCCGAGGGCCGCATACCACCGGTGGAGGTGGTCGTGACCGCGCCAAGCCGTGATCAACCGGGCGGGTCGTGGTGGCGCCCGAGGGTGTAGTGCAATCCGCGCCACCAGGGGCCTGTGGGTCCACCCAGGCGCCAAGCGGCCTAGACAGGGAGGGTCCAGCCGAGAGGTCCTCGAGTGCGGCGGTGGTGCCAAGACAGGTCGAGGGAGCCGCCACCGCCCCTTTGTTCGGGAGGAAGCCGCCCTCAAGGGGGGAGCCGCCGCCCAAAGGATGGCCGCCAGACCCGACGCCGGCTCTTTTTCGCCGATGATCATTCCGAGAGCATGGAGCGGGAGGGTCTTGACATCGGGATCTCGACCATGCCAACGCCTGACCAGCCAGAGGAGCCCTCTGTGAGATCATTATCCCCGCCACTGTATATTTTTTCGGGCTTTCTTCTTTCTTCGTATGTTTTTGTGTTTTCGCATTTCGATACCAGCCTTTCTTCCTCTTCGTGTTCTTGTTGCTTGTAGCCGAATAAATCCCACCCTCCATGAGCGTATATGGCGAGGGGATCGCCTCCCGAGGAGGCCCGGCCAGGAGCGTACATGGACGCCAGCCTTGCTACCGCCAGAGCGGAGGCCCAGCGCCGCCAGACGCGGAGGAGGCCCACGGGATGTTCGAGGACCTGTCGGTGAGGTCTAAGCTGGATGGAGAGGAGATTGCCAGACTCCAAAAAGAGCAAGACAAGCTGCTGCAGAGGAATGCCGCGGCTAATAAGAAGGCCAGCGAGGTCCTGAAGGAGCTGGAGATGGAGCGGGAACTCCGGCGGGAGGCCGAGAGTAGGGCCACGGCCCTCCAGCAGAAGGTGGACGAGGACGTCGAGGTGGTCCGCTCTCTCCGAGCGGAGCTTGGTGACGTGGTGAACCGAAGGTTGAGTGCTGAAAACGCCTCCATCAAGCTAGAAAAAGAGGCTGCCTATGCACGAAGGGCCCTTCAGGTTGAGAGCGACGAGCACGATCTTCTACAGGCTGCGGTCGGGGTGGTCCTTAATGCCCTGAATGTGACGGAGCCGGTGGAGACCAGCCCGCTCGTGGCTTGTGTCGCAGGTATCACAGCTCGGGTGGGCCAGCTTGAGGAGAGTGTCTTTCACGCCGGGATTACCCAGGCCTTCACCGTCGCCCACGCTCATTATGAGAAGGAAATCAACCTGAAGGTGATGAGCGAAGGCTTCCCATCCACCTACGAGGATGAAGAGCTGGAGGAAATGGAGAAGATGGTTGCTCCCCTTGCAAAAAAACCTGGTAGACAATCTGAAAGAGATGGTTCTCCCTCCGCGGGAGTAATTAGTCGAACAATTTTGAGAATAACTTATATGTAATATGTGGACAAGTGTTAGTATTTTTCGAGTCTGGACGCTTTTCATGATTTTGCGTCGTAATTTCGTTTTGTTTGATTTTTTTACGATCTTACCAATCTATTCCCCTGAATTATACCGCTGGTTATAATGCGAGGAGATTGTTCCGAAAGAAAGAAAGGAGGTAGCCGTACCTTAACCAGTCCCCGAGTAAGGTCCGACCCCCTGTATTTGCTGGGGTCGGGGGTTACTGGAGATCGGAACTATGGTTTTGGTGATAGGGTTGATGAAGTCCATGGATGTCATCGCAATATTCCCCGCCCTGTCTTCCAACAAATCCCCAACCGGGGACTCTATGGGCTCGTGCAAGGTGGGGCCTTCAACCTGTGTCCCTCAGATTGTTTGGCTCAAGCCCCGAGCCTTGTTAGGGTCTAATAGGGTCGGCTATTATTTGCGCGTCACCCCATCCTCGGTTTTCGCAATCGGAGGGCTGAGTGAATGACACATGCCTCGACGGCTCGAGTGTCGTGGTTTCAACGAGCTCACTAACGGGCACGCTCGTGTGGAATCCGGGTCCATCATTTGTCGATGGGGTCGGCAGAGCCCCTTGGTGGCACTCCACAACTTCTTAACCCGCCTCCCGGTAGATGCCCGAGTCGCTCGATAAGCTCAGGGCCCGGCGGCCTCTCCTCGATGGAGATTCTGTGGGTTTGGCTCGGGTTAGAATCGAACGAGAGAAGGTCAAGACGCCCCTGCTCGCTTCGAAGCGGGTCGCGCAGGCCGCCGGGCTTGTCTCTGCTTATCTCTCCCTAGCTCTCGTTTCGGGCGTGAGGTGGCCTCAAGCCTTTCGTGGGCCGAATTTTCTTTCAACTCTCGCCCGTGGTCGCCTATATCGAATGAGGCGACACCGCTTGCAGGTGCGCGACACGAATCGCTTGGGATGTTTTACCTACATATAATATAATCAAAAAATGAAGGCGGGTCGGTAATGTTACCTTGGTGGCATGAGTGGCGTAAAAGCTCCTACCAGATGGGTTCAGCCCACGACGCTTGTGACGAGGTTGGAATAACTCGCATAAGATTTGCTATTCTTTGTTTTCGTGTCTCGGGGCGATCTCGAGCCGCTTTGATTAACTTGGGTAACCTCGACGCCTTCTCCTTTGGGGAGATTCTCAGAGGCGGACCCTCCCGATCCCTTCTTTGAGAAGGCGACGTCGAAACTAGGGACGCGGGGCGTTGAGTATGATTTTTCGGTGAATGTAAACACCGTAGCTATCGGGCGTAGGGTTTGCTAGTTCATCCAGCTTTTACTCAAAGCTTTGTGCCCGTATGTCGCGCCTCTTTAGTTTCAAGCGCATTTGAGGGTCGGGTGAGGGGGATGTCTAGACTGGTTGACATCCTCGGCATCCCCGAGCGATGTTCGTGTCCCCGCCGCTTGACGAGGCTCAAGCTCGTGAATGAATTTTAATGCATAAAGTAAGAAAGTCGAGATGCTTATCTTTCTTTGGACGCTCGCTTGTCGTGTCTTCGGGCCGAACGGCCGCCCAGAGATCTGAAAAGGTCCTGCTGCTCGGGTCGTCCGTGGTCCTACATGGGGAGGCAAAAAGTTGTTCACCTATGTGGGCGCTTTAATCGCCAAGGCCCCGAGCGGGTCAAGAGCGGCCATACCTGTGAAGTGTTCAGGCTTGACCAAAGAGGGACGCCTCATCGACTGTGGTACGCCCCGCTGGGCCCCAGCCAAGTCCCCTCGATATCAATCATCATTGATTCCATATTTAAAGAGGGAAGGGAGAGGGTTTTTCGTCCAACCTTTCGCTTTTCCTTAGCTACCGCTCTCTCTTTAAATAGGGAGGGGCGAGGAGTTCTCATCCCACCTCGCCTTCTACCTCCGAACCGCTATCTCTCCTTCTTCCTTTCCGCCGAACGCGTCTGGCAAGGCCGCGGCACTTCCCGAGTGAGGAAGAGTAATGCTAGAGAGAGAAAAACTCACAAATTTGCTCGCGAAGTCCGTGTGTGATGTCGAGCCGGAGGTTATCCAACGAGATGAGATGGTGCGTATCGCCTTTTGCCGAGGAGTCGCCGTTGTCGAAGGAGAAGAGGCGCCGGTGGCATGCGTCAGACGTCGTCGATCGCGCTTCGTCTGTCACCAGGCTCTCCTCCTTTGGCGGGAGGCATTTCGCTCATACGCCGTTGTCGTGGTTATGGCTAGGGATGATGGCGTAGTCCCCTGACGCCATGGCGGTGGCGTCATTGCCGAGGTTGCAATGACGATTTATGGCGTAGTCCCCTGACGCCCGGCGAGGCGCCGAGATGGTGGCGCCTTTGAGGATCCAGCGAAGCGGCGGGATATCGGGATGTCGCCGATGAAGAGCGTGGCACGGCGACCGCAGTAGACGAGCTGGCCCGTGTATACGCCCCGAGCGTCGCCGATGGAGAGCGTGGCGCGGCGACCGCAGTAGCACTTGTAGTAGAGCTGAGCAGAGACTATAATGAAATAACCTTGTGGGGAAGCCCCTGAGTAAACAGTCATCTGAATTTATAAGTATATTGTTCCTTTTTGTAATGAAATCGCTTTGTAAGTGATGAGTTTGTGCAAAAAATGAACAAAATTACATCCTTTGTTTATGGCAAGCAATTTTTTTATCTTTCTCCCTTCTGTAGGAATAATTTTAGCGCTTTCCGACCCTTCTCATGGTCTAAGACATAAGAAGCTAGGAACGTGGGCGAACTAATTCTGATTGAACTGGTGAGCAAAGAGGTTGCAGCCGCTGGGGCATGGGTGTCTCGCAGTCCTACCAGTTGTATTCAGAATCGGTTCCCAAAATCTTAGCCCTTGGGACTTGTTTATGAGGTGAATGGAAAACTTAGAGAATGTTTGTAAGTATAAGATAGGAGTTTTTTGCAAGCGCAATATTTATATCACATATGTCACATGTTATGATCACATGCCAGCCCCCGAGTGAGGTCTGACCCCTCACCACTTGCAGGGGTCGGAAGTCACTAAGGGTCGGGTTTTTTGTTATGACAAAATCTGATAAGGAAAAGTGTAAGCTTATTTTAAGGATAGAAACGACGAGTCTGCTCGATGTTCCAAAGGCTGGTGAAGACCTCGCTCGTTGATGGTTTTCAACCGTAGGCGCTTGGGCGGCTACTTCCACGACAAAATAGGGCCCTTCCTGTATGGGAGAGTTTGTGGCGGTCCTTGTTGCTCAAGCACAAGACGGAGGATGTGGTCTCCGACGCTGAAGGCTCGACCCCACACCCATCGGTACCGTGGTACCATCGCAATGCCCTCCGGTACTTAGCCGAACGGAGAAGGGCGATGTCGCGGCTTCATCTAGCTGATCCATGGCGCCTTTGGTGAGATGCTTCGCCCCTTTTCGTCAGATGCTCGATTCTTGGTGCTCAGTAGTCGAGGTCCGCTGGGAGAATGGCCTCGGAACCATAGACCATGAAGAAAGGTGTGTAGCCAAAGGGTCTGGCTAGGAGTTGTCCTTAGGCTCCAGAGCACACGGCCGGGAGCTCACGCCTAGCTGCCAGGCGCCGAATTTGTTCAATCGGTTGAAAATTCTGGGTTTGAGGCCTTGAAGAAGCATGCCGCTTATGCGCTCGACCTGCCTGCTCATCCGAGGGTGTGCGACGGCTGCCCAATGATCCGGATGTGTTGCTCATCACAAAATCGAACGAATTTCCTACCAAAGTGAACTCATGTGTCGTTGTCCGTAATGATGGAGTTTGGTACTCGCCGATGGACGATGTCGAGGAAGAACAACACGGCTTGCTCGGATTTGATCATGGATATTGGTTGAGCTTCAATCCATTTTGTAAACTTGTCTATGGTGACAAGCAGTGGGGTAAGCCCCGGCGCTTTTTTTTGAGTGGCCAACCAGGTTTGGGGCATGGCCCTCGAGCATTTTCTCGGTGGTTCAAGTGCCTTCAGAGGCTTCCGCCACCTTTGCGGTCGGGTCATGGACACGAGCGGGTTGTCGCGTCGTTGCTTCTTATTTTTTCTCTTAGCGTGACGGTCCGGAGGTGCCTTCGCTCGGCGGCCTCGTCCCCGCCGCGCCTTTGCCGCCGGTGTGGTCGAAGATGGCTCACCGCCTCCGCCTCCAGAGGCGTGATCTGTGGCGGCGTTCAGGGAGTTCCTTAGTAGTTCATGGGCCCTGCGCCCCAGCTTGTGGACTAGGGATTCGCAGTCGTCCCGGACGTAAAGGCTCCTATCACGTCGGCGCCGGGGCGATGTTCGGGAGCTCGTTGCAATCGCCGAGAGAAGCACCGAATGTACCCGCCAAGGTTTCATTGGCCTTCCGGAGGTAGTTTTTGAGGTCCCATGGGTTTCTGTGGTGTTTGTACGCGTCTCGAAGTTACCCACGAAGATCTCCGTTAGATCCGCCCAACTCTCGAATAGCATTGACGGTAGGTGCTCCAGCCATGCTCGCGCTACCGAATCGCCAAGAACAAAGGGGAGATTGCAAATAATGAAGTTGTCATAACTCGCACCACCGCCCGACATGCAAGCCGGTAGTCTTCGAGCCAAAGCCCGGATTTGTTTCGCCGTAATATTTAGGGATGTTGGTAGGCGGTCGATGCCTTAGGGGAACGCAGCTGCTGAGGATGTGTCGCGCGAAGGCACCGAGGGCTCGGCGAGCCGGGGCTCGAACTTCGGTCCTCGTTGTCGCCGTCGAAGCGCCACCACGCCGGGGATGATAGCCGCGCATGTCGCTTCTCCATCATCGCCAGGCACGCCTCCGAAGCGCCGATGATGTCTGCGCGTCACGCCGCGCCATGGCCGCCGAGGCGCGTTGATGTACCGGGACGACGGAGGGCTGCCCGCCGGCGGCCGGCGGTGTTTGGTGTACGGATGCGCCTTGGTGGGACGCACCGGCAGGCGCGCTACCGGCTGGTGTTGGGTTCGCGTCGTCGAGACAACGAACTTTCCGCCGCTACGCCATTGCTGCTTTCGCCGAGCAACGTCACGAATCTCCCGGCGAAGCGTGGCGATCCTCGGACGTCGCGCCTCCGGAAGGCATGCATGCAGCAAGGCGGTTGCTGCGCGCGATGTTCGCCGCCGGCTCGGGCAAAGTGAGGAAGGGCCCCATCGCCGGTGAGGATCCTCTCGATGTACGGTGCGGCTGCTGTGCTGCGCTGCCGCTTCGCCTTTTGCGGCGCTCAATCTCGCGATTGATGTCCGCGATTCTGGGCGAACCCTTGCCCGGCCTCATCGATCTCTTGCTGACAGGCCCTCAACTGCTCCATCCTTAGGCGGGATGGGGCTGTCATCTCTTCCCCGGATCTGCTGTCAGGGTTGTTTGTAGGGGTGACCTCTTCCCTGGAGGCACTTTCGATGTGACCTTCGGGGGTCTGTGTCATGAAGCACTCTCGGGAAGGGTGGTGGCTCCCCCTACTGGAATCCGAGCTAGAGAACGATCCCGGCTCCTCATTGAGGAGCCCGTAAAGGGTCTCCGTATCCTGTTCAATCGCCCCCACGAACTCGATGTCCGTGGGTGATTGAACCATCCGTAGCGCCAGAAGGTGGCTAGCGGTCGCCGCAGCGTTGCGGAGACCGAACGGAAACGCTGTCGGGGCGCTCTGTACGGGACCTTCTGGACATAGGGTGACATTGTGCGAGACCTCCCTTGGTGACCGGACTCCCAGGGAGTTGCTCGGTGGGCCCTCAAGCCTAAGACGGCTGAGGTTGATGGAAGGGAGAGATGGGGCGGCAGAGTGAGTCAGCGCCAACTCTCCTTCTAGTATGATGATGAAATCTAGGTCACTGAAATGCACGTGTGCGCCCGGGACCCAGGTGATTGCGTGGGTGGCAATCCGAGGCCTGATTTGGAACGCGCAAGCTCCCCTACCTGGCGCGCCAACTGTCGGTGTTTCGTACAAGCACCGGCAAGTAAATTTATAGTAATGCGCGTTAGGCTCGGATCGTGCGCTAAAGGACACAAGATTTATACTGGTTCGGGCCGAAAGTCCCTATGTCCAGTTTGTTGCTGCTCGTGTTATTAGCACCGTGAATGGTTTGTAGTAAGGGGTACAAACGATCGAGAGAGGGACTGGTCCCAAGTCTCTGATGGAAGGGTTGAAGGGATGTCAAGAGGTTCGACACAACTTGACTGTGTGTATCTGTGAGTCGTATCATTCGATCTTTTTTCCTCTCTCCCCCTTTATGGAGGAAGCGCATCCCCTTTTATAGATGAAGGGGCTGGCTTTACAAGGGTGAGGGCTTTAGGATGCATACTCTACTTAGTCTTGTGGCTCACGTCTACCCGGCCTGGTTCTTTATTCTGATGAGTGCAAAGGAAGATAAGCGCCTACAATACTGTCGATGTCTCTGTAGAATGTCAGGTTGGTTACAAAATGCTACCCTACGCAGGGTATGGGCCGATGTACAGTGGTTTTGACTTTTGAGCCTCCCCCAGCCTTGCTCTGCATGCCTTCTAGTTCCTATGAGTCTTCATCAGAGGGACGCGGGGTCGGGGTCTAGAGTAGCGCCATGGCCAAGGTCTTCTGTCTTGGTGGACCTAAGGGGTCGGGAAGCGGGCGCCGCTCCCTTGGGTCCATAGCGTGGTGACGGAATATCCGTTGTTTGTGGAGATAGCAAATCCTTTTCTGGAGCGTAGCGGTTGTCGTATATCTTCGTCGGGTTGCGTGTCCTAGAGCTGAAGGCGGCGCCTACAACTCTACAGGGTGGAGAGCTCGCACCTGTAACACCTTTCAGGCTCTGCGGCTCCTGGAAGGGCCTAAAGCGCCCGTCCCGTCATCCCCTGGCAGTACTTTTCCTGCTAGGGTGCAGGGTATGGTTCTTGGAGCCACGGTTGACCTGAACGTCTTGTCTTGCCCTATCTCTATCATCTTGAGGGAACAGGGAGAAGTGGTCAGGTAAGATGAATCCAATCTTTAGATATGGAGCAGAGTGAGGCTTGTTCCTTGCCGTCGGGCGAAGCGGAGACCAATCCCTATCTCCTAGGAGAGACCGACCCTGCTCCTCCGGGGTCGGGCGAGGCGGAATCTATCCCTCAGCCCTCGGGCAAGACCGAGCCCGCCCTAAAGGCGTTGGGCGAGACGGAGACTAGCCCTGTGCCCTCGGGCAAGGCAGAGCCACATCAAAGGCGTCAGGCGAGTTGGGGTTTATCCCTCGGCCTTCGGACAAGATCGAGCCCGTCCAAAAGGCGTCGGGCGAGATGGAGACTAATCCTCGGCCCTCGGGCGAGACCGAGCCCACCCCAAAGGCGTCGGGCGAGGTGGAACCAAGCTCCTGTCATTCCCGTCAGGGGTGAAGCAACGCTCTTATGCGCCCGTGTTTTTAACGCTCGGTGGTTATTGGTTCCACCTTCCGGGTACCCGGTATTAGGTCCTCGACAAGAGCCCCGAGCCTCTAGGTGATTCGAGTAGAACCGCCGGAGGGTGTTTTTGATTTCGTCGAGGTTACTTTGTCGAGGGTGCGCGCGAAAGCACTCTGATGGGTGTAGCCCCCAGAGCCCCGGGTGATTTGAGTAGAGTCGCCGGGTTATATCGGTCCCTTCATGGGTAAGGTTGAAGGACTTAATTTTTCGCCAACTGGACATTTTTCCCGAGTGGGTCGTGGCATCTCGCTTTGCTGGAACTGATTCGTGTCACGCGAACCCCACCAATTTATAAGAGTACAAGTACGAAAACAATCGCCAAACGATCAAATTCTCGAACTTGCGCCCATATAAACCCGGTAGTCAACTCAAATCACGACGGATTTCAAACCAACTTGCATACAACCAAGATCACAGAAATTCAACATAACATATCGTGCGTTACAACATTTCGCAGACGTTAGCAAATAGATTACATCAACACAGAGTCATCGTTATTACAAAACAAGTCTTGTAACATAGCGGAAGCAAATAGTTTAACTCACACACACGAAGTTCAATACCAGCATGCAGTTATTGATCACATCCCACAAAAGCATTCAGATAAGATAATGTAAGATCATGCCCGTGATCTAGTCTTCGTCACCATGGGTGGAGACAATACTTACGTAATCCCCGATAGAGAAGGTCATCTCGCAACAAGAGGGAATAAACCCCGAGTACGGAATGTACTCACTAGACTTACCCGACGGAAACCAAAATAAAAGACACCAAGGATCATGCATAGCTTTATTTTGTGGATCCGGCCGACACTTTCATTTGCGTAAAAGCATATGTAATAATGATTAACTTTTATCCCGAACTAGCAAAGACTTTAAGCCATTAACTTTGTCCTCTATATTAGCACCTGTATTAATCAACCACTTGATTAATATGCAAACATTAATAACCATAGCAGGTATAATTCTCGGCAACATTATCATTATCATCATCATTATCCATTTGACCATATCGTTAAATTAATTGAATCTACGTTGCCGCTGCTCAAGTCAAGTTCTCACTATCCGGGAGAGACGGCGATTCGAATCGATTCCTATCCAGCTGGAGGGTATTCCTAGGAACACCAGAAAGTAGGATGTCCATTACCAAAACATTTCTTTTAATACCTTTCTTAATTTATTTAATTAATTAGGGGAATTAGTAAACCTATATGAAAACTGCCCCATTAATTCTACAAAAATTACAGTAGACACTACATACTCTAAGTAGACTACCATAAAAATTTCACACCATTTGAGCAAGTATAAAAGCCTACACAAAAATGACAAGGCATAATGGCTTAAAATGGCATAATTAGGAAACCCTAATGAAAAGTGTCAAGCAACAGATTTCATATTTTTCCTTGCATTCTTAAGGTACTGGGATACTACCTACCAATTTTCATGGCCATTGGATTCATAAATAAATTACTAAAATTTACACAAGAATTACCCAATGATAAAAGGAAAATCTATAACTCAAAAACTACACATGCAATGACTCTCAAATTTTAACCAGAGCTTCTACTATACAAGACTAGCTCACCCACAAAATTTCATAATTTTTGGATCACAGAAACTCAAGATATGATTTAAACAAGTTTGCATGCATTCAAAACACTTTTCAAGTTCCTATTTAATTCACCCAAAATTTCTACATAATATGCTCAAGATATATTTTTCTTAAATACTAGACCTAACAGTGAGTCTAACAAAATTGGAATCACTCAATTTGGATCTACCAATTAGGAGTTACAAAATCACAAATCAGTATTCAAAACTGAAAATTTGAACTAGCCCTAAGATCGCTTCACCACCGACACGCGGGACCCGATGTCACCGACCCCACCCGTCGCTGAGAGCCAAAAGCAGGAGGCGGCTGCGACGCTGAAGAAGGCAGCGGAGCTCACCGACGGTGACCTCACCGGCGACGAGAACGGCACCAACGTGACCGCCTAGACCATCACTGCGTCGATTGGCACCCTAACCGCAAAACCCTACCGACCTCTAGGTACCCGGCCACGGCTCGGGCGGCTCGGCCATGGCGCACGGCGGCGCGCGGGTCGTGTTCCGCTTATCGGACCGGGCGTGGTGGTGACATCATCACCCAAGCATCAGCGCATGACAGGGAATACGAGGCGGGCTAAGAATGGAGGAGTGGTGCGGTGGTGCGGCTGGCACGGTGAGCGCCATCTCCGGCGAGGGTGCGACGGTGGGGACGCCGACAAATGGCCTCACCGAGGACGAATGACCGCGGAGATGACGACGAGCAAGAGGGGATCACGGCGGAGCTTTGGTGAAGGTGTAGTCGCGCGTTTTCGCGGTGGTGAGTGCGCTGGAGCTTGCCGGGCTCACAACGGCAATGGGCGCGGCTGCTTGTTTACGCGCAGCTGTGGCATGGAGGCGAAGAAAGGCGAACTGAGAGCGGGTGAGTGCGTCGGCAGCGCTGGACGGGTTAATGTCACGGCCGGCCAGGCGCCAGGGCATCCAGCGGCGGGCAGCAAGACTTTCAGTGACCGGCGACGCGCGGCGCACACGCCGTCGCCGAAGTTCTGATTGCAAGATCATCAGAGCAAATGCTTTCAGTGAATCCGAACCACGGTCAAGCAAATAGTATTGTCGCGTTAGCACGGCTAACACGTTGCTCAAAGTGAAATCCGTAAAGATGAAAGTTGTAGATCTATATTAGGGCTACAAATTTGGTTTAGCAATCAACAGCCAGTTCTCCACGGATCACGAGTTATATCAAGCCAAAGTGGAGGTCATGCAACCAAAACTCGGTTCCAACACTTAGAAATTTTCAGAGTTTCTAAAAGATCTCAAAACTCACTTGTGGGACCTTTTTGAACATGTTGTGCACATTTTCATGAGATGGCTTCTAAACAAAGTTTGTTCCTTATTAAATTTACTACAACTTTGCTTTAGGTTGCTCAAGCATGCATAGACTCTAAGTTACACTTTTTAAACAGTCAAACTCAGGAGTTCT